>LN483496.1:0-402489 GCA_900002565.1 Culicoides sonorensis | reverse complement strand
GAAATTTCAAGGGAAATTTATTTAAGGCGTCGCCTTAAAAATTCGTAGGAATTTCCTCTAATTCGTAGGAAACTTCAACACGGTAAATATTAGAAAAAAACGATATAAAACTCAAAAACGATATAAAATCCAAAAAACAATATAAAATTCAAAAAATATAATAATAACTCAAAAAGCCCAAAAACAAATTAACATTGAACTTTTCGGTCATTGTCAAGGTTTCATAAAATTGGTGAGTTCTTTACATAGAAATGCGCTAGTGTATATCGTTCACGATCATCTTTTAAATTGTTTTACTTCGATAGACGTTAAGTGTGAAATAATATATTTTGCGTTATAAACAGAAGGGAAGATATTATAAATAGAGCAATAATGCTACAACGTAAATAAAAATGCCTTACAATGAAAAACGACGGTGTAAAAAAATGATGTGCTCTTAGAAAAGTTCTAATATATTGTAATGCAAAATATGATTTGGGGTTGTTTTTCATTCATAAAAATACGAGAGATGTAATGATTGACTTTAGAAAGTATTAAATTAACGAATATGAAGTGGTTTCAAAACATTCTTATAACTCATATAACAAAATATCTTCAGAAACCACTTCAAATAACTCTAAATATAACATTGATACATTATCAAAGTATTTATTCTAATAACTTGTTCAAAGTCAATATAAATTGTTATATAATGATGATACTTGAAATACAATAAACATTCATTTGTCTTAATCAAATTCTAATCTGTCATTACCAAAAAACTAATCTTGAAAAAGAAAACCGATTATTCTTAATGTTTTTACATTCTTTTGTGTGTATAACGACCAAAAATAACAATGGATTAATATCATAATAATAATGCAAAAGAATAATAATAGCAATATAATTTTCTGGTGGATGATTTAGCAATATGTGCAAAAAAAATAATCGGAATTGTAGTTATCAGACAATTTATAATAGCATTTTGGTTGTTGATTACTCATTTACTCTTTGTTTTACTACAATTTGCTCACGAATAACAAAGTCGCTATTTCGAATGGAATACTTGCAGAGTTATTGAGGTACCGAGTTGTTTGATACCCTTTATGTCACATGAATATGGAGCACTGAAAGTTTTTCAGACGAATGCTTTGAATGTGCATTGTGCCCTAATCACATGAAAGGAGTCATATTGGCCTACGAAAAGCGAAAAGCCTAGAGACATCATCGTCTTGCAAAGTTTCCGCCAACGTCCAGTACACAACATCTTAGCTTAAAGCAAATCTACAAAAACTAATATAATAAGTCGCGTTATACTAATTAGAACACACAAACATTTCATACTTCAAATCACATTTTTTCTCCTTTCCTTGCAAAATTAGTTTAAATAAGCGATTCGAAAAAAAATCATTCGAAAACTTGATATAAAACAGTAATTAAAGAACAATAAAAGATTTTGCTGTTCGTGATATGATCAAACAAGCAAATAACAAAAAAAAATTACCCTTGTAATAAAATGAAGCATTGAAAGCTTCTCCTTAGAGTTTTTGTTTGTTTGTTTCAGTAATGTTTATATTTATATTGTGGAATTTTATTTTCAAATATCTTTAAACTTGATTACCCAATGAATGATAAGATGGAAAAAAACATTTGAAAAAAAAGTGATAAAACATTTTCAAGACAAGAAATAAGCAAGATTAATGTTTGCTTCTTAAATCGGTACAATTTATTCAAAAAATAGACAAAATGTCGCACTATAAAAAAAAATGTATAAAAGACTGTAAAATGCAAAGTAACTTTCTAAATCTTTTGATGCAAATTTAATGATTTAATTTATAAAAAGGTGTTTACATGTTTCTTTTAAATTACACTATTTAAGCTTTTTCTAAGCTAAACTTTTCAACGACTGTAATATTTTATTCCTTTTTTGTTTGTCTTCATTTGAACAAACATTTATACATAAAATAGTACAAAAAGTGTAAATTACTCATTTTAGAAAGAGCCATTTTATTTAATTTAAATATTTGTCATGAAATACACAAAATTAGGAGGATTATTTAGCTTTAGCACTTTCTTATTAATTTTGTGGAAAATTAAATTCACGTAATAACATTCCTTATGGGTTTCAATCAATAATTTATTCAAAAATTGTATGATTTGAAATTGAAAAATTTTCATCATAAACTAGGGCTGTGTTAAAAATGTTACAAAAAAAATACCTATAATCAATAGTATTAGACACAACAATTGCACTTTTAAGGTTTTGTTGAATTCACTTTTCACTCTAGTTTGCAATAAGCACTCGTTAAGAACAGAGTAAAAAAAATGAAAATATTTTTCGCTTTCTTTGCCGCTATTGTTGCCTTTGTAGTTGTGTTATTTCGTCTAACTACGAATACTGTGAGGTTTCAATTTGATTGATATGTCATAATTTTTCATAAAGTGTGTTTTAGGCAAATGTACGATCATTCAAAGTTACATCTCAAGTATATCTTGAAGTAGAACATGCTGGACAATATTTGGGCCGAATCGAAATCGGACTATTTTCAGAGGATGCACCAAAAACTGTGGAGAATTTTCGTGAAAGTAGGATAATTTATTTTACCATGTACCTGTAATCACTTTAACATTATACTGACTACTGTTGATTTAATTAATTTTAAAATAGTTTGTATCAACGGCATCAATGGAAAAACATATAAAGGTAGTTTATTTCATCGTGTTGTTGAAAAATTCATGATACAAGGTGGTGATATTGTTGCAAATGATGGTTCCGGTTCTATTAGCATATATGGCAAACATTTTGAGGATGAAAATTTGGAAATTAATCACACCGATGTTGGATTTGTGGCAATGGCAAATAGAGGTCCCGATACAAATGGATGTCAATTTTATATAACAACAATGCGAACACCGTGGCTTGATGGAAAACATGTAATTTTTGGTAAAGTTGTACTAGGACAAAGAATAGTTCATATGATAGAACAAGTGAGAAATTTTGTTGATTTAATCAATTGATAGTGGTAAGTAATGATTGTAATTTTGTTTAAACAGGTCAAAACAGATTCAGATGATACACCATTGGAGCCAGTTGTGATAACTGAATGTGGTGATTCGCGGATAAACTCACCCTTTTATGTTTCTGATAACCCATACGAGTAAGAAAATTTAATTTTTATTTAAATTTTTATAATAAAAAGTAACCATTTTATTTTTAAGCGTAATGGGATGGTTAAGAGCATCTGTAGTTCCTTTGGGTATGTCATTAACAATACTAGCAATATTTCAATACTTTATCAAAAAGCTTGATATGATAGCTGAGCCACACGATGATGAATAATCGTATAAATAAAAAGAAAAAATATTTTTATTTTACCATGGCAATAATGTTTAGTTTGATAAATTTTTATTCAAACCACACAATAAAAGAAATATGAGAAATAAGAACATTTTATCTGTACTAATGTTCAAGAAATATATTGTAGAAAAAATCAAAGGTGGACAGAACAGTGAATATAAAATTGAAAAGAAAAACATAAATAATGTTAGAGTCTTTTATATCATTCAGAATTGTCTTGTCAATCCTGAAAGAAAAAAAAATACTAGACATAGTTTTCAAATCTAATATTTTTTGTTTGTCACGTACACTACATTTGTTTGAAAGAAATAAAGAAACCCAGGAAAACATGTGGTGAGTTGGTTGTTTTTTATGATGCTCGACATATCTTGAATCCAATGACAAAACTACAGATGGATATGCAGAGTAAAAATAATAAAAAGAATAACGTAAATAAACTCTACACCTACGACTACTTGCTAAGATAATCAATATTTAATGTGGAAAAAGAAAACGTGTTTTTAATGCAAGAAATTTTTTTTCATAGTACTCAAATAAAAGCAAATTCTTTTTTTTAAATATTTTTTATTTTAAACTCTTTTATTTCAAATAGTTTTATCAAAATGCAAGCCTGAATCTATTTTGTTACTTTTTACAATATTTTTTTTAATTAAATCATTTTGATTTGACTTGAGGATTTCAGATAGAATATAATTTTTTTTTGGCTCAGTGGAGAAACACTGTGTGAATTTTAAAACAAACACGGAGAATGCATGGATACATTTATCATAATTACAAAAAAAGACTTTTACACCCAAAGACACGCTCTCTAATAAAATATTTCCAAATTGTTTCCGGAATTTTCCATTGAATTTCACTCTATTACATTATATACAAAATTTTAAAATAACTTTCATGATTATTCAACATAATACATGTTCACAAGATGCAATTTCCTTCTTCTGGGAAAAATTCCAATAATAAATGCTAAGAGTAAATCGTGTGGAAAGAAACGTATTTGCTGTTATAATGAATCGAAAACATTTGTTTTAATGTCAATCTAATTGACTTTCATTAATCAAGGAGTACTTTTTCGTATAATGTATGTTTACTAATGTTATAAAATAAATATAAAAGTTTTTTTTATATAAAAATACAATCATTACTTTCAACTGTAAGTGTAGTTTAGTTTTTTTTAAGGAAAATAAAACAGAGTGAAATCAAACAACATTTATTTAATTACAAATCTAATGTGTTTGCTCAGTTAATAAAATTAAATTAAATAAAGTAAAATGGAGAAAAGTTTTGTGGGTAGCAATTTATTGGGTATGAGATGATTTATACATGATAATGAATAATTAGATTCAATCACCCTTTTTTATATAAAATTAATTATTTTAAATTTACACACACAAACCATTATGTTGATGTTGAATAAATTAAATTTGTTTCATTTTCCTTCGTTTGAATTTCTTTTCAATTGCAATTTGCTTAAACAATTTTACAGTAAATAAATAAAGAATTGTAGATTCCACAAAGCAAATGCAATTCAAATAAGCATAAATAGATTCATGTCACATGAAATTATGTGTTCCATTTTTCTTTTTGAAATTCATTCATCTTCTTTTGTGTTACATTCACATGAGATGAAAATGGAAAAGAGACGCATACCATGCTTTTTTGACAAGTGTGATGGAAAAATAAATTGATTTCGGGTACTTTATTTTTTTTTTGGTACCATTCATTTATTTGTATGTTAATGTTAGGATGACCCAAAATTTATCATGTAATATTGATTTTCAAAATTGTATTGAAAACAAAAAAAAATAACAAAAAATTGTTACATAAAAAAAAAAATCTTACCCAAATTTATATACACGTGAATTTTACATATACTGTATCCCTAATTTAAATTTTCAAACACTGAATAAAATGACATGTTTTTGCATATACAAATCTATTGTTACGATAATCTATTCAATGTTTTTGTTGTAAAACATTGAACAGGAAAAAGAAAAATTGTTGTTTAGAAATCTCGTAAATAGCATTCTTATATATCATTATCAGGCTTGTAAACAAAATTTTTCTTGCTGTTATTGTGTGGTAAATATTTCTATTGTGTAACAAGATAAATGTGTGTAATTCCATAACTAGGTTTTAATCTAACATAAAGTGTTAAACCTAAGATATGTTTTTATTTTATCCTGTGTATTTTAAAGTGAAAAATAGAATTTGGACTTTATTTGAAGAGAAATAAAAAAAAGTAGAAAATGTAAAAATTATCAGAAAATTAGATTGACCTCTCATTTAACCTTAGAGATATGTTGAAAAATTGAGGGCTATCATGGTTGATGATTGAATTGTATATAAAAAACAATTCATTTAAAATTTAACAACCATTTATTATTTTTCAATTATTTTTTTTACAACTCTGTCAGAAGAAAACTCCTTAATTTGGGGAACTAAACTCCTTAACTTCAGGAGTTAGGCAAATATATTCATATAGAATTGAAAAAAACAAATATTTTATTAAAAATAAAAAGACAGCTGGAAGAAAGTTATCGAATTACTCGTAATTTTTGTGGAAACTTTCAAAACAAACATTTTTTTTGAGAGAAGAAAAAGACTTTAATAATTATGTATGTTTTGATCTGATATTGGGATGTTTCGTTGTAGTAATGCGACAAATACATACTGGAAAGCTAAAAACAAAACAAAAGCTTAGACATATTTTATTTTTTTTTATGTACAACTTTTATCCTTTTAATTTTATTCATAAAAAAAATAAACAGCTTAAAGTTCAACATTCTTCATAAAATAAACTTTTTAAATTTATGTCATACGCATACACTTCTATTATGTGCTTCGGGATTTAAAAATAGAAAAGCTATGTTTGTCGTCATTTCTTCTTCTTTTTTTTAAACATTATATATAAAATGACGTTAGACATTTAAGTAAACTTCTTATGCAGATGTATTTTGGTAAATAAAATGTTTTCTTTGTATTATTCACATTTAATGCAGGTATTAGTGTTCAAAAGTAGAAAAGTAAGAGTATGGAATCTGCATCACGAAAAAAGTCTGATATGAAAAAGGAAAAATTGTACAACACAGAAATGTTTTCATCCTGATACCTGCTTATGTCTCAATGGTGCTATAACGTTGTTGCTTCTATTTTTTTTTGCAATAAGATTTTTATTATGCAGGCATTGAAACACAAACAAAAAAAGTTTAAACTCTTCATTTTACATTTATTTTTCAAATTCCGGTGCTTATGCTATTTAGAAATAACTTTTTTTAATTTTTAATGCTGAATCTTAGATTTCAAGTTGAACTGTTTTGATATTTTTGAAAAGCAAATTTTTTCACTTACTTTTATATTTAATTCAAATTTCAATTTCAATGTTTTAATGTAACACAATTATCTCAAAATAGCATTTTCTAATAAGATCTGATCAAAATTTTCTCGTCCGTTTTTGTTATATCAGTTAAACAAGTTATGTTTTGAAAAGAATTTTTATAATCTGAAAATAAAATTTTTCTTCAACAAAGCAAATGAACGTGTAGCTTAAACAATTTTGTTATTAGTTTACAAATTAATTTGATTTTGACTTATTTTTATTTATTTGTTATAAAAATCCAATTGGATTCAAGATAGTCCTATTTTTCGACCATTACGTGCATTTCAATTTCATTTGTAGAGGTAAAATCTAAAATGAAATCTACAAATTCAAAATTTTATCTTTAAATTAGAAATAAATTTGTATTATAATATTATTTTATTTAAATCTGTGTCATATTATTTGCCCAAATGAAAAAAAAATATTCTCCAGAATGTATGCAATAAACATTTTCTTTATACAAATTTCTATTTAGAGATGTTTGATATTTTTCATAAAGAAAAAAAAATTAATACTTAAAACTCTTTAAAAACTTGAATTTATTCTTTTCATCATATTTTCACCCATCAAATGTACCACAAGTAATATTACTGTTCTAAAATGTTCAATAAGGCATTTAATGGTTTCAGTAACTGCTCAACATCATCAAATTATTTTACATTTCATTTCACATGACTTGGCATCACCTTCTTCTTCCATATTTGAATAGAATCCAATAACTCGCGCCACTTCAAATCACTATACAATACATTCATTTCCATATTATAAATTTTCATTTTACCTCAATTTGTTATATTAGCTTTTTATACACCTTTTAAAGTTTAACATAAAAATTACTTTTCTATTCATCCAGATTTGTGTAATCATCGTATCAATTTATAATCGAAAAAACACACATACACCTTGAATGACTAACAGATTTTTTTTTTGTTGTGTATTGAAAAGAGGAGCACACCAGAGGCCTTATCAATACACTTTCATGAATTAAAATTTCAATGAATGACTTTGGGTATTATGCACTATAATTATATCTTTTGGGAAAAAAGTGTAGGGTTATTTTTTTATCAAATAAAAAAATTTTATGTATAAAATTAGAATGAAATTTATTTACAGTGTATCATTTATCTACCTTTTAAAAAGCCAAATTCAAAGTTCATCGATTATGTATTAAATCATCATAGTCAAATATAGATATTTTGTTACGGATCAGAATATGTTGAATCACGTCGTTCTAATAATGGATTAAAGAAATGAGAATACCAGGATATGTATTGTATTGTTATAGCAATGAATTTGAAAAAAAAAATACTTGATAAGAGTTAAAGTTGTTGATTTTTTCCCCTAGGAATAATATAGGTAAAATTTTCCTAATCTTCTTTTCTATTTTTACTAAGGAATAAAGTTTGCATTTAGAAATTGAAATCTCATGATGAGATAAATTCATATCAGCAAATCTAAAAAGAGTTTTTACGCACAAAGTTTACGAAAGATGGATTATTTGTATCAAAAATATTGAATCAAATCAGGATTGTTCTTAAAAATACACCAAATTTCAATTATTTTTTACTAGAGCTATTTTTTGGTGTAAAACTTTTATTCATCCAGTTCTATCCAGAAATAATGTTGTCGCCAGTGTAATGATGTAAGGAATCGTTCGTAAAGTCATAATTATAGGGACATACAAATTACATTTAGACTTAAACTACATTTAAAAAAAGGTCCGATTTTTTTTTTCTTAAATGACTTCAAACTTAAAATCTTTTGACATTTTGTATGTAATCCAAGAATTGGCAATTCAATAATATTTTTTAAACAGTAGTCATTTAACAAGAAACAAAATATTTGTCGGCAAAACTGACCTGTTTTTTTTTCATTAAATATTTTATTGCAAGTGAGTTTTATTGCTCTACAGGTGCATTAAACATGATTTTTTGGGATTTTAAAGTGTTTTAGATTTTTTTCCAACAAATTTTAGACGTCGAGCCAAAATAATAAAAATTTAAATGTATATGAAACATTATTTTTTGGAACAAGCGGCCGCTCCTCAACGGTTCTAAAAAAGGATATCCTTAGTTTTATGTCTGTTTATTCTATCTTTATTATTATTATACAGAAGAAACCTGTTTTTATTTATATTAACGCATATAATTCATTACATTTATATTTTATTTTTTTTGTTAGATAAAACTGTTGAAATAGCTAATAAATCTTCTAGATATTTATCAAATCCATATGTGAGTTTACGTTTTGTGACATTTATTAATACTCGAAACAATTAAATGCTACCCAATCGCTACCTTTCTTTGGTGCATTTCATTTTTATTATTATTAACAGATAATCTAAAATGATGACTTTTTATTCAACTTTAAACATAGTTTGGTTATGTTTTCAACATGTTTTATATGGGTAACGTCTGCATTTAATAAAAAAATAAATATATTAAATTATATGAACTGTGAACATTAACAAAGTTCTTTAAGAAAAATAGAAAAATAAACCTGGTAATTATATTATGTAGTCCCTTTTTAATTCTATATTTTGAAACGCTTTGTTTCAGTTAAAATGAGAATCTATTATAATTGCATGATAATTTATGGAGAAAGTCTTTCAGAAAACACATGTTTGATCAAAAATATGGTAATATATGCAGTCGTTGTTGGTTTAATAAAATATTTACGAAAAGGGTTCAATTCTTTTCCTGTTTAATTTTTCTGGGAATAACAGTATTTGTGGTTTTATACAAATTAATTCAATTAATGTGAAACGGAGCTTTTTATTAACTTTAAATAAAAAGTGACTTATATGAAAATTCTTGAAAATATACAAAAATACATTGAAGCTCTTTTTATGAGCTTTTCAATAATTCTCAACTAAAATTTATTTTTAACCCATTTGGTAACAAAAATTACCATATTACAGACGATTGGTCCGTTATTTCTATTCCATGAATTGAGTCGCATTCTAATGCAGTTTTCTAAACCATCCAATTGTGGAATATTTCATTTTTATTGTTGATGGAAGTTTTCATATTATTATTTGTCTACATTTCAGTGTTTTTATTGATTAAACTGAAAAAATGTTTATAGTTCATCATTTTAGTTTATAAAAGCTTAAGGCTAAAAGCTAGTACATTTATTTGAATTTTACACAACCAATTGTTTTCCCCAATCGACACAATTGTTATAACATTCCAAAGTTTATGTACTTTAGTCTGGTTTAAATAAATTCACATGGTAAATGATAACAAAACATTCTGTTGAAACACGTAATGTAGCACACATGTTAGCTATGACATTTTGTGTTCTGGCCTTTGGTTATCATTTATTTGAATTCACTGAATTTTTACAAACATTTTCATACTAACCTTAGCACTTTAAATTGATATGTTTCAAAAGTGTCAGAATTATTCGTCCACCATCTCTTACAACACTTTGAGTCTTTCCTCCCCCTGAATTTTACCGGATCAATTCAACTCATGTAGGAAACAATTAACTGGCCATTGTTTTCTCGTACTACAGTAATACAATTGTTTATGTTTTTCTTGGAGCGAATTGTTGTGATAACAAAGAAGAAAAATAATGTAAAAAATATATTGTTTGAAAAAGGGCTCTATAACAACGTGTGCATGAATATACGATTTTTTGTTCAAAATGTGTAAATTGATATAAAAATCAAGACAAATAGACTTAAAAAAAATTACATTGAACAGGAGCAATATATCAAGTATTAAAAAAAAATAATACAAATAATATCAAAATAGTCGCTACTAGAAACACATAAATTTTACATGTTGTGTTCAAAAAATTTTCAATTCAGAAATTAAAAAGTCTAGACTTTAGACATTGGGCGGAATAAATGTTGTACTTTCAATACCTTTTTCATTTTATGCCTGCTGACGTATGTCTTGTACTCAAAGATCTTTAAATTCAAAGTTATTCCTCCTCAATTTAACATAGTTTGCATTTAGAATGACATTAACTTGTTAAAAGATCTAACATAATTATATACATTGTGTGTAAAACATCTGTTTTTTAGAGATGGTTTATGTTTGTTTATTAACATGCATTTAGGAATTATTATAGAAAATATTCTTTAGTCTATATCCTTTTAACTCATTTACACTTTTACATGAAATTTCAACATGTGCTAATTTTGGTTTATATCCAACATATTTTCGTATAAAATTAGAGGGTGAATAACTATTAGAAGAAAAATAGGTGAAACTAATGTAAGCAATTAAAGGCAAAATCATACATTTGAATGCCCTTTGGAATGCATTTGAAATGTTAATGCTAAAATTGCGTTTACTATTATTAACGTACATTTCTAACATTATCATGACCCATTTACTGTAAAATATCATACAAATTTTGTAATTAAACCATTTATTATTTGTATAGTCGCTCGACCAAAAGTAAAAACATATGTAACAATTTACAACACATTAAAATGTATATCCTGGCTCTAAAAATACATTTTTACATGTATATTGTATATGGGACAGTAACTTTTTATTACTGCTCTCTAATACAGATATAGATTGTAAATACGTAGATAGGAAATATAAACAAAAGACTCTGGACATATGTACACAATGTGCTATCATCATCTATCTCTCTTCACATAATTCAATAAAAGCAATTTGCATCCTAATATAATGAAAAATCAACAGAAAAACAGAGTGAGCTCCATTAGAAAAACCACGTTCAAAACATGTTTGTTTACAGTATAGTCATAATGTACGTAAATTCAATGAATTGTGCAAATCACATTTAATTTTATTGTTTGTTGAAGAGATAGATGAGTTGAGCATAAAATTAATATGCTTATACATAACAAATAAACATTTTTTCCAATTCATATAGAAGAATAAGTAGCAATTTTTCAATACATTAAACTTTCATAACTCGCAGAAGCTAATCCATCCGAATGGAATTGTTATTTATGTGTCGCCCTTATTCAATCCATTCAATTGCGAATGTAAAGAAATTGTCATGATATAGGGGTATTTTTGATTAAAATTAAAGTATTAAAAATTCAATAAGAGTTTTTTTCAAAATTTTATTTAATTAATTAAAAAAAAAAACGATTCTGAATGTTTAAAAGTTTTTCGGAAAATGTAAAAAATTTAAACAAAAATCTGCAAAAACACTACAAAACCTTAATGAAATTTTAAAAAAACTTATGGACACTGTGCTTAAAAATTATCGAAACTCACAAGTTATTTTACTTTTTTTAATTAAAAACTTAATTTTTAGTTTAACATAATGTTTATATAAGATAAAACCTTAACAAAAATAAGGACAAATATAATGCAAATCTGGAATCGGCTTCCGCACAATCGCATATGGCAACCTTACTTATTTCCAAAATATTCGTGACTTTTCAACTTGTAATAGTTTTTTTTGTTTAATTGTAAAAAATAAAAGACGACAATCAAAGTTCTTAAATTCTAAATTAATTTGACATGATGTCATTAAATTATTTTTATTATTATTATTATTAAAAAGGAAATTATTATTTTATAGATTCTAAAACTAATTAATTAAATTTTCTATATCGAAATATAAAAGTAATATTTATTGTAATATGCAGATCAATAAGAAAGGAAAAAAAATAAAATAAGGAAAAGGTTGACACATTTATTTTTCTTTTTGACCCTTTTTTCCAAAATACTATTTCATTAAAAGTTACAAATGATTTCTTATATAACAAAAAAAAACTGTATAATTAATTAGAAAATTTAATTTTTATTCTATTTTTGCATCTGTAAAAAGGTGTAATTCAAATTGATTATTTTTTTTTAATTTCCCTTTCTTTAAATCAAATGATATAGATGAAATTTGAAAGAAAGAAATTTGTAGGTCTTTGACATGACTGGTTAATAAATTTTCCTTCTTACATATAAAATTTTACCTGGAAAAAATATTTCAGGAATTCTTTTCATTGAAATTACCATGGTGAAAAGATTCAACAATAGGTATAGAGTTTTTATTTGATATCCATTTTCCAATGTTTCAATGTAAAATATGTGTGTATAAAACGAAAGGGATAACTTTGCGGACAGCTAAGATTTAATAAAGCGTATATGAGGTTTTATTTGAAATGATATAAGTTAGTGGGCTATCAAACAAACACCATATTTTTTCATTACATTTTATGAAAAAAAAACACAATAACAAAAAAAACAAGAAATGACATTTTTTTACTTATAGAACGTGCATATGGAAAACTAAGACAATAAACACATACAAGGAGTGTAATGAAAATAAAAATGAAATAGGAGAATAAAATGTAAGTAAAGAAGAAAATATATAGTGCAATAAAAAAGCTTATCTAAAAAATCTTTGTATTCTGATGTTGTTACATGTGCTGTACACAAATGTTAAAATTAATTGAAAATTATAGAATAAAGTTTTTTTTTCTTCAAAACATAGAAAATTACTTTCCTCTGATGGTTTTGTGGTTCCCTATCATCATTTCATTTCATTTGTGTCTTTTTCATTTACCCCACATGCCATAAAAAATACAATAAAAGCCCCCCTAAAAATTCCTTACATTTGTCTAATGTGATTGAGTGCGACAAATAGAATTTACACTATGGATTTTAAGGTAACATGGCAAAAAAAAAAGAAAGTAAAACGTGTATTATTACACAACTTAACAAAAAAAAATTGATGTGATTGCTTTGAGAAATCCCGAAACAAGTCAAAAAGATTTTTCAATCCTGATTATTTTCCACTTTGAAATTTTAAAATTCACTGATTCGTGTTTGTTTTATGAAATAATGAAATTTGTATGGAAAAGAGTTATTTCCCCTTTAAGTTGAGATTTCTACATATCAAAGTTTTAACTTTTCTTAGGTTAATTTTGTTCCAAAGTGTCAAGTAATTTATATTTTAAGAAAGAGGACAAAAAGAGCTAACAGAAAATATAAATTTTTATATAGTTTGTCCAATTATATTGGGCTTTTTCAGGTAACATATTCAAATAAAGAGAAAAAACTCATTTTTTTTTGTAGTTTTAGAACAAAATTTAATATAAATTGAATATTATGCTGGCTTATTCTGATAAAATTTATATTTTCTGTATGCTCTTTTTGCCTTCTTTCCAACGATATAAATTACTTGACACTTTGGAACAAAATTAACTTCAGAAAAGTTTAAACTTTGATATTTAAAAATTTCAACTTAAAGGGGAAATGACTCTTTTCCATACAAATTTCATTATTACATAAAACAAACACGAATCAGTGAATTTTAAAATTTCAAAGTGCAAAATAATCAGGATTGAAAAATCTTTTTGACGTGTTTCGGGATTTCTCAAAGCAAGCACATCGATTTTATTTTGTTAAGCTGTGTTATTATTATTATTTTGTTCTGTTTTGACGAGAAAAGAAGACTAGCGGTGAGTTTTACTTGATATTACAGCATTACCATTCTACCTTGTTTTTGTCTTTTATTGTTTACCATTGGGAATTCAGAAGAGCGGTTTATTGTTTTAGATATAAATGTAAAGATACTAGACAATGGCATGCAATGCAAAACAACACTTATATTCACTCAAATTTCACTTATATAATTTGAAATAGTAACCCTTAATAGAAAAAAATTGTATATTTATTTTTTCTCTTGCACAATATTTTATTTTGTTTTTTTTTTTACTTTTATGTAAAAGGTAAAGATGTATTATCATTAATAGTTGATTATTACTTTTCATGGCTTTTCCTGTTGTTATTTCTTTTTCCATTTTCGTTGTTTTTCTACGACAAGCAATCAGATAAAATGAAATTGTGCTTCTTTACCCTTATTTTTTTAATGAGTAACAATTTTTTTCCATGATATCAAATTCAAATATAATGAAATGTCAAATTGAAGAAACGCATCATGACGTACTCAAGATGAAAATACGCTTGGAATATTCTTATCAAGAGTACTTTTATTATTTTTTTTTGAGTGGGACTATAAAAAAACAAAAGTATTGTTCAAACATTTTTATTCTATTTTTGTATAATTTTAGTATAGGAATTATTCGCTCATTATTTTTGTCTATTTTAAGCAGTTTTTTGTTTTATTTACGGTCATGAAACAATAATAATGAATTAGATTAATTAGTGAAAATAAAGGAAAACAATTTTTCTTGAACTTCTAGTGACATTCAAGCATAAAATTTTTGATGCAAAATAAAAACAATGTTCTATATGAGCAGACACCGACTTTCGCGGAGGATAATGCGGGCTTAGACATCCTTCTCTTTAAATATTTGTATGAAAAGATTGTATTGACTGTTGAAATTTGGCATAGATCCTTTTCCAAGGTTTGTTCAACTTTAAATTTCATATCAAAAATCAAAAAGTTATTTTTGCTATTTTTTCTATAAAACTTATCATTTGATGCAGGTTTCATAAATCATAAGTTTTATTTTAAATTGACCAAGTTTAATCCTCATAATAATCCAACAAAAGTCAATTATTTTTTTTCTATATCCTTCACATACAAAGAGAATATTTGAGAATGTGTTCAATGTAACAGCAATAAATAGACTCACTTTTTGTCCCATATTCATTCATAGTGTGTATTCATATTGTCGGAAATTAGGGAATAAATTATTTAACAGTAAGTTTTGTGAACGTGCCATTACAACAATAGTTTTTATTTAAGGAAGGGGATTTATAATTGAATTTACGTAGATTATGGTTAATATTTGCCATTTAGGAATGGTTAGTTACGTTTAAGTTTCAAATACACACGAGATGAAATGACGAAAAAAAAATCTAATAATATTAACAATAATAGTGATGTTCACGTTGTATATTATTTTATTAATATATATTAAACATCGGTTGGTAGGGTGAAGTGTATGTCATTCATTAGGAAATTAATATAGCATTGCAATACCATGTCTTTGAGTTTATTTTATCATAACTCATCCATATCTTTATGTTACGAATAAAAATAATACAGAACTGCAGATGCTTAAAATATACGAAACAAAAAAGAGTGTTTAATTCTAATAATAATACAGGCGTATACATTTTTTTAGCAATTTATTTATTCATGGTTGCTTTATTGAGGATTATGCTCAGGATCAATTTATATATCATTTTGTTTGATTTATCAAATCTGGAAAAAAATAATAAAAAATCAATGTGATATGTTTAGACCGGTGGATTAAATAATAAATATATAAATCGTTGAATTTACAAGGGTTTGCTCCTTTTTTTGCGGTATTCTATTGATTTAACTCCATCCGGATCATAAGAGAAAAAATCATTGTAGAATCCTAGATTTTGTTGGAAATGACTTATTTTGATGTTTTGTTAACATTTTAAGCAAAAAATTGACAAAAACTTTTTTTGCCTCTTTTTCGATTTTTGTAAAATTCGAAGAAATTTTTAACTAAAAATTGGCCTAATGTGTGTATTTTTATCTATTTTAACTTATTACAACCAGAAATTTATATTTTTATTCAGAAAAATTAAAATTTTTAATTTATTTTGAAAATTCGGTTGGGGTCCTATAGTACCCCATGTTGCGGAAGGAGTTAAAGCAGACTCACTTTTAAACTAGACAAAATGTCAATTTAAATTAAATAAAGTTGGCCAAATTTAATCAAAATTTTTAAGGTAACAAAAATCCATTGCTAGTGTTAACTATCCTAGTTATATTTAAGTATTTAAATAAAAAAAATATGATTTTCATTTAAATTATTCGATTAAATTGTGATTTTTTGTAATGTAAAAGTATTCTATAAAAGTAATGTGAAAGAAATTGTAATGTTCACTGATTCCAAAGCACTGTTCTTTTACTTTTTTCTGAGTTACCTTTACAAGTAAGAGAGAAATAATTTTACTCTCAGTTTTGTTTGTATGTACTTTTGTACTTTTAAAATGTAAACACTTTCAGTCATTTCAAAGGAAGTTAATTATAACTTATTAGAACAAAACAGAAATCTTAATATTCATGTAGGTAAATGAAACCAAAATCACACTTATAGCCTTAATACTAATTAAATTAATTAACTGAAAATTAATGAAATGAATAAATTTGCAAAATTTTAAATTTATTAAAATTACATGACTTATAAATAGAAATATGTTTAAATATTAAAAGTATTTTTTAAAAAATAAAAAATATTTTGATTAAAAAAAAAAATGATTCTCATGTTAAAATATTCAAAGTCAATTGCACCACATGATCGTTATATATCCTTATTATTGTTATTATCCAACATTTTTCTTTCATTAAATATCTTTTTAACAATTAAATGCCTGCGGCTTACACTGTATATTGTGGTAAGGTTATTGAATTTTTTTTTTTTTTTGACAAAGTGACCAAAAATTTTTATTACAAGTTTGAGCGGCATTTTTACAGCATGCGTTTTGTGTCTTGTCTCTTAAAAAGTATATTGTGTTGCATGGGAAAAACTTTTTATTTTTTTTATTCTTACAATGTCGTTGATAAAAAGGATGTCTTTTCAACATTGTACACTCATTGAATAATTTATACATGTGAGACGGTTTGTGTACGAAGGACGAAATTTAAAAAAAAAAATAATTTGAACAAAAATATACTCTTGAGCAAAGGGAAAAGGTACACCTTAACTTAATTGTATAGTAAAAGGTCTTTTTTAAAACATGTCTCAAAAATTCTTACATATAAGATGTACGTTATAAATATTACATGTTACATGAGACTTCTTGCAACTGAATAAATACCTGAGGCAATATGTGTATAAATGTATTGAAAGACAACAAAAGAGTAAATAAAATGAGAGGATAAGAGACAATGAAAAGAGACAAAAAATATTTCATGTTATTTCATTCATACTTTCATTCTACACACACATAAATTGTGAGTGCTTAAAAAGTTTTTGGTATATTCAAAGTATTTGTGGAGAAATATTTCAGTTGGAGTGTGAACGTGATTGAAATTGGACGCACAAAATTGCGACGGAAAAAATATTATACTACTACTAGAAAAATGTATAAGAAATAAATTTAAATAAATAAAAAAAATTCATACATTAAAAAAGTAATAAAACGAAAATTAAAAATAGATATTTAAATTGTGAAATGCAAAAAGATTACGAATTTGCAAGTAAAATGCAACGATAGCAAATAATATATAAAATAATGTTATCAAAATAATGTTATCAAAATAATATAAATAGTAAAAAAATAAAAAAAAATTTATTGAAAAAAAAACCAAAACAAATAATGCAAAATTTTAAAACAATATGATATTGGGCTAGTTCCTAAATGTGATTAATAAAAATTCAAGTATTTAAAGTGAATGTTTTTTTACTTTTGTTTCGACCACAAAATTTAACAAAAAAGGCAAAAATGTCAACCAACAAATCAACTTTAATTTTCATCAGTTTTCTAGTCTTGCTATTGCTTTGTGCCGTTTCATCAACAAATGCCCAATGTCAATGGGAATATTACGATGAAAATACTGTAATGTGTGTAGTTAAAAACATTGACGCAACACTAGGATTAGATTTATCACCTGCTGAAGGTCGATCAAAACTCACAATAAAATGTAGTGATTCGGTATATCAGGAAAGTCGATTACCGAGAAATGTGTTTTCAAGACTAAAAAGTATAAAAGAACTAAAGATAAATGAGTGTAAATTATTAGAATTGAACGATTCAATATTTTATGGACTTAACTCATTACAAAAACTTTCTATTAATACAAAAAATTTGGAATGGGGTGTGTCAAAAATATTAAATGTGCACCCATATTCAATGAATGGACTAAAAGAATTAGAAATGTTAGACATGAGTGATAGTAATATTATATCATTACCTGAAAATTTTTTGTGCCCAATGACAAACTTAAAATTGTTCAATTTAACAAGAAATAGAATAAGATCAACGAATAGTCTTGGATTAGTGAATAAAACATGTAGCAGTGCTTTAGAAATTGATACATTGGACTTGAGTTTCAATGAAATCGAGTTAATACCAGAAAATTGGGGTATTGCTAAATTACGACGACTAGCTCATTTGTATCTGCAATTTAATAATATTTCAAAGTTATCAGGAGAATCATTTGCCGGACTGCATTCTCTAAGTGTGCTAAATTTGAGCTACAACTTCTTAGATACATTACCGGACAATCTGTTGGCTGGTTCACGAGAACTACATGAAATTCATTTGCAAGGAAATCAGTTGTATGAATTACCTCGCGGCCTATTTCATCGACTGGAACAATTGCTTGTGCTTGATTTGAGTCGAAATCAATTATCTAGCCATGATGTAGACGAGACAACGTTTGCTGGACTAATTCGACTAGTGATATTAAATTTAGCACATAATGCTGTGACACGAATAAGTGCCGGCACATTTAAAGAACTATATTTCCTTCAAATTTTGGATTTGCGTAATAATTCAATTGGATTCATTGAGGAAGGAACTTTTTTGCCAGTATACAATTTACATACATTAAATTTAGCCGAAAATCGCCTACATACATTGAATGACCGCATTTTTGCCGGATTATTTGTACTAGAAAAGTTAACCTTAAATAATAATTTAATCAACATAATTGAACCAAATGTTTTTAAAAATTGCTCAGACTTAAAAGAACTAGATTTGAGCTCTAATCAATTGACTGATGTGCCAGAAGCCTTGCAAGATTTATCAGTGCTAAAAACGCTAGATCTTGGAGAAAATCAAATTACAACTTTTGCCAATGGATCTTTCAGAGGACTCAATCAATTGACGGGTCTAAGATTAATAGATAATCAAATAGAAAATATAACTGTTGGTATGCTCTATGATTTACCACGTCTAAGTGTTTTGAATGTTGCAAAAAATAAAATACAAAATATTGAACATGGCGCGTTTGATAATAATAAAAATATAGAAGCTATACGTTTAGATAACAACTTTTTGTCAGATATAAATGGAATTTTTGCAACACTACCATCATTATTATGGTTAAATTTAGCAGAAAACCATTTAACCTGGTTTGATTACGCTTTTGTGCCAAGCAATCTGAAATGGCTTGATATTCATGGAAATTACATTGAATCACTAGGAAATTATTATAAATTACAAGAGCAAATTAAAATAAAAACTCTAGATGCCAGTCATAACCGTATGACAGAAATTGGTCCAATGAATATACCTAACAGTGTAGAATTGATTTTTATTAACAACAACCACATTAGCACCATACATCCAAACACATTTGTTGACAAAATTAATTTGGCACGTGTCGACCTGTATGCGAACGCATTAAACAAATTACAATTACACCAATTGCGTATCGCACCCTCACCATCACATAAAGCATTACCCGAATTTTATTTGGGCGGTAATCCGTTTGAATGTGATTGCACAATGGAATGGCTTCAAAGAGTGAATAATATGACGTCTCGCCAACATCCGAAAATAATGGATTTATCCAATATAGAATGCATCATGCCACATGCAAGAGGGGAACCAATTCGTGCCGTGTCTAAATTGGAACCAAAAGATTTTTTATGTAGTTATGAAAAACACTGTTTTGCTTTATGTCATTGCTGTGATTTTGATGCATGTGATTGTAAGCAAACATGCCCGCATA
The DNA here is from genome assembly GCA_900002565.1 of Culicoides sonorensis. Taxonomy (NCBI): domain Eukaryota; kingdom Metazoa; phylum Arthropoda; class Insecta; order Diptera; family Ceratopogonidae; genus Culicoides; species Culicoides sonorensis. Next base: position 382,192 of record LN483496.1, on the reverse strand, counting down.
ATTGTAGTTGTTATCATGATCAAACATGGGGAACTAATATAGTTGATTGTGGAAATCAAAAAACATATAATATGCCAAAACGTATCCCAATGGATGCAACTGAAGTGTATTTAGATGGAAATGATTTTCCATTGCTAGAAGCACAAGTTTTTATTGGACGAAAAAATTTGCGTGCACTCTATGTGAACAACAGCAATATTGCATCTATTCAGAACCGAACATTTTCTGGTCTTCCATCTCTTGAATTGTTACATTTGGAAGATAATCGTATTCAAAAATTATTTGGCTATGAATTCGAAAACTTAACTCATTTAAAAGAGTTATATTTGCATAATAACCATATAACATTTATAGATAATAACACTTTTGGCTCTCTTGTGTCACTAGAAATTATACGAATCGATGGCAATAGATTAACATCGTTACCATATTGGCAGTTTCAAGCAACATTTATGCGACAACTAAATTCTGTTTCTTTGGGAAGAAATAATTGGAGTTGTAGATGCCGTAATTTACAAGAATTGACATCATTTGTGGTAGATTATGCTGTTATCATACAAGATTCTCAAGATATCTATTGTGTTGACGGCAACATAAATAGAGAATTAGATTTTAATGTGACATCGGTGTGTAGCGATTTTTATGCAGGCAGCTCTGTCTTACAATCAGCATTGACAAACAATTATTTATCATTATTGATTATTGCACTTATAACAATTTGTCTTCTCTTGCTGATTGTAATTTTATTTGTATTTAGAGAGCCATTGAGAGTTTGGTTATTTGCACATTATGGTGTCCGCATTTTCGGACCACCATGTGAAGAGTCAGAAAAACTGTATGATGTTGTCTTATTCCATTCAGCAAAAGATGCTGATTTTGTTGTACGAAGTATTGGTACTGAATTAGAAAATGGAAGACCTCCAGTTCGCTTATGTTTACAACACAGAGATGTAACTAGTGATGCAGCATATCGTCAATTACTTGACACTGCTCAAGCCTCACGTCATATAGCTATTTATCTGTCTCGGAACTTCTTACAAACAGAATGGAGTAGAATTGAATTTAGACGAGCATTTCACGAATCACTTCGGGTCAGACCCAACAAACTAGTTGTAATCGAAGAACCGGATGTTTTATTGGAGACAGAAATTGACGCTGAACTACTGCCATATTTAAAAATCAAAACTATAAGTCGTATAAGAAGAACAGATAGAAATTTTTATGAACGTTTACGGTATGCACTACCTGTTCAAGTTCAATATCGTGGCAACAATTATACAATTGATCATCATGAGCATCATGAACGAATCAAGCAACCAATAAGCCCTGGAATTATGTACAGACAAGCACCTCCACCAGCATATTGTCCAGAAATTGATGAAGCGAATTATTCATCAGCAACGACTGCAACTCCTAGTCCTCGTCCAAATAGACGTGCTACAATTGAAGCTATACATCGACCACCTTCTGAACATATTTATTCTAGCATAGACTCTGATTATAGCACACTTGAGTGTGAAAATATGATGGCTGGGACTCATAGACCAATGACATGGCGAAATAATGGAAACAACCACGCAGCGAATCATATTCCACCAAATGGGCCTCCAGTTCAAGCCTACTTAGTGTAAATATAAAAAAGAAAATGTTTTCCTTATATGTAATTTTAACTAATTAGAACTAACTAATAAGAAAACTTAGTTCATTCAAAAAAAATATAATATTTTTCAAATAACATGATCAAGTTATCACCTAAATCTTTGTATTTAGGCTGTGCCAAAAAAAAACATTTATTTAAAGACTGATTTCAATACATCTTATGTACAATAGTAAAGAAACTTTGACAAAGGATTCTTTGGCTTTTCAGCACAGCCAACTCACTTTTTTATGTAATTAGCAAAAATTGATTAGAAGCAGTTGTAATATATAAATGTATAATGTAAATTATGTAATGATTTTTATTTTTTTAGTTTAATATTATGCTTCCAACCTTAAATATTTAACCTTCCAAAATAAATTGTAAACTCTTTTTATACTGATTTTATTAAAAGTCTTCAAATAAAGTATCAATATATTTAATAATCTCGAATAATTAAGTACATAAAAATTAAGAAAACTTTTTGTGATATCTTAGATTAAACAATGATAAATTATAATATTTAAATACCACATAATGTTTCAACATGTTTTATTAAATAAAATTGAGAAAAAAAAATTCAAAATTTCGCTGATAAAATTATTTATTCAAATGAATCTTAAGATGTAAAATTGATGTGATGATGATCATTATTATAACCTAAAATAATGTTTATCTTTGATGGTCCATAAATAAATTTGGTTATATCAGATAATCTAATTTTTGTTATGATTAATTAACGAAAGGTTTTTGGTATTTCGTGCGATATGATGATTAATATAATATTGCAATTTTTATACCTGCAAAATGTTACTGATCTTATCTCTCTCATTAATATTTTATGCGAGTTGCTATTATTTGCGAAACATATTTTTTTTCAATCTTTGCTATTAACAGCCACTGCGAAAGAAAATTATGAGAAAGCTAAAATGACAGTATCGTATTTGTGTTACCTTTGAAAAATTTATAAGGAAAAAGAGGCACTTTCGTTATTACCAAAATGACGAAGACATATCATTATTTTGCTTGATGTCACGAAAACATATTTGAAGTGACACAGAAATGTAATATGCTGCTAGATATTTTATCAAAATACAAATCATTGAGAATAACTATAATAGAGACCAAATATAAAATACACAAAAACAAATAAATTTCTTTTTAGTCAACCTTGTCTATTTCTTTTTATAATAACTATTTGTATATTTTGTTTCTACACATGGGACGTGAATCCTCAGGAGACACTTTTTCAAAATCTATTTATATTTTGAATCACAACCATACTAACCGCATTAATTTGTACAGATACAATTTCTTATTATTATAATATATTTTGTAAAATAATTCACACTCCCCTTTGCATTTCATACGACATAAAAATTCATTCATTATTATTATATAAATATGTCAAGTCAACTGGACTTTCATTAATAATAATCTAATACAGAATAGAAAAATGTGTCTGTTGTTTAAAAAGGGAGTGTTTCTTTTCACGTGCTTCTGCTATTTGTACGTTAAAACTTATTAAAAAAAAAACAGTAAAAAAAAATTGATAAGTGATAATGAAAATGAGTAAGGGAATGTCACATCATTCTAAATTAGACAAATGATGGCTTTCACATCATTCATTTTCTATTTTAATTATCTTCAAATTTTTGCCTTAAATATCACAATCAAAAGTCAGAATTATTTTAATGCTTACCATCGATCTGGATCATAATATGAATCATCACGACAAATTTATATCTTATTTATTTTTTTTTAAATTTAGTTTACATACAATTAATAAATTTACTCGATCACATAATTGTTATGCATTTTATGATTTAACATATTAAATATCAAAACTAAAACAATGAATGATTGTAAATATTTTAAATAGTAAATGATAATAAATCAAATGAAGAAGAATGTACTGTAAAATTAACTATGTAAATTATAAAAATAAGCTTTTAATTATATTATAATTTTATACCTAAATATATATGTAAAAATAAATAATATATAATATTGTATCATATAAAATAAAAGTAACTTGAACAAATGATTATGAAATGATAAACAAAAATTGAGAAAAATCAAAAAAGATCAAAAATATAATAATTAAAAAAAATTAAAATTTGTTTTTGAATTTCTTTTATTATAATGTGATTAATGAAAAATGTAAGTATTGTTTACTTAAGCTAAATATTTCAATTCAAATGTGTCTTTTTCGGGCTAAATAATTATTCTGGTCCATTATCATGTACTGCTTTCAGGTAACAGAATGAGAGCCAGTGACAGATTGGCCATACGGGCATATGACAGAAAGGTCTCAGTCGATCGGCTCGTAAAAGTTAAGTTAATAATTTTCAATACACCGCTTAGGCATATCGTCGAGGACTTTCGTTTAAACTTTTATTTACTGCTTTTCATTATAACGAAAGACCAGATAGAAAAAAGTAATAATAAAAAAAATATGTAACCAATGTTCTGACACAAATATAGTAAAAAAGACTGTTTTTGACACCATGAGTAGTTAAGTCACAATTTTCATGTCTACAATGTTATTTTGCTGCTTCTCTATTAGTATCAAAATATATCCTTTTTCTTTTTTATTAATCGATAAATTTCTAATAAAAGCACAAAACATCTCATAAAAAGAACAAAAAATAAGTAAACATAAAGTTGTTCATATCATAGTGGTCCATTTGTTCCAAGAATCAACATTATAATTTTATTATTATGTAGTTATTTACGTACTTATTTCAACCCAGGGCAAAAAGTGAAAAAGAATGATAAAAAGGACAAACCCTTAGAAAAAATTTCAGGTTACTTGATTCCTAACTCGTTTTGACAATCACACATGAATGCACATCTGTTCTAGTTTTATTGCCAAGAAGGGCGTGATTGTACAACGTAAGCAAGCCAGAAAAAAATGAATAAAATAAAGAGGGCGCAAAAATTAGAATCAAATGGAGTAGAATGTCATATTAAATTTTCAATGCATTAAGAAAAGTATTGACATAAACTTTGTTTTTTTTTTGTAAGAAGTTCAAAATCATTGTAATTACTTGTGTTCAGACATAAGCAAATTTTCTTAAATTAAAAATAGTAGAGATACTGGCAAAATATATTTTTAACCTTTATTGTTATGTTCAAAATTTTAAACACATAAGATAAAAAAAATGTCGCTGTAACATAATAAGTAATGTGAAATTTGATTACCGGATACAAAACATTAAGATGAATGATTCTTAAAAAAATAAATTTTAAATTTATGAATACAATTCAAAAATTGTGCAATCCAACTCAATTTACAGGAAGCTAAGATATTCACCTAATAATTCAGGTGTTAATTTACTTTTAAATCATTATTTCAAAGGTAATGATTGCAAAGCTTCTTCTGTTCATCTAGGATAACAACATTTAACTGTTAAACTACCACCGGTCATTTTTGCAACTCATTAAAAATGTTTCATTTGAGATGCATTTTAAAAATAGTAATTATATAATTTTTTGGTATAATTTTATTGAAGTTGTTGACACATGTGGTATTTTTTTAATTGCCGGAAGCTTCAAAAAATTCATTTAATTTTAATTTTTATTTAATGTCATCCAATAAAAATTGAATAGATATTTTTTATACATAAACTTTAATTGTTGTTGCTCAATAAAGTTACGCGAATTCAAATTAATTTTTTTGTGTGTATTCATTGTCATTGTGGACAAAATAAGAGTTACTATGTATTTTATTTTTATGAATATTTTGTTGTTGTCACATTTTTACAAATTTCAAAAAAAAAAATCAAACTAAATGAATAAAAGTGCATCTAAATAATAGAAAAAAAAAGTTGAAATATATAGAACAGTATTTGTAATCTACTAGATAGTCGAAAACAAATTTTTTACTAAATGTAGCTAACCTTTATACTACCGTAGTACAAGTTGGGTTTATCTATGTTAAAAATATATATATTGCACATGTTATCATATTTATTTTGCACAAATACACAACTCATGTATGCATATTTCACACAATATGTATTTTTTGGTGAATGTGCGTTTATTTTTAATTAAAACATGTAGGATTTTTTATGCAACACTGAATCGATTATAATTAAAACCAAATATTTGTGTAATAAAAATTGTTCTCGGAAAAATTGTAATGGAGTTTTAAAAAGCCAAAAATAATTTAGTGATCAGGGTAGTCTATTCAAAATTTTCTAAATTAAGTTAAATTATATTTTTAAGAAACTTCTTTAGATTTTGTTTGTGTTTTGTCAGTTATTAAATCAAAAAATACTAAGTTTTAAATATTGGCTGTTTAATGGAGAAACATTTTGAGGATTCTGTTCTGATAGAGTTGAAATTCAAAAACTTGTGGGGCATATTTCTAAATTATTTATTAGATAATATTTCATGTTAACAGTTTTTCGTAGCCAGCCCACAATATTGTTACAGCGTTTTTAGAAAAATAAATTTCATATGAAATTGATCATGATGGAAAATATTTTTTATTACATAAAAAGTAAATTAGAAAAAATTAATCGACAAAAGCCCGTCTCAAAGTTGATTAAATGCTAGTTTTAAGTGGAGTTCATTAAATGTGACTCGTATTTAAGTTACTTGGAAGTAATTATCCACTAAAATGAAAAAAAGGATGTGACTCACAAAAATATTCATACACGCATTGAATTATTTTGTGTGTGCAAAATTACATGCACTGCATAACTATTTTTCTGGATTAACTATCCAACCATATTCCATATATAAGATCGCGTGTTTGACAATTGCGTGACACTTTTCATATAATACTTGGTGGCATAAAAACAGTAGAAGGAAAGATGAAATAACATAAACTTATATTTAGTCATTCATACCTTTTTTTTTAACTATACGTTGAAGCCGTTGGTAGAACCTTTAATAAAAGAAGTGAAAAGTGTATCCATTAAATTTTTGCTGGTAGAGTAAATGTATGATACAATTACACGTAATATTATATATGGTTTGGCAGTTAAATATAATAATAATAATAAAAGACAAGAACAAACATTTCATATATGTGTAACTAAGCGGTGTCCCCTGAGTAATGTTATGCAGTAAAAATATAATATATAATATTTACTTTTTTGTTTTGTGTATGTATCTTATTCACTAGAGGGAGAATAGATTTGCGGTTGCATTTTCACTACAATACGAAAATATTTTGATGCTGAACTTTTTATATTAGTCTGTATGAAAGCTGCATGAAAATAAAATAATGATTACTTTATTCAACAAAATAAAGTACACAAGAAATGTTTACATTAGTCATATACAAATAAAACCATTCACAAGAGAAAATATGAAAATTAAATTATATGTACGTGTGACACATAAAACGACCATAAAGTTTTAAATAAATCAATTTTGCCTTTGAAGAACCATTTCTTTTTATTAACACTTTTTGTATTAATATTCGAGGTTTGTGAATGAATATTTCACATATTAAAGGATGTTTTTTCCAAAGAATTTTCATAGAAAAAACGTTGTATGTTTCATGCAACAAAGCAATTTTCAGAGACTTTAACTTTAGTGGTATTCACACGAGATGCCAAAACTATAACTAGAAGAAAACTTAATGAAGAAACATTGCAAACACGTACTATGCCATAAAAAAGAAACAAAGTAAGTGTAGGGTAAAGACATAAATTACGTTGTTATTGTTTTTCTGTCTGTCGTCATAAACATCAGTACAAATAATAATAACAAGAAATGAAAGAAAATAAGCAAATACCGTAAATTTATTATTTCATTTCAAATATTTTTGAAATAAAAAATAAACTAGTTTTAACTAACTTTGTATTCCTTAATTTCAAAAGTTTTTTGCGTATAATTCTCTTTTTATATTTTATGTAATTATAAAGTTGGAAATTATAAAATTCTATTTTAATTGTATAATTAGGTTTGCATTAATTTTAATTATTAGTGAAGTTTCCTTACTTTAGATTATTTGTAGAAAAACTCTTTTCGAGTAGGTTTTCAAATAATAAAAAAATCAAAGGACGTTTTTTTTTTTTGTTTTTAGTGCATTTCTTGTCTGTCTAGACGGACAAAATCGGGAAAGTTTCCAAAATGCCCGTATTTTAAAAAAAATCGCGTAGTTTTCTAAAACTTCATACGCGGAAGAAGCACAAAAAAATTAAAAGAAACAAAAAACTAAAAAGCACAAAAAACATTAAAATTGCGGAAAAACAAAAAAATTGAGGGAATATCTCAAATAGACGTATTTCGGGTGATAAAAGGTGTATTCTTTTTATATATACGCGCTCGTGTTTATCGTTCAGAATCACGTTTTACATTTTTTTAATGAAAACTTTTACATTCAAGTTAAAGGATTTTTTAAATACTTGTGTTTTTGGCTTATTATTGAAGTAAAGAATGCAAAAACTTTACATTCAATATTTCAAATCCGATAACTAATAAAAAAAACTCGAACTGCATTACATGCAAGTGCTTCAAACTAGTTCAGAAAAGGTGTGGTATGTACACAAATCTAAAAGAGCTTATTTGATATTATAATAATATAAAAAAAATCTAAAGTAATAATAAATATATAAAAAAAAGAAATCATAATAAAAGAAAATACTTATAAGACCTCATATAGTGTATGTAAGTGTTATTTTAAACGCATAAAATATCAGCTACTTTATTAAAATATCATGCCCTTATGAAATCCACTTAGGCGTCGTTGTTGTTGTATCGTATTGCGTTGTCGTGTTCACATATCACAATATCAAATCACTTGCTTAATATTATTTTTCTTATATTCCTTATGATATTTAAAAATTATATGAAAATCCACTTGCTTCTTTTTCACATAAACAACATACAAAACGACTCATAATGCAGTAAGTGTAAAAAGAAGATTCTGAACTGAATCTTTGAACAGGAATGTATGCAAATTCAGGAAACTGTTTACTTTTTTATTATTATAACACAGCTACAGATACGCCAAATTCATGTTGAGCAAAATTGCCGTTTCAATATACACTCGTCGTCATCGTCATTGTGTAAAATTGTATTTGCCATTGCAAAGATTCAGAATATATTTCGTTTTGTTTATTTGTTGTGTTGTCTCACGTTTAAATGCATATATAAAGCTCCAGAAAATAATATAATCTGCATGATGTAAGGTTATAAAATGAGAAAAGCAAGTGTATTTATTTTTTTTGTTCATTGTATCTAGTGTTATGTACTGTATTCATTTCGTTTGAACAGTCATCCTCTTAGCACCTAATATGTATTTTTTTTGTTGTACATATTCGTGTGAGATGAAGAATAAAATCGAGACAAGCAATAATAATAACAACAACATATATGTAACTTAATATAAAAAGTTATTAAAATGAAATGAAGAATAACAGGCACATAACGCAAACTAACAAATAAATATAATCAAAATGAAATGAATAAATGTAATTCAAAATAAGAAGAATGTAAATTAGCTAACTGGTTCTATTGCTCTCTCTCGTTTCACTTTATTAGATTACTTTATGTATTTATGCGTGCATGTTTTTTTGATCATTGATCTTTAACTAAATAAATTTATTTAAGGCAAGGGCCGGTTAGTTTATTCAATTTTAAATTAAGGCTATTTTTTTCAAATAACTGCAAAGTTTCTGCTTCAAAAATAACGATCATCATTTTTTTTTCTAAAATTTGATGAAAAAATCCAGCTTGCCTTGATAACTGTAGTTATTCTTCGGTGTTCTTATAAAGTGTCAAAACTTGATATGTATTTAATTGTAATTGATTATAAAGTAAAATAAACAAAATTAAAACATAAGAACTTCAGTGTAATTTCATTTTCTTCGTCATACCATATTTTTTTTCTTATCATTCAGTTTTTTTTTTGTTATCATTACAAAAAGAAAAATCTTTAAAAGTGTGAAGATTTTTAGCATTTTATATTTGATGTTTATAAAAAATATCTTACCTACCAAAGACTGAAATATAGTTAAGAAATAAAATTAACATAATAATACAATAAAAAAATCTTATTTTCATTCATATTTGATTCATTCAATACATTATCGATACTATACGTTCAACTGATTAAGGCATTTATAAAGACATAAAAAAGAATCACCTGAACAAAAACCAATAACATATAAAATAATATAATGTTTTAAAATATATTAACATCACCTCCAGTAAACTGAATGATTTCGTTTTGAATGTATAAATTAAAAATAAAATCATTGGCGGTCCATTCTTATAAGACATTTGGTTTGGCAAATTAAAATATACTCAAAAGAAAAATAATCTGGCTTTGATACCGTTATCGTTATATATTTGAAAGAGAAACTTTTTTAACGTTTATATGAGGATTTAAATATTTTGATTAAATTGAAGGTAATACAAAGGGATTAAACTTATCCAAAACAAAATTTGATAAGCTTGTTGTAAAAGTTCATGTGTCAATTATAACACTAAATACTTCGTTAAAATTAAATATCAAAGTAATGAATGAAAGAATACAAAGAAATTCCTTTGAAGGAAGTTAAAAAAAAGAAGATAATTTTTAAACAAATATTCATTTAAACCATTAAATTTACGTGTTAATTAAAGAGAACGATTATTCTGCTTCCTTTTTGTGCATCTTTTTTATAAAAGTTGAAAACAAAATTAATGAAAACATTTAAATTATATACATATTTGAAAGCATTATTGACTTAATTTCATAAATTGTGTATTTATGTTCTAACATCTTTAATGGATGAGCTTTAAAGTTGAGCCAAGCAAGATCATTTCAATATAAATGAATAATTCAAAGTTTCATTTAAAAATAAATTGAAAATATTAACGACCAAAAAATTTGCAAAAAATGCAAAACAACCACATGTTGAAATCTGTTCGTGGGTGGAATTTAATGCTTTTGTAATTTCATTTAATGTTCCTGAATTTGAATTCATTTGTTTTAAATGATACTCATTTGAATCTTAATATGGTTTTTTTTTCAATGTAAAAGTTAAATTAAAATTTATCGACACCTGACTTTGTTATAGTTATACTTAAAATAAATTTTAAATAAATAGTGCACATTTTTTAAAATATTTTGACACTGTATCAAAATATTAAATTTAAAAAAATAAATTTAGAACGTGATCGTGAATGATACACAAGAGCGCATTTCTATACATAGTTAACACCAATGATATCAAAATTTTAGAAAAACAGGAAAAAATCAATATAAGTTCAAAATTCTGTCATTTTAAAAAACTGCCATATTGGACTCAAACGAACAGACGACCTACAATACACACATTTTTTTACTCATCGACAGAAATTTAAAAATGTCAATGCCAGTAATGGGGATCAACTTTGTTCAACTTTTAAATTCTTTGAAAAATTTGAATTGAAAAAACTTTTCAATTGCATCATTTTGAAATATTTTTTTTTTGTATGTTAAATTAATTGATTCAACAAAATTTTAATTTAAATTTTATCAATTGAAGTGGTTTACAATTTCTTAGAACAAATATTCATTAAAAGTAAACAAGTAATTTTTAATTTACTTTTTGAATTATTGCCGCTCACCATCGCGAGATAAATTTATTGTTTAAAATATTTATCTGGACGAATAAACGGGCTTTATTTAATATTTATTGTTTTGACAGCTAATCAATGTCTTTCACAGAGACAACGTATACAAACTTATTCATTTACTACCATACTACGCTCTAGCAATCGAAAACTTAATTAATCCATCATTGATTTTATCAACGCCCATAATCAAAGATTGTTCTCAATCAAATTTGAATAAATTTAAATATAATGTTCATTGTGAAAATATCATCACAGCAAGAATTTAAAAAGAATTAAACATTAATATACAGACCATTTGATATGAACCTACATCAAACATTTAAAGTGATTGAATTTAGTTTGATTAGTTTCGTAATTGTCAACTTTTTTTTGACTATTGCTATACTAAAATATTGATTTATTTAATATTTTATTTATTTATGAATAATTTTTTTTCCTCTATCAGTGATCCAAATCAAAAAATTATGAATAACGAAAGAAAATAATATTTCTCTTGAAGTATTCAGCGACAAGTATGAGGCAATGAACCAAGATACATAAATTTAATTAAACCAATCAGAAATGATACAATGATGTTTGGTTATCTTGATAAAAATTTATAAGTACATATTGATGACACATTTCTTCGCTTCTGTATTTCAAAGGCATGAAAATTTATTCAGTTAAATAACTTTTTATTGTGCATAATAACTATTTCGAATAAAATATTATCGTTTTTTCTGCTATAATAATGTACGACAAAAAAACTGCTGAAGCCCACATTATAAAAAACGATTCAAACTCTCGCAATATTAATAATATTGATAATATATTTATTGGTATTCAATATTAATGCGTTGAAACATTATTCAAAATAATGTTGTCAGAAAATGCGATGAATATATTTATAACGGTTAGTTTTTATTTGATATACTTTTTAGAGACCATTCAGAATTTTTTTTGACGGTTTAGCAAGGGTCACAGGAACTTTGTCCTTAAACAACTGATATTCATTTGTCCTCAATCACCCTTTAGATCGATTTGTTTAAGAATTTAAAAATCAAAAGCGAGTTTCTGCATCCTCTAATCTTACATAGGTTGGGTAATTCTTTATCAAATGTTGTAGCTCTATTCTAGCTATCCTGGCACATTCACACAGTATATGTCTAGTTATATCATCCTGCTCTGGAGAGAGTGTGTTAAAACTTGATTCGCTTCTGTCGGTCTTAATTTTAAGCTACTCATTCGAAGAAAAGTTTCGTTTCTTTATAAAGTTTTCGGTATTAGATTCTGTATCACACATGACTTTCCCTTCTTATCTTCCGAGTAATGGAAGAGTGCAAGGGCCATCCGCGAAAGAATTATATTGCTTTCAGTTTCTTTCCTGACCAAAAAAACAAAAGACAATTACGTTAATAAGTAAAATAAATTAAGTCACTAAGACTTTCTTAAATATGAAAATCTAGTAAATTTATTCTACTATACTTCTCTATTCATGTCTTTTATTTAACAAAAATGTGATGGGAAGTCCTCGTAAAAGTATACACCATATAATTTTATCTATTTTTTTCCTGAAAAAAACTAAAAAGGGACGTTTGTGGTTAATATCTTTGGCAAGGTTTTCATTTATCAAATGTACAATATGTACATGTTTTTTTTGGGTTTTTTCACAAGTTATTCATATAAGCAGCTTATTTTCTATTCTATAAGTATAACTTTTGTTTTTGTTCCTCTTTCTATTTTACGGTACATTCATAACATGTGACATGGTATCGTATGTGCTTTAACTAATATAATAGAAGGATCTACTGCATACATTAACACAAAAACGACAAATACAAATATGGAAAACGAAGTTAAAATAATACTTACTGCTCGAAAAAACAAAAGGGTGGATCACGTTAATTAAAAGAATATGTGAAAGAGATGAATGAAATTGAAATAAGAGACAAATAAGAAATATGTTATTTGAGATATAAAGGATTTTTTTTTCTCATTAGAACGTTTTGTCTTCTAAAAATTGTAATTATTCTTTTCTTTTAATGATGGACAGTATTTTGTTTCAGATAAAAGAAGGATTTGAGTTGAAATTACGAATTAATACATGTCAAAGTATTTATTTTGACTTTTAGCCAGTTTAAGGCTTAAGATTAATATTGTTTTTAATGAACTTTCAAGAATAATAACAAAATATCTGGTTTTGTTTTATTTATCAAATTAAAACGGATTTTTTTACAAAATTATTTATTATTGGGCTGAAAACAGCATGAATTAAAACAACAAGAATGGAAATTATTATCATTAATAAATAACAAAAAACAACAATTTTGGTTGAATTTTACAAAAAAAACAAAAAAAACATGAATAATAATAATATTTATTAAATATTATAAAATATAATATTAACATACAAAAAAAAAACAACATAAACATCAAAATAATGAAGGTTATACTACAAATCATACAAACCGCAAAATGTAAATATTGTATAGTTAGTTAGTATGCAATTATTGTTGTTGATTGTTTTATAAACAAATCCAACTAGATTAAATGGTCGTTTAATATTCTTCTTTTTACCTTTTTATTATCTTTGTTATTATACATTTCAAAATAAAACTTTTTGTGTCTTGACATTGTTTTAAAAAATAATAATAATGCAGAAAAAAGGTTTAAGAGGAAGAAAAAAATTAACAATATAAATAAATTAAAAAGAATGTTGAAAAAGTGTGTACAAGACTAAGTCACAGACAAAATAAATGAAGATATCGCGCACCAGGTGAGCAATTTATGCAATACATACAGACATACCTTGGAAGAATAATAATAATATAATAAATATAGCATTTAATTGAGTTTAAAGAGATTCATGTCATACTTTTGAGCATAATTATAGTGTATTGTTGTGTTGATGAGCCCTCTCCATCACCTACTCTTACATTGAAATTTTCATTGCTTTATAGAAAGTTAACAATAAGATTTAAGAAAAAAAAGTACCGTTTGATTTTTTCTACTTGTTTGAACATTTCCTACTGATTAGTATAACAATATTTTGCCAACGTTATCTTTAAATACATAAATAAATGAACACACTTTATGAATTTTCAATTTATATTCTCTAGAAAAGATTGGTAATTTAGTTAAACTTTCTCAAGTAACTCAGATGTATCTTGGTTTACTGACGGCTCTAAAATGGAAACTCGAACAGGTTAAAGAATCCCTCAAGTCAATCAATGAGAGATCAATTCATATTAATGTTTAAAATACCACTTGTACACAATAGGGCTTCGGTCCGAGGTGGACGCCTTTTTATATCTAATCTAAAATACCACTTAACAAAATGAAATCGATATTAAATAACACAAGACTTACTATTAGAATCTTAGAAATATATAATAAGCAGTGTAGGAATTTCATTGAGACACAGCAAATTCAGATACCATTATAAAAAGTGGCTCTAATCATATGACATATGAAAAGTGAACAATTTCGAGGACTCAAATTAAATACGTCATTGTTATTTTCGTTTTTCAGGTTTGTGATATAAAAATTGATTTCAACATTTAATGTTTCCCTAAGGAGTGATAAGAATTCGTCAAAGTTCATTCCTGTCATACCATTCATTTGTAGACATATCAAATTTTATTGCTTTTTATTTTACTTCTCGTTAAAAATGAGTAACATTTTTTTCATTTAAGTTTTTTTAAGAAAAAAAAAATAACTATACACATGACAGAAAACATTAAAGGTACTTCTATCTCATTCCGTATGATATGTTTCTTAATTTTCAATACTGTCCAATTTCTTTTTGATCGATTTTGAAAAAACAGTTGATTAAAATAAGGAGCAAAAGACAAAATGAAAAAACTTTTGTTTCAATTTGATTGATTTAGATTATTTGTCATTTAACAGTACAAAAAGTTGAGACGCAGTAATAATATTTCGATTATATTTATATGTTTCAATATTTTATGTGAATTTGATATGTTTTCACATTAACACCATTGAAACGTAAAAAAATGCTCCCTAGCAACTAACTCTGAATTGATAAAAGAGAATGACACATTTTAAATATATGTTTGAAAATAAAATAATAATAAAACATTCCGATATACTTTGAAATTTCAATATTTTCCCCCTATTTTTCACTGTGTAGATAGATCACATCAATATTAAGAGTGGAATGATAGCAAAAACATGCATTTAATTTGCATTTTATGAAAAACATATATTTTCTAAGTTTAATGTGCGTATATAACGTTATATTATGTTAATATTATGATTTAATGTATATGAAATATTCCTTTAGATAAACACTATAAACAATTTACCTGTCGCAAAAGTTCTCCGAAACGAATTAATATTTCACTGTCTGCATTTATATCATAAAAATATTTTCAAATCATGTTTATACCTATTAGAAAAAAGTCATAATGCGACAAATAACATCGTTGGATAAATGTTTTATAGTTTATATTGAAGTGAAGCATACATGATTGTCACAAATTATTTTGGAGTTTTCATGCGTAATGCAATGTGACATTCATATCCACCATTTATATTTGCTCTCATATGGTTTTGTACTCTATTATTATCAACTCACTTTTGATTTATTGAAGGGTGATGACAATAACGAGGTTACTCAGGTGTTCCTAGTTCGGTTATCCATTATTAATATTTTATTTTGACAAAAAAAAATATTAAAAGAAAATGATAATGATTTGAATATCGTTAAATTTTTATCTAATGAGCCCTTTAAAAATAATTTAATATTTTGGTAAAAGGCAAATAAATGAATGAAATGCTTCATGAAAAATTTATACACCATCCATCAAGAAACATCAAATGATGATGTGGTAATGCAAAACACGCATGATATGACAAAATAATGATCTTTTACAAGAAAAAACCTGAAATTGTTGAAAGTGAATCATACACACACACACATACTCACGCAAAATCATAAAATAATCGTTACAGCAGCTTGTGAGTATCAAAATTGAAACTTGTAATTTTGACTCTTAATTATGATGACGAGTATTGATACATTTATGGCTATAACATAAATTTATGTTATGTTCGTTATAAAACCTCTAAGGCAGGATAATTTGTTAAATTAAGAATCAAATTTATATTACATAAGCTCAAACATGGTCAGTCAATTTGTCTATAACCATGCATCTATAGAAAATTATACAATTATCCTATTATTTTAAAATAATCCTCAAGTTATCACGTAACCAATTTATGGTTAGTTGTTTAATATACATATAATCTTTAATAATAAACAGGTGAATTTATCTGTTGGATATTTTGAATTTAAATTTGAAAATTTTGCAAAAGTATCATTCAAATGGTTTTTGTATGAGTGCACTACCAACCAAGAACATGTAAAAAATGCTGATAGGAAATCATTGACTGACTAGTGAGACATAATAAGAGCAAGTGGGACTAATAAGGACAGTGGTGTAAAAAAGGGAAACTAGTGATCTACCAAAAATACTAATTCCACTAGTTCAAGTATCTCATTTTTTTTCAATCTATAATTAAAATAAAACTTTAAAACCATATCCATAAAAAATTATTAAAGAATATCAATCCGTAATGTATGATATTTTCCATATATTTTAAATGTAATCATTCCAATCCAATTCACTTATAAAAATACAAAATTTCGTGTGATGCTTCTTAGTCATTAATATGCGACTTTATTTTATTAAAATTACCACCTTGAACTTTCAAAATAAAAAAAAATGTAGGGGAGAGAGGGGAACATTCGCTGGCGGGGAACATTCACACACCTTCTAGTTTGCTACTATCCAATAAAAAAAATAAATTTTAAATGATGCCAAAAGATAGTATTTTGAAAGATATTTTGATGGAAAAAAATTCGCTTTAGTAGTAGAACAAAATTTTCAGCCATTTTGCAAAATAAAAACCAAACCGTCAAAATGGCCGCAAAGTAAATTTCATCGAATTAAATTTTTTATTTTTTATCCGTGAAGAATTTATATATTTTAATGAGTTTTATACTTTAAAGGGAGTTAAAAATGTAAAGTTTTAGTATCCATGGGGTTTTTTAAGTTTTTATGGTTTTTGGAGTTTTAATTAGTGTTGATTTGTGAAATATGTGATGGGGCACATTCACTCATTCAGAAGTGGGGCACATTCAGCCATATAAATATATGAGAAAAAAATTTTTTTTTGCTGAATTTTTTTTTTTCATTTAAAAACAGTGCTTTAATCCACATTTAATCATTTTTAACATAAATTATGAGATTTTAATTCACAAATCCCAAAAAATGATGAGTTATACCCCGATTTTGATGACACATCCACTTCGATATTTCAAGCTTGAAAACACAAACATTTTAGATAATTTACAAATTATATCTCTTCCACATATATTTTCTTTCGCAGATTCAACGATTTTTAATAATAATTATTTTAAATACCTAAGAATTTGTATGAAACGAATGTACCTCACCCTAAAATTCGAATGTACCCACCCCTTGGGGCACATTCAGGTTTTTGACTTCGTTTAGAAATATCAATCTTGCACCGACAACCTGGAAGTTATCCGAAAAACCCTTATAGCCTTTTAAAATAAACACAATAACCAAGCTTTTAACACAGAAGTTTGTAGAATTTATTTAATTTTATTAGTTATTTTGATAATTTGAAAAAACATGCGTGAATGTTACCCTTTCTCCCCTATTATAATATTACAGGTGTGCATAAATGTAATGCATATTTTCTTATGTACATATAAATTCTCTTTTTATTATATTTGAAATCGTAATCGCATGCTGGAAGATAACTTGTTGTTACATTCCTTCTGTAACATAATTTTGACAGAATTGTAATGCAATTATTTTACAATGAAAAATGTAAATTTAAATTGAAAGACGTTGTTTTTTATGTGATCATTGCAAAATGATATTTCTCGCTTTCCATACCTCTGTCATACCTTCTGTCATTTTAATATATTTTACTGCATAATTGATGTTTCTTTTATATTTTCTTACATCTTTTTCGCATCAAAAGAACTGTGAGTCTCCGTATATATATATATGAAATGGAATTTATTCAAACAGGTAGGTAATAATATGTCCATATGCGAGATGTTGGCTATTGAGTTGACTTTGTTTGCTGCACAAAAGATACACAGAATAGAATTATTTTACCGGTAAATCAGGTTTCAATTGCATTTTGCATGTATAAATTAACACAAATTGTGCATGCAATTTTTTAATCAAATTTGAATGGAAACTTTTACCTCTGCTTCTGTATATGTATAAGCAAAGAAATGCGTCAGATTTTGAAACGTTTATAAAAGAAAAATAGTGTAAAGTTAGTAATATAATTGATGTCTCATATCATTGATATATGATGAAAAAAAGTGCATGACTTGAATATTTTAATGTAAAATTAATGATTTATGAAATATTTTTATCGGACAATCAAATGCATTTCTAAACAGAAATTGATTAACATCTTCACCAGGTAAAGACCTGATTTCTTGTCATATTAAAAGGAAAATTATTTTATTTTAAATTTATCGCTAAAAAAAATAATCATAAATTTTTCTGACAGCAAAGTATCCTGCTGCATTTCTGTGAAGAATATAACACTCAATAAAGAACAGTCTCATCTAATTTAATTTTTCTAGGATATTTATTCATTCTTTTATTATGAGAAAATATTTAGCAAATTAATTTACGACTCACAATACACTAACTGATTTTTGTACGATAAAATTCGAGTATGAGAAATTTGTACTAGGATAATAATTGAATATATGAGCAACGGAAATGCCAAAATTGGGATAAATGAATGTGAAAACTAATGAAAAATAATTGAAGATGTTGGAAGTGGTACAGTCCAAATTTGCTTTCACTGTAATATAAATTTTCGCTATATTTCTTTTTATTTGAATTTATTTTTATGAACATGAATTTAGATTTTTCACGAGCTCTCTTATTTTTTATTCTTCTTTAGATTTGCATCATTAAGTTAAATTATAATTTTGTTTTGGCACTGAAACACTGAAATAAATATAATTTGCGTTGATTTTGTTTTTAATTTTTAAAACTAATCAACTGATTTTACATTTATTTTTCTTACTTTTTTAAATAAAAATGTTGTTTCCAAGAAAATTCTTAATTTAAACTTGCAGGATTTCCATATAAACTGATACGCAATATACTTTACAAATGAAAATCGATTGTATTTGGATTATTAAAAAAAGAAAAAAAATTTATGGTTTGAATCATAAATATATAAAAAATCATTAATAATAAAATGGTTATTTATCTCGCACATTATTATTCACATATAGAAGTCGAAAATAAAAAAAAGGAAAAACATTTGAATGTCTTCTTTTTCTTGAATTTCTTTTTTCAATAAAAAAATTATATAATAAAATTGAATTATGTTACATAGAAAATTTTATTGTATGTATTTTTATATGGAAGACGCTGTTAAATTTTTATGATATCGATTTAAGTAATAACTAGAGGCCTTTTCTTTTACTCTTTTTTTCTGTATCAAATGAAAACCGATGAAAAAGAACAATTGAATTTCGATATGTAAGAAATGGGTTGATTTCATAGGATTTATTTTCAATAACATTACACATCTGGGACCTTTCTGATAAAAAAATAAATTTCAATATTCATATTTACGACTAATTTTTTTTTCAAATGTAAATTTTACACGTGTTTGACATTTTATAATAGGTTTAAAAAGGAAAATTGAAACATAAATAAAGAGGTCATTGCTAGCAAATGTTGTTGAAAGTTTTTGTTAGAAAAATTCTGTCATAATAAAATTTGTATAAAAATTTAAAAAAATTATATGTTTATTTTACAAAAGAACGATTCACTACGAAATCCAAATTTGCTTTCTTACATGCTTTTTAACTCTTGGTTTCTATGCTTATAGAGTTGTAATAGCTTTTCGCCAGGTTTGTCTAATTTCCTTGAGGATTCCAAAAAAGAGCTGTCTTTGCTATATTATCAGTGTCACAACAAAGTGTGCGTCTAACTCAGCCCTATTTAAGTATTTCAGTTTAATTTAAATTAGTTCTTGTTCAAATTTTAAGGCATCCATTAATGAACACCTGTTATTTATCTTTGGCAACTTACCAAGCCTCAGTGGCATGAAGAAGAACTATTAAATCAGTTGAAGATTATTGCTTGCCTAGTTATTGTTTTTATATATTCATAACTTTTCTTTAAATGTCATGTTGAAATCACAAGCCTAAAATTATTGTTAAAACTAAAATTGTAAAGTAATTCACGATAATATTTTTTTCATAAAATAACCACAAGGTAATAAAGATTCATTTTTTTATATCAGAAAATCACTTTCTTTGCATAAGTTCAGAAATACAAATCCTTATTAAAAATAATTTATTCTTTAAAAATAAAAAAAATGTATGAAAAACCCTATCATTAGAAACAAAGAAACAACCACTTTATATTGTTTTCTATCTTTAGGCGCTGTTATTTGTTATACGTTATAATTTATTGAAGGAACAATAATAAGCGTAATTTTTTGCTTCAATAGGCAAAAAATGCATGAAATAGTACTTTTATGTTAAGTGAATAACAAAACTGGAGAATGTTATTCATTGTTATATGAATTGAAATCAAAATGCACGTGCCAAATGATAATAAATATTTTTGTAATAAAATTTTTGTCACATTATTTAATTTTTTGTGACGTTACTTTTCATTGTTTGATATAAAATTTGAAACCGATTTTTGGTTGTTTTTCATAACTTTAATGTTAAATGAATAAATAATTTTAAGTGGAAATTGAATTTTGACACTGATAAATAAAATACAATCATACTATTAATATAACAGAAAAATGTGGGATTATTTTTTTTTAAGAGAAATGAAAAAAAAAATCAGAACTGCAATGAAATACTTTTTTTTTGTTAATTTAATATTGAGTGTAAATCCTTCACATAACTTTAGGTAGGTGTTCAACCGCATGCTTTATTAATATTAAAGCCATATTCAAATATTTGTTTTGTACTGTCTTCTCTTCCTGTTAAAGTGTTGCTATGAATAAATATTAATAAAAAAAAACAAAAAAGAAAGAAACGATATTTTTAAATGATGTAGGTAGTTTCAATAGTATTTTTAAATGTTTTAAATAAGTTGTAATGTTAATCTAAAAAAAATCTTGTATTGTTGGATTGGTCATTTAGACATTCTGGCAAATGGTAGAAGGGCCGTCTTGTTGAATATTAGAATTTTTGAAACTCGGCTGAATTTATTTAATAATAACTTAAGATTGGTTCATCAGAGCGAGGACAGATTTTTATTGTCGTATTATTGTTGTTAAAAACCGTTAAATTATATTTATGCCAGAACGAAAAAATTACACCTCCATCCCTGAAGTAAGCAAAGGATTGAGGTACTTATCAATTTGTGTGTACTATGAGTTTTGATGAACTTTACACTTGAAACGCTCTTTTCTGATTCAAATTAGTAGTATTGGTTTATCTTTGGTTTCTCGTTTTATATTATTTTTATTATTTAAAATGATTTTTTTCTCCATTTAAGAGAAAATATTTGTCATGGTGTTCTTTCTCTCTCATGAAACACAATGTGTTGAAGTACATAGATGTTTGTTATTTCTTAATCAACATTAATTTGCATATTTGGTGTTCAGAAGTTGTTGTCATTATTATTATATAGTCATTTAGTTTGTTTTTTTAATCGTCATTTCTTTATTTTATTTTAAATTCATGTCGTTTTTTTCTTCTGTATATTTTTGTATTAATTCAACTTGCTTAATATAATATTATCAAGATTTTTTTTTAAATTAATTCGAAAGACAGTGATTTTGATTAAACTGGTGCATGTCACTAAAACAGATGGGATAGTTGCAGAAAATGAACACCAACATAATCGAACATGAATATATTTTGCTATATTCAAGTATTTTATATGCAGTTAAAAAGTCTAATCTGAACGCGTTAGTAAAACTTGAATATCAAGTTATGTATAAAATTCGATTTTACTTTATAATATTTCTTATTATTGTGGTTTGTGTTCTGTGTAAAAACTTATTATACTATTTATGTAATTTTTCTTTTTAGTTTTGAAAACTAGAATACATGATTAAATCTAAATCGAATTCACTCAAGTGTCAACGCATTATTCAAACCAATTTAAATTTATTATTAAGAAACAGGGTCCGCGAAAAAGCCAGTGAGTACTTATTATGTATGAATAGTATTATGATTTTATTTAAAACTGCAACAAAACCCTGTTATTTTAAAATTGTTATTCAATTACACTATCTAATAGAAAAACCTTTCAATTCAGCTTTACACTTTTATTTATGTATGAATAGATAATTTAAATGCAAAAAAAATAGTTAATAGTCGTATAACAACTGCATACAAATATATAATAATAATTCGACATAAAAGAATGTTAACACAAAGCTCCATTTATATGCTTCTGGCTTTAAAAATAATTGTAAAATGTATGAATTATCATTTAAATGTAAAATTTTTTTAATATTTCGATTTTGTCATTGAAAAAATAAAACAACTTATCATACATTGAAATTAATTATTGACTTTAATGATATTTAAGGTACATAATTGGCGATAGAAAAGCGTTAGGTATTACAAGGTCACCGCCATGGTCTCAATGAGTCCTATTGTGGTCGCCACGATATAAATCAAAGAATTTCAAAGAGCAAATATTAAGTCATTCACTATTCAGGCAATAACATACAAGCATAATGAGCTTTAGTTTCAAAAACTGTGGCTGTTGATTCTAGACTATTATAAATTGAGTATTTCAAAGGCAGTTCCATTTATCGTGCAGACCCCATCCTAAGTTATATTTGCATTTTGCTGGAAAAATTTAGTCTCAAACCATTCCTTTTCACACGAGTGCTCCAATTCAATGTTGTGATTGAATAAACCTTGGAGTGACATAGTCAGCTTTTCTTCAGTTCCTCGTATATCTGTAAGAGAAGAAGTATTTTTTCCCCAATTAATGGAATTCAAAAATTTAATATTAAAATTTACTGTCTCAATCAAACCAAATCATAACTTAAAATTTTTAGTCCAAAAAATATGACAAGTATTCATATTTTGTTTCCTTTTAAGTATTTCTTGACAGGCAAAACTACAGAAGTCAAGCTAAAAATCAGTTAAAGTGCAGATATGTGTATGTTTAATGACAAGAATATTCAGTTGCTGTCTGACTTTAGCATTATAATATGCAGGAAAAAATATTATATATACATGACTGATTATCATTATGATGGTTTCAATACTGTATAATATTTTTAAATGAATAAAGAAGAACATAAAAAATATACAATATTTTTACCATCTTGATCTGTTTATATGCAATGTATAGGCATTTGCTCAACAACATCCCGTATTCTTGCATGAATGCATTTTTTATAAGAATATTGTGCGTTAATACGATTTATATTGCTACTGTTACTAGTGAAGCATTGCATACTATCTCGTATTATTCATTATTATTATTATTTTTATTTTTTATTCTCCTACTTTCCCTATTAAAGTTTATAGGCTCGTATGGATAAGGCAAGTGGATGATGGTCGTTGTTATTATTGTAGTTTTAGAATGTTATGTAAATTGTGTACAGAAAAACTGTACGTATAAGTTTGACAGAATAATAATAATAACTAGCAGACAGTAATAGGTAAAGGAACATGTACCTGTCTTTTGCGCAAGCATGTTATTTGTATCAAGTGGATCAAAACTTGTTGTATGTATTACTGTCTTCTTATAGTGTGCTCGCAGTAAATATATATTTTGAAAAACAGTATAATGAATATAAAAAGACAGCAAAATTATATTAATGCAACTATAACTAGCTATTAAATTCATAATATAAATTCTGCGCTCAATGACTTTTTTTTCTTGTTTATGTATTCTACTAAGATTTCCTTAACTGGGGTAACATAAACATATATCTTTATTTTTCTTGTTTTATCTAAAAACTTTTACAACTTCAATTTATTTTTAAAAGTCAATTTATATGTTGACTGAAAGTTTAAAATACGTATAATAAATAATTAAATACAATTTACACCAATTTAATGTTATTCACTTTATAAAGGTACCCGCATGCATGCTTGGTTTTCTGACAAGAAAAATTGTGAAAATATATATCAGTACATGATTATATGAATAAAATATTAAATGTTAATAAAAATGGAAATTACGGTTAGCAGTTTGTTCTTTCTTTGATGATATGCTCTCATGCATACTTTTCAAAAAGATTAAAATAAACGCAATTTTTATTATAACTACAGATTATTAATGTATTTGACATTTTTTTCTTTTTAAAGTTATAAATTTAAATTTAAATGAGTAGCAATACAACAATTTCGATAAGAAAAATTAGAAAAGTTATAGCTTCAACCACTTATGGTTTAGTATCATAATTATATTAAAGATAATTATAACTCAAACGCTATAAACTTACATTTTTTCGATTAATGGTCAAAGAGACTTTTATGCGGGACAGGTGAATTTATCATAATATTGACTATTAATATTGACAGTAAGAAGCTTGTCCAGAAAAATGTAATTTTATGCATGAATTTAAATTATTTTATTATATTTTTCCTTTTTAAATTCATACTTAATTATTTCTAAACTTATTTTTTTGCATATAAATGAACTTTGTTATACATTATACGTGTATTAAATATAAAAACTAGATATTTAATGCATTTGCACTTATAGAAACTGATTATTGAAAGTAAAAAAAAAGTGTATGATAGTAAAAAATTTTTACATGTTATCTTTTCATTGTGGAAAAACTTACAATATAAAAAAAGAGGATGTTAAATTAATTATTTTTTTTTACATCAACATCATCAACATACTTTATAAGTTTAATATGTAACACAAGTGTCCATACAATTTATTTTATAAGAAGTTTGAAAGAAGTAGCAAAATACATGAACCAAACATCAGTTACCCATTGAAATGCATTAAATTCCATTTTTACTTTATCTTTATAATGCATTCCTGCTCTAAATAAAGGCTGTGATGTGATGTTAACATGCTCGCTGCTCTTATAAACTTTATACAATATGCTATTAATTTCCTTTTTAAGATTTTATATATGAACATTTATTTTCTGTGCATATTAATTACCATTTAGTGTGATTAAATGCATCATGTGGCCATACAGTGTACATTGAAGTTATAATAAATATTTATATTCATAGAAAAAAATAAAAATTAAAGCAAAAGAATAGCATGTCTAGCAGTAGTTGTGTTGTACTTCTCTGCCGCAACATTAATTTAATTAATTACACTAGCTGCCTAAATAATCATTGCGCGCGTATGGTGTGTTCATATTAAGAGCAGTTAATTCATTACTGTCTTCTTACTTTTATTTTGTCTTAAAATTTATAGAAACTCTAAACAAATATACTTCAAGTGTATGAATATTTTTAAGTTTAGCTTAAATAGAAAACAATCAGTAATTTAGAATTGCAAATAAATCTGTAGAATTTTTTCATCAAACTTTAAATGTAAAAATGCAAGATTTATGAAGTAGAATAAGACCTCAAAAGGATTTTTTATCGATGTGACACTACGTCTTTGGCAGTGCTTTTAACTTTTTCAAAAAGATAAAATAATAGTTTAAATTTCAATCATATTTCAAACATTTTGTGAGAAGATATAAGTACTTTGTCAAGATATTGACAGTTTCTGACTTCAAATCCACCTTTAATAATATCGAAATATTAAATGATTTTAAGAATAAAAAAACTTTTTTATTTTTACAGTTGTTTACACAACTTTCACAAACATAAAATAAAAAATATAATGACAACCAAGACCAAGAAGAATAAAAATAATATTTATTTTAAAACAATTATTACACGGGAAATGCAAAAGTTGCCGTATTGTTGCCGTATTTGTTGCCGTAGACGGCAACTTCTTGCCGTAGCACGGCAACTCTACGGCAATTGTACGGCAACATTTTTAAATTTTTTTTTTCATTAATTCAAAAACTCAAAATTTTAAAAATTTTCAAAAAACTTAAAAATTTTAAAAAACTCAAAGTTTTCAAAATAACTCAAAATTTTCAAAAAACTCAAAAATTTCAAAAAAGTCAAAAAATTCAAAAAACTCAAAATTTTCAAAAAACTTAAAAATTTCAAAAAACTCAAAAATTTCAAAAAAGTCAAAACTTTCAAATAAGTCAAAATTTTCAAAAAACTCACAAAATTTCAAAAACCTCAAAAAAGTCAAAAAATTCAAAAATTTCAAAAATTTCAAGAAACTCAAAAATTTCAAAAATCTGAAAATTTCACAAAACTTAAAATTTTCAAACAACACAAAATTTTCAAAAACCTCAAAAAAGTCAAAAAATTCAAAAATTTCAAAAAACCCAAAATTTTCAAATAACTCAAAAATTTAAAAAAAAAACTCAAAAATTTCAAATTTCGAAATTTTTAATTTTTTTAAAATTTTTGACTTTTTTGAGTTTTTTGAAAATTTTAACTTTTTTGAAATCTTCAGATTTTTGAAATTTTTGAGTTTCTTGAAATTTTTGTCATTTTTGAAATTTTAAAGTTTTTTGAAAATTTTGAGTTTTTTGAAAATTTTAAGTTTTTCGAAAATTTTGAGTTTTTGAAATTTTTGAGTTTTCGAAATTTTTGACATTTTTGAAATTTTAAAGATTTTTGAAAATTTTGGCTTTTTTGAGTTTTTTGAAATTTTTGAGTTTTTTGAAAATTTTAAGTTTTTTGAAAATTTTAAATTTTTTGAAAAAATTATATTGTATAAATGAAAAAAAAAAATTAAAAATGTTGCCGTATTTGTTGCCGTACAATTGCCGTAGAGTTGCCGTGCTACGGCAAGAAGTTGCCGTCTACGGCAACAAATACGGCAACTTTTGCATTTGCCGTGTATTCTAGTGAAACCTAAAAAAACAAAATTATTCTATGTATGATCTTTTTTTTACTTTTGAACAATTTACATCCTCAGTTTAGGGAGATTAAGGTATTGGATTTTTTTGGAAGAGAATTCGTAAAATACATATATGAATAAAAAGTTCGAGTAAATTGTATTTTTATGTGAATCCTCAGATAATCTGTTTAAGGGATAAGAATCAATTTTTTTGTTAATGTAAAAACAACTTAAAAATACCACCTTTTGAGTAAAAAATTAATCCTTCAAATATTGGTAAAAGCCAATTCGAAAACTTAAATACGCGTTAAATACTTTATTCAAATAATGTCATTTAAATAAATTTGTTAAAAAAACTTAAACTTTTTTTAAATAGTGGGTATATTACAGAGACCAACATATTTCAAATAGAAAAATATTTTATAGTGAATTTTCAAAATGTTTGTTTTAAGTCGCATCGAATTTCCCCAAAATTCTAGAAAGGGCCAAACCAACCGTCTTGTTAAAGGGAATAAAAGTTTACAGAACTTGATAATATTCCACATAACACTCTTAATGTTAAGATAATTTAAACCAAATTATCATTAAAATGGAAGTATCATTATTTAATAAAATTTATTCTTCAATTTGATTGGATAAAAAATATAATTACAATGCGACAACGACACTTAAAAATGAAGTAAATTATGTTAAAGCATAATAAGCTTTTAAAAAATCATTTTATCCTTTTAACATTTTCGTGCATTTTTATTGTTATAAATTTAAAAAAGAAAAAAATAATGTACACCTTAACCACATTTCAATCTTTATTTCATCATGTATATTTTTTTGCAAATTATGTTTTACATATTATTCTTCTAAATGACGTAATTACGAAGTTCATACGACATTTTTTTTTTATTTCGACATGTAACTAAAATGTTACAATGGTTATTTTTTCAAAACATACTCTTGTGCATTTTTCTTTACTAATTGTATAACATGTTATCTTTTTTTAATATTGACACCAAGTATTTTTTTAACGAACAGGTTCAATAAAGCTGCCACTTCAATTATGGTAATATCTGTTGATTGAACGGTTGAAGTACAATTTTGTACATACTACTCATATAAAATGCCAGTTGAATTTCGTGTAAATTATTTTGCTGTTGGGCATCAGATTCAAAATCATTTTTCAAGCGATCGCCTTTCAAACTTTTAGTATTATTATTTTTTGTTGTCTTCCGTATGTGTTGTAGTTTGCATGTATAAACAAAAATGTACATCAATTATTTTAAATGTAATGATAATAAAATAAAAAAAATATCCCTCAAGATATAAAAAAATTGTTTCTTTTTTTATTATATTTTGGTTATTTTGCTTAATTTACTACAAGCCTGTTTGTGTGTCCACAAGGAAACTCTAAAAAAGTCATGTTACATTATTTTGTACATGCAAAGTGATCAAAAGTTTTATTCATCACTAAAAATAAATTGCCAAAGAAATAGCATGGATAAGCATTATAAACATGTATACTTTCCCATGATATTTGTGAAATGGTTTTTCTCAGTGAGTACCTATCAGATATTTTTATGTTTTATTGTGAACACTAACAAGTTCAACCCATGATTGATGTTGTATCGACAAAATGACACTACTTCCATAATTTTTAACAATTTGACATACGACATGACAAAAATAAAGATTATTATACTTAAACTTTTTTTTTGTTTTGATGAGATAATAAAACAAGAAATATTCATATGAGTTGAAAGACAAATATAATAAAGTTTTCGTCTTTATTGGAAAAGATGTCATTTAGAAAATTCGTCCTTTATAGGCCTTAAATCTAGTGTATTTTTTAGAGTAACGAAAAACTATTTCATTAGGACCTCATGTAAGAATGAACAGAACAACATTTCAAGTCATGGCGTGGAACGACCAAGAAAAATGTGGATTGAAGGAGTCACAGAAGATCTGGAACTTTGATTTTATAACTGACAGACTGTAGCAGACGCATTCATGATTCGGTTAAGTCTAAAAAACGAATATAGCGGAGTAAGTTTTTAAAAATGTTTGAGTCTTGGAAAAATTCAAGTTTGAGTTATAAGATCTCAACAAAAAATCTGAAATAAACTGAATTTTATACTATTTTGACTTTTAATTCATACCTTTTAATGAATTTTAATGTATAATCTGTAGAATATTGAATAAACATAATCAGTAGAGTGGATCAAAGTTTGTTTATTAAAATTACTGTAATTTGCTTTCGTTCTTCTAGTATCCTTCTATGTTCTAGCTGTATAATATTTCTCTCTCTGAGATGTTTAAATAAAAAAGTTTGAAAGACAATTCTTTTCTAAATTGAAATATGCCTATTTTTAGTATATTTCTCAAAGTAAAGACATTACATCATAAACTTTAATTCAAAAAACTAATGTCAACGACACATATTTTTTTTTTATATTAACCTTAATTTGGAATAAAAATATACAAAACAAACTCGACACAAATCTGTTTGAACGGTTTTTTAATAGGGTTAAACAATAGAATATTAAAACAAAAAAAAAAAATAGTCTTTTGTGCACATTGTAAATTCGTGTACGGGACTTTAAATGTTTTCTTCTAATAAACGTGGTCCGGATGCTCTTGAGCAAGCTGATCCCAAAAAGCAGAAGTCTTTAGATGATTTTTTCAAGGCAAATAATCCTTATTCTGTCTTGAAAGATAACGATGATGGTACGCCAACTAAACAAGCAGCGCAAAATCAGCAAAATAATTCGAATAATGTTAAACAAATAAAACCTCCTCCAATAATTTTACATCAAAAACTATTAAATCCAAAAGAAACATACAAAAAAATTAAATCGTGGGCTAAATATCCTATTTACATCCAAACTCATGGAGATTTAAGACATATCTGTACAACAAACAAAGATGACTTTCATGAAATTCGGAAGCAATTGGATGATCTGAAATTTAAATATCAAACTCACACCCCAAGAGATGAGATTCCAAAAAAATTGGTAATGAAAGGTTTGGATTCAATATATACTGCGATAGAGGTTTATGAAGATTTAAAATCTCAAATCGAGAGTGTAATCGAGGTGAAACAATTAACTCGAAAAACTGAACTTGGTGAAGAAATACCATTGAATGTGTATTTAATTTATTTTAAATATGAAACCAGATTAAGTGTCGTTATGAAGTTAATTAAATACTGTTGTCTACACAAAATCAGATTAGAATATTTTCATAAAAAAACAGATAAGAAGTTTGTTCAATGTTACAATTGTCAAGGACATGGACATCAATGTGGTAATTGTCGTTTAGATTATAAATGTGTTAAATGTACTGACACACACTTGCCTGGTGCGTGTTTAAAAAAGAAAGAAGATAAAAATGCTACATGCGTAAATTGTAACGGTAATCATCCAGCAAATTACAGAGGCTGCCCAAAAGCTAAAGAATATTTACATAAAAAAATTAATAAAAATCACCGTAACAAAAATAATACATCAAATAAACCTGTTAACCATACACCACGTACACCTTCTACACAACGAAGTGAGAATCAAAATCAAACTCCAAAACAACATTCAACTCGTCGTAAATTGTCTTTTGCAGACCAGGTTAAAAATAATCAACGACAGCATCATCAGAGATCACATACAAATGGATATAACTCAGAGCAACCTTCCAATGGTATGTATAGTGTTGGAACTGCCACGCTCAGCGGTCCATCAATGGTGAGTGGTAGTGGTTTTATTAATAATGGTGCTTCTCAAAATTTTAACTTTATCTCTGGTGAAATTCACTCTCTTTTTGGTATATCAATGTTAGATTTGATGAAGTCAATCAACACATTTGTACCACAGTACAAATTGTGTACTGACAAAATGCAAAAACAGATGATGTTGTTGGAATTCATGTTAAATTTTGCAAACTAATATGAATGATACATTATCCAAAGTCATGATTTTTAATTGTAATAGTATAAATGCTTGTTCTAGTCGTAAGATAGAGATTATTAATTTTTTGAAGAAATATCAAATTAAAATTGCAATGCTATGTGAGACATTTTTAAAAAGAGATCACTTTTTTCACATACCAAAATATCACATTATACGAACTGACAATAATGAACGTAGAGGTGCCGGTACCGCAATATTAATTCATGAAAGCTTAAATTATAGACAAGTCAAAGTCCCTCAAACTGTTTCTTTTAGGGATGTGACAGGGGTACAGATTTATAATTCAACTAATTCATGCACTTTTTATTCAATTTATGTACCAAATGAAGTAAATCAAATAAATAAAAAATGTTTGAATGATTTGTTTAGAACAGATGAAAGAGTAGTTGTTGGTGGCGATTTTAATGCTAGAAATGTTAGATGGGGGAGTGATACGACAAATACAAAGGGTACTTCTTTATTTCAATATGTGAATGAACACGATTTTGTACAAATGAAATTTCCTAACTCTCAAACCTACTTTTGCTCTGATCCGAATCGGAAACCTAGTACAATTGATGGTTTTTTAACCAAAAATATTGAGTCAAATTCTCCTATTTCAATACCAGAATTATTCTCAGATCATAATCCTGTTGTAATTGGAATATCACTCTTTGACGCTACATATAAATGTGAAAAAATTGACTATAACAACGTGAACTGGAATCTCTTTAGAGATATGCTTGATATTGAATTGATAATTATTAATGAAAATCCATTCTCAAATGCTCAAAGTATCGATATAGTAATTGAACAATTTGAAACCAGTATATTGGAAGCCTTACGTAAATCAATTACAACAAATACAAAAACCTCATCAAAGTTTCCCTCTTATATCAAAAATATGATTTCCCAAAAGAACAGACTTAGAAGAAACTATCGAAAACCCCAAAATAGATCTCACTACCTGAAACAAGAGATTAACAGACTACAACATGAAATTGACAGAGAAATACGCGCATTTGAAAATGAAAAGGTTTTCGCCAGTTAAGACATTTACGCCCATATGACAATCAAATGCATGTTCATTTAAATAAACTAACTAAAAAAAATAATTCAATTCCATCTCTGATTACCCAATCAGGTGAAATTCATTTTTCCAATGAAAACAAGGCAGCTTGCTTAGCCAATCAATTCGCAAGAATACATGCAATGAATGAAAATTTAGGTGAGGAACAACATGACATCATGGTAAATGAAACAGTTGAACGATATTTAAATGAAAATACGAATAACACGGACTTTATTTCAACCAATTTCAATGAAGTTAAAGAAATTATTTCTAAATTGAATACAAAAAAAGCCCCTGGTTTTGACCAAATCAAAAATATTGCATTAAAAAATCTAAGTGTTAGAGCTCTCGAGATTTTAACAAAAATTATAAATGCTATTTTTCGTCTTAAATATTTTCCTGCACGTTGGAAAGTTGCAAAAGTTCTTCCAATTCCAAAGCCTGGTAAGCCTTCCAATAACGTACAGAGCTATAGGCCAATAAGTTTATTGCCAAGTCTAAGCAAAATAGTTGAAAGGATAACTGCCATTCACCTTAAATCAGAAATTCAATCAAAATCTATTTTACCCAATTAACAATTTGGCTTTAGAGAAAATCATTCTACCACACATGCACTCATGAATATGACACACAATATAACAAACCAATTAGAACAAAAAAACACCTCGGTTTGCGTAAGTTTAGATATGGAGAAAGCATTCGATACTTTGTGGACAAACGCTATTATATTTAAAATGATTTTATTAAGCTTTCCATCTAAATTAATACTTTTACTAAATTCTTATTTGAAAAATAGAAAATTCAAGGTCGTTATTGGAAATGATAAATCCCCTCTCCATGATGTGGTAGCTGGCGTGCCGCAAGGCTCTATCTTAGGTCCGATTTTATTTTTGATGACATTGGCAGATATTCCTCAATTCAATTTTACCAAATTAAACATGTTCGCAGATGATACGAGTATCACTGCAAGTTCTATTCATCCCACAGTTGCAATTGCAAGAACCCAAATTCACCTCAACTCTCTTTTCCATTATTTTTCCAAATGGAAAATAAAGGTAAATGGAGATAAATCGATCTTCACAGTATTTACATCTCATAGAAACATCCCTAACACGCTCTCATTGAGTTATGGTGGTTCTGAAATAAATCGTGCAACAAGTATGAAAATGCTTGGTGTGACAATTGACGCTAAACTAAATTACAACGAACATATTGATAATATAACGAACAAGTCGAAAAAAACACTAATGGCATTACACCCGTTGGTCAGGCCAAATAGTGGGTTGAACGTAATAAATAAGATTGCAATATACAAAATTTTTATAAGACCAGTATTGACCTATGGCATAGCTGTATGGAACGTCACCAACAAAAGAAATTTCAAAAAGATTCAAGTTTTCCAAAACAAAATCATACGTGCATTCCTGAACATTCGACCA
The DNA here is from genome assembly GCA_900002565.1 of Culicoides sonorensis. Lineage (NCBI taxonomy): Eukaryota > Metazoa > Arthropoda > Insecta > Diptera > Ceratopogonidae > Culicoides > Culicoides sonorensis. Next base: position 348,605 of record LN483496.1, on the reverse strand, counting down.
AATCCCACTAATTTCAGACAGCTTACAACATCAAATATACATGAAATGAGTGAGCTGGAATACATTGAAAGCTTTGTTAAGCGACTAACACTTAATGCTTATCATAAAATGCTCTGCCATGAAAATGAATTAATAATGCAATTGACAAATGTGATACCAAATAGAATGACAAAAAAAAATAGCTTTTACTTGATCAAGGACATAATGTGATAATTCAATTGATATTTTCTTTTAATTTAGTTGATAAGCTTTGTTTTACGGTAGGATTAAGTTAGTATTAAGTATTTATTTTTAATTTTTTTTTTGTTTTAATATTTGGATGATGTGTTTTTTCATGTTTTTGCACATTGTGAAAGCCATTAGTGCTGTTGATGAAGATCGCCAGAGTTGATTTATTGTTGAGAGAAAAAGTATTATTTTTTTAAGCATTGCTGCTTGACAGTGAGGGAAATGGTAAGACGGGTATTGGTAGTGAATTCACTAGAAGTATCCATGTGTGGAGGTTGTTCCTGTTATTTTTCTTAATTTATATGTAATGACTGTGACTTTAAATAAAGACTGTTTTTTTTTTAAAAAAAAAAAAATAGGGTTAATAATTCATTTAGAGACCTTCACAAAATGAAAAATAAAGAACATAACAATAATAAGTGTATAGAAGACAGAATAAAAAAAAAGAAATATAATTATGATAAATGTGTATTTTATGAACAAAGTCATATTTTTTGGAACAGATTTTACTGAAAATTATTTATATTCACTTTACTTCCAGCAAAGAAATGAGAAAAGTTAATCAACATTAATTGAAAATACTTTAATGGAAATTCGAACCTCAATGAAAATTCTAAGATTTTTTTGATACAATTTAAATTCAATATTTTTAGATAGGTCGTTTGTCAATTTAAGAAAAAAGAAACTCTGATTCAAGTTTAAATCTCATATTTATATTAAATTTGATAAAGGTACAATGTACAAAACATCCTTAGGAAATAAACATTTTTGTTTTCCTTTTTTTTTTAAATCTTTGATGGATTTAATATAACTTTTATATTAAAGTCATACAGTAGTATAAATAGAAAAAGGCATGATAATTTAGTTTAACAGAGGTGAAAATGTGTATCATGAAAAAAGGAAAATAGCATATATTTATATTTAGAAGGTCTTATCTAGATTATATTTTTTGACATATTAAATATGACTATGTTGATACCGAAGAAGGTCTTTTATTTATATGAATATGAATTTAAATAAAATATACCAACACAAATCCATATAGACACCTGGCTTTACTTATCAAAATGATGAACTAAGTAGATACTTTTCCAACAAAAAAACTGTCATTAATAAAGTTATACTTAAAGGAAAATAGAAAAAAAATGATAAAAGTTTGACAAATCCTACCTAGTAAACGCCTTCGGAACATTTCACACAAAAAAATCTATTTGCATAATAAACAGAAAACTTTATATTTTATATGTATATATTCTTACAGATATGAATATTGTTTGTGAATATGTAATCATTGTTCCCACCTTATCAACTTCACACATGGGCTATCCTTCTAGGTAAACATACAACAATAATAAAGATTTCACAAACGTGATAACAAAAAAATGGTGCAACCTGTAAACTAGGTCAGCTATTGATAAAAGTTTGTAAATAATTTCTTACAATGAAAAGTGTATAAAGGGTGTGCGTCTTGCAGATAGTTCTTTGATTTTGTGAGACCAATTTTTTTCTTAGGGGTACTTTGTTGGACTTCATAGTAAATTTTTCTTCTTTTATGAGAACTTACAAGAAAACGAGGAAAACATAGAAAAATAAACAATGTTGAAGAACATGAAATTGAAAAAACCTCTTTAGATCTTTGCCCAATTATACATTAGTTTAGTTTCCTAGTAAGTGCAAAACACAATCAACAATTGAATTACAAAAAAAAAAGAAATGAAAAAAAGTATATTATAAAAATAAATATAATAATAAAACTGAGACAACATGAAATCGTTGTTAGTGAGTACATAAAAGCATGGAAAAAACATTGCTTCAGGTGCACAAAGAAGTTGATAATGCAAATAAAATGTTATCAGGATGATAAAAGTATTATCATTCGAAGTAAAAAAAAAGCTGAAAGAATTCTTATATTCGCTCTAGAAACTGTTAAAATAAAGAAAATAACCATAAACCTTTTAAGAATTTTATCAATATGTTTTTTTATGATTATTATTATTATTAATAATATAAATAAAAGCCTAAACGAATCCTAAAATTATTTTCATGCTTCAAAATTATCCAAATAATAGAATAACAAAATATGATCTTTCGGAACCGATTATTTGAAAGCCGACAAATTTGTAGAAATAAAATTCACTGCGCTTTAATGGAATTCAATAGACATTAGATTATATACGGTAGAACAAAAATCGATGCATCTGCAAACATAATTTTTACTACTTCTGTTGAATACACAAACAACAAACGTAAAATTCTATGGAAACCGTGTAACTGTTAAAAATTTATGTATTAAATAGAGTATTTCTTGCATAGAAAATAAATTTTATGCTTTAATAGCTATTCCGCTCTTGTTATATTTGATCTGTTGTAATAAAAATGAATAAAAGATAAATTTGTTACACTTTTGCACTATTTTTTGGTATTAACAATAACTTGTTTTAAAAAAAAATAATAAGTGAGCAAATTCGTACTGCAAGAGAAACAAATTCATTTTACATTATTCAAAATTAAAAATTAAAGATGGTTTTACCATAAATAGTTTTACTTTTAAAGTGCACTCTAATTATGTCATGTGAATTATTTAATAACTTTAAAATAAAATATGTTTGGAAAACATCAATTACGATGTATAAATATTTTAATGCTTCCTCTAATCCATTAATTGTTCATTTCATTATTATTATTATTATATAACAATGGTAGCATTTATAGGTTGGATAGAACATAATGCCAATAATATCATTTAATTATTCATGATTGCAAAAGCTTATAAACAAAAGCTCTCAGATTAAAAATTGTTGTTTTGCTAGCACATCGTTAAAATAATAAATATTTTTTTTTAAATATTTTATTTGGGTAAAATGCGTTCAGAATGTCAAAAAAAAATAAGCAAAGCGACTCATCAAAAATTCTTAAATTCCTAAAAGACGAATGATTAAATTAAGAGAAATTTTCAATACTCATTCATTTGATGAATGTTTCAATAGTCCGTTTTCTTTTGAGCTTCAAGTGTCGTCAAATGCTATCCTGATTTTAATCAAAGTGGGGTTCAATAACTTATCAGATAAAATGTTTCGAACAAAAACGTAAATATATCCAATTTGAACTTTTGTTGAAAATAATAAAATTTTATGATCAAGGTTTGTTTTGGTAGCAAATTATAAAAAACCATAGTAATCAATATAAGATTTCACAACAGTAAAAGAATAAAAAAAAAATTAAACCTTTTACTGGACTCAACATAAAAAAAGTAGGAACCATCATGCTATTTCATAAAATTTTATTACCTTTCTTACATTAACTTTCAACTGTTATGATAAAAATCACAAGTATTTTTTTTCATTTTTTAATCTTAATGAGGTCCAGGTAACATGATGCGGGATCTCTTATCATTATTACAGTAAAGGTCTTAGTTGAAGTAAAATTGAGGGTTTTATTATGGTTTTAGAACAGTCATTAAAACTTTTGTTTCACTTCCATCTATTAAATGTTATTAAAAGAAATAATAAAAAAATATACAAAATAACTTTAAAAATTTTTGTTATGTTATAAAAATTAAAAGTAATTATTATAATAAAAGGTTAAGTGTATACTAAAATATTTAAATTATTTGAAATTGACGACCAAAATTCTGTTTATTTATTAAATAAAAGTTTACAATGCTTATCTAGATGAATGTTGATTTTTATGAATTTTTCGTAAAAAAATAAATAAAGCTCACATTTCAAAGAAATTATTTGATTGTCTCTTTGGCGCCCTTGTAACATCTTGAACAATAATGATTATTATTAGCGTTTGATGTTTTCTTTTTTTAATGTTTTATTTCACATTTAAATGATGAAAAAAATGATTATGTTTATTTATTCCTCATTTTCATCCGCTTTCAAAAATAAATTTACGCTTTCCGTTTCGGGTCCTATTAAAACACTTCAGAAACATTAGTGTTTACATGTTAACTTAATAAAATAAGAAAAAGTTTATGATTTGTACCATGTTGCATTGTTATCTATTTTTTTTATATTTTATTTTCATAACAATCTTTACATTTTTTTATTATGCCAACAAGAAGGTTGTGTCGCCGTAAAAACATGATGATGATGATGCTTTGTTTAAAGCTGAATAAACAAAAAAAAAAAGAATATAAAGAAGTTCTATGTACATAACAAATAAGGATCGCAAATAATAATCTGTAGAAATAGCATTTTATTCGGAGAAACGAATATAAAGTGTTTTGCATTAATATAAAAACATTTTTTTTTACTATACACTCAGGACATTTTTTTTATATTTTGTTTAAGTGTTATTTTAATATGAATAAATCCTTTTTTTTTGTTTATTTTATGTTTTTATTACTGAATAGTCAGGTTCGGTACATTAATAATGTTTTCATATAATGAAAAAGTGACTTTTGGTGTATCCTTATAAAATTTTGCAATAAAAATATTTAACAGCAAACCTTTTTCATTTTAATTTATAATTATATATATTTTTTTTTAAATTTCATGGACAGATAATTTACTTTGTTGTTTATTCTTTCACATGCCGCGTGCTCTTCACATGATAATTGTCAAAGCAAAACATTACTATTGAGGTACTCAAGGTCACTCGTACTCTAACAGCAATTGTTTACAAAATTTTATCAATATTATGCATAATGGTTTTGTTTCCTACAAAGATTTTTTGTTTTTTTTATATTAACACAAAAAATAGCAGAATTAAGAAATGATCCAACTGTGACATAATGCAAAACATTGTGATCTTTTGTTCCTCAAATTTGTTAAAAGTGTGCTTTGATGAATAATCAACTTAATATTTTATGTTCTTTTGAGTATGTTTTTGGAAAAAATACCACCAAAAGAGAATTTTGGATTTTCTATTGTTCCGAGTAAACTAAAATCTTTTACATTTTTAATAAGTTTAGTAATGTGACAAAGGTGAGGATAATAGCATTAGAATAGTCAAGCAAATTTTTCTTAATATTATTAGTTTTATTTTAGTCAACATTTAAAAAATTTATATTAGGATATGCTTAAATTTTTGACACACGTACGCTATTGTTTTACCTGATTTTTTTCTTAATGCTTTAACAAGATCCATGATTAAATTTACAGAGAATAAATGAAAATAAAATCCTGAGATGAGCTGGTTTTGTTGCTCTCCGGGATCATTTGCTCAAAAGATATCTCTATCAAAGTTTTAGGATGAGACAAGACATCGTGTGGAAAATGAAAAAATGACAGTTGAGCAGCTTAAACTGGCCTATTATAAAGTCGAATTACAAATAAATGTTTGTTCATGACTTTTTTTTGACAAGTAAAGAAAATACCAAACCTTTTTAATGATAAAGTCATTTTGGAATTCAACAGTTTATTGAACCTATCATTTCTGTATGATAAGTATTAATATAAAATTCAAATATTTTAACATTTTATTTAAAATAAATTTATTTAAATCCCAAATAATGTCTCATTTTTTATTATTTTTTCTTCCATATTCTTCTTCTCACACTTTGATTATAACGTCTAACGAACTACTTAATTGTTCGATAAACAATTGAATTAAAATTTCTTATTTCGAGGTTATATATCTTAATGAAATTCAAAGAGAGAAGAAAAAAAATAAATTAAGTAATAATGAAAAATTATAAGAATCAGTAGCCTCTTATATTGACGACACTTAATAACAAGTAATCCATTAGACCCAATTCAACTTACTCACCATATAATTTAAAAGTTATTATATCTAATTTTATTTTATTTTATTTTAAATAACAATAAAAAAATTGGGTAGCACTTAACACTAACCACTGTCTAATAATAAAATGATAAAATTTTTTTTTTCAAACAGGTTTTTGTGGTGAAAAGATAAAATATATATCGCTTAATATCAATTCCATTAAAATATTATATTGATAATCTGCTTCACAAAGGTGCATTTCAAAGAATACTTTTTAATAAAGAAAAGCTCTAACATTATCTTCGGATTTATTCTTAAATTTTATAAAAAGGATACATAAAATTATAAAAAAAGTAAAATAAAATAAAGAACTAACAATAATAATAATAATAAAAATCATTGACCCCCTATGGTTGATTTCAAATCAAAATATTATCGGATACTAACATGTTTTATCAAAACTACTGAATAAAGCAATAAAAACCTACTTCATTGATGGACTCTTGCCAGCATGATGTAATTTTTGGATAGCTTTTATATCACATATGTGTACAAACTAATCCCAACACCGATCAAAACTATCATACATTATTTGTTGAGACAAATAAGTTTCAAAATATTGGTGTATTTGATGATTAGAATATGTCAACGACATAATTTAACATAACATGTTGTTTAAACCTTATACAAGATATTATATAAACAAAAATATAAAATTGAAAATGTTTTCACATTTAGACAAAAAAAAATAGAGTTTCCTTTGGGCTTCCCTTGTAAATGCAGGAAATAAGATACATTTTAATAGAAATTTACTTTAAAAAATTTACTTCATTCGATCATTCTTGAATTTGCTTTAATTTTTAAATTTCATCCTTTTCAAACATTCTTTTCGTAAAGAAAGCTCTGTTGGAGTGAGGATTATCGAAGGATAAAGAAGCTCAAAATGCAGACTTGAAAATGAGCCAAAAACTTGTAATTGTAAAAAATTAACAAGTGAATATCAGTAAATTAAAAATTAAGAAAAAAATTAAAGCTCAGGTACTTCAAGATTTTCAGATTCAAATATTTTTTTTATACAAGAGATGTTCTACTAGGAATTATAAAATAAAATCAAAAATACTAGCTGGATTTATTCATGAAAAAATTAGGGTTAATTCTTATCAATGAATTGAGTTCTATCGGAATGCTTTTCTCCAATCGTTTGAATTATTTATTTTTTCTCTCTTAACTATGTTAATGATAATTTTGACGCCAAACTGCATTATTTTTTTAAATCCAATCATTTTAATAATGTTAAACAAGGCCAACGAATGTTCAGATGTTAATTCGGTGAAAACACTTTTAATTTGTTTTTTTTTTCGATAATGATAATTATCAAAACGAAAATTTTTGTACACATTAGAACAATTAACCCAAATAAAAAGTTTGAATTTTGATAATGTGTGAGGTTTCATTTAATCTAGTTTATTTTTTCTTACCAAAAATGTGTGAATTCCTCAATAAAAAAAACTAATTTTATATAAAAAGTTGCTTGGTCAATTATTAATTTCTTTTCACATACATTTAAATTCTAGAACCCAATGAGTATACATTATTATTATGTTTGCGGAAGGACGGTATGCAACTTGTTCAAACACAGTGGGGTCGACTTAGAACTATTTTTACAAATATTTATGTATCGTTATCGACTTTTCTCAAATTCTTAGATATTTAATAATCAATAATCATTAAACTATAAAATAAATAAAGGTAAAAATTATGAGCAAAAAATACAAAGTTCTTTATTTTTACCATAAAAATTATTAAATTTATCCCACTGTTCGATATATTAGAAACTTGGACATTATCCAAGAATGAAAATTGGACACTAAAAAATAACTATTTACCATTATAAAAATTTCAAGAGTGAGCTTAATACAACATTCATATGTTAAGAATGAACAAAAAAATGTTTTCACACACAAGAATTTTATTTCACACAAGCGGCATAATGTGCTTTTAGGCGTTAAATGAATATTGATGGAATTTAGCAAAATTTTTAATAGAGGAAAAATAAAAAAATTCAATTTATTTCATATACTTAGAAAATGAAAATAAAAAAATAATACAAAAGTTCTTCTTCTCAATGTTTGTCTTTAAATGTCCTGTATCCTTTGAAAGACAACGACAATAACACCTACTTGAACACTTAAAATAGATTATTGAAAATTTGTCACGTCGTTTATGAATTATGTTTGTCTTTTGGCAAACTTGTTGAAAATGAAAATTCTGTATCATAATAAAATAATGATTGTAATAATAATAATAAAGTAGAAAGGAAAAAAATCATTTCTTTTATCCTTTTAAGAAAATTGAATTTTTCCATTCATCAACATAGAGACGAAGATTTTCCCTTTTTCTTTTTAAAAAAAACTGTTTCATACTTCGACAAGTGATAAATGGAAACAATCATTAAATGAGATAAATATAACAAGCTGTCTACAAAAAACGGGGTGTTAAGAAAAATAATTTTCGGACAACATAAGTGAAAATCAAGCAGAACATTTGTAAAATGATTTATTTTATGTTAGTTTTGTTACACATCTCCCACCCAGAAATCGTTAGGCCACACGACTAAAATTTTTCTTTCTAATTTTATCAGATGTGATTAAATGTCATAAATGTGTAACTAATTTTTAAATGATGGATCCTCTTTGTATGTGTATATGAGGGACGACAAAAATTCATAATTTCAAAAAGAAAAGTGGCAAAAAATTATATTTAAACTTAAATGATGATGATTTTTTTCTCCATAGAGTACCGCAATTTGTTTCGCATCACATCAAATAGAAACAAAAAGATATTTCAATGGACATTAATTCCGACAGCGTTGACAATGCATGATGAGATTTTCTGTTAACATTTTTTCGATATCTGTGTGTGATATTTTTGGGTATAAAGCAATATATAACAAAAAAAAACTTTGAATTGTGAAAAGATTATTTTTTATAGGTGTATGTTAAAGTGAGTCTATGTGACGTATTGAAAAGGACACAAAGAATATAAATGAACATTTAGTGCCTACACATTTTTTTCTTACTAATATATTGTATTGAAGTAAAACAGAATATTTTTAATACAAAGTTAATATAACCAGGACAGAAGAATATGAAGAATAAAATACACTCACAAAGTAAATAATTTTGTAATGTAATGAACGAATGACAAAGTAAAAGAATGAAAAAAAAAAATGCATAAATATTTAAGGGGTCCCGCTGTACATTTTTTAAAAGTCCTCTATTCGTATTTCATTTTACTTTACATTCTGCATTGTTCAAATATATATCAACAAGAGATTTGATTCGCTCAGGTGGTCTGAACTTTTTAAAAATTGTTATTAAAAGAATATTTCGTTATTATTTATACACTACTAAACAGAGCTGGTATCAATATATTCACAATACACAATAAAGCATTTTTATAAATACGTCTATTATGAGGATGATGATTATTATTATTATTGGTATTATTGGTATGTCTATAAGAGGCAAAATATCAGAAAACAGCTTTGGCGGTAATTTTGGCAATAATCATAGATATCATTCCTCCTCTTTAACAAATAATTCTTTATTTATTTTTTTTATATATGTATTACTTTTAAGTATATTACACGTTTTGTGTCATGAGAAAAAGAATTATTCGGAGGTCAAATTATCATTTTTATGCTCAATACAAAAAAAGAGCATAGAGGGAGACGTTAATCTTTAGAAGGATTAGCCTGATTAGATTTTCGATGTTATTTCTTATTTTATTTTACTTGTATTGTTATTTCTTATTTTTTTTTGTCAGTTGTCTCTTGATAAAAATAAATCTGTATCTCTTATAAGAAACAAATGAGTGTGAAGTAAGCCCTGCTGCAGTTTTTTGATGGATCTATTATCAGCCTGTTTTGTTGTTTTAAAATTTTCAAAGTTAAAATTTGAGTGGAAAAAATGGTAAAAAGACAGGGGAGTCATTCTGGATTTTTAAAAATCCAGATTTGGAAACGGCCTGAAGTTGGAACGAGGCATACCGCAGAGCAAAATAAACCCACCGAGCTAACTTCAATTTCGAATGGTTTAAATATTATAAATATTTTATGAAAATTGACTGATGAAATTAAAGTTGATGCATGTAAATTTTCAAATAGTAGTGATTATAAAACACGTAACAAATATGCTAATTGAGTTACAATTTCAAACCTAAAAGGATTATTAAAAAAAAAAAATATACGGTAAAAAATTCAGTTTTTCTAAATAAATATATGATGATTGTATTTGATTAGAAAACTTAGTTAAACGTTCATATATCGTAAAATCCCATTTTTCTAATACATTAATACAAAACTAGCAAGGAAAGTCAAAGACAAGTAAAGGACTGTGTTAAGATGAAAGATACGGCAAAATGTTCGAATGTGATTTATTTTATAACTGAACTTTTGCAGATAAAACTCATATTATAAGGTTATATTTTTTTTTCTTTCTGTTCTGCTTTCGATAACTCTATACATAAAAATAAAAATGGTAGTAAAAATAGTAAAAAAAAAGAAATGTTTGGTAGTGAATAAAATATTATATCTTGAAATATGTTACTTCCATCTTGCTTGTCGTATTTGTTTTAATGTTTGACTCCTTGTATTTACTATCCTAGCAAAGATAAATAACTATATTATTTTTATTATTATATAGAGGAGAAAAGTCGACCATGAGGTGCACTGCCGATGTTTTATAAAATAATCAATAAAAATTATATAAGATCACGTCAATTTCCTTGTGTATCATTATAGCATATTGTGCACAATATTGAAGGTATTAACTATATAAAGTTTTCTAGAATAAAAATAAAAGTGAGATTATGTCAAATTAGATATAAAAAATTATTCGCCCATAAAAAAAATACTTCTGTCATTAATAACCAACTAACAACATTTTTTAACAGTGCACTGAGAAAAACCATGACTTAAATATAGTATTTGATTAAAAAAAATATATTCTAGTGTTTCACATGTATGATAATCAATGGTTGTAAAATTTAACTAAGCAGTAAACTTTAAAATCCTTTTGTTGAAAGGATAGGCTTTACTCTACCTTAGTATTTCTTGATACGTTATTGGGGGCAATAAAATGGTTTTGTTATAAAAATAAAAACATTTTTTTTATAAAAACCGACTTTTAAAATCAATATTCAAAAACATGAAAATAAATAACAACAACATACTTAGAGAAGTTGCTTCTGAAATTTATTACTTTTGAACCTTTTACTAAGCTTTAAATTTTTATGACACGTGTTGTATAAAATAATAAAAAAAAATACAGAACCATTTAAAAATTTCCTCCTGCAAATGTATGTTAATGTATGCAATTGTTTAACTTGTATTTTTGTTTTACCTTTTCTAGTAATTGAATTCAAATGTGAGTCAATTCAAAGAAATTTTCATGCTACTGTGTTCCTTAGTATTTTCTAGGAAGGTCTTTAATGATATACAATTCATACGTGCAATTCATGTTTTTTCTCTGTGTATAAATAAAATGAACAAAATGTACATTAAGTAAGGATAATTAAAAATATTACAGTTGTTAATTTTTACTGTATTCAAGTTCTATTAAAACAGTTTTTGTGCAGTTTCAGAATTTGAAGTAGCTTCAGCCCAGGAGTTTCTTTGAAAACAGCAAAAAAAATTATTTCAGTCATACAAATCTTTATAGGATAGATGGCAAAGAAGAAAAAACTGCTCAGCACAACCTTTGCTTTTGTAGCTGACTAGAGATATAGAAAAACATTTTTTGGTTGCTTGAAAGAGTAAATAAATGCAATTCTACGACAAGTTTTGATTTAGCCATATTTTGAACTCAAACTGCATTTGATATATCATTTTTTGAAACGGGCAAGTATCGTTTGAGACTGATATAATATAGGGCAAGACGAAAAAAAAGTAAAAAAAATCCGATATGGCAGTGGCTGAGATGGGTATTCTCTTCTTTAATTAATCTCACCATCCAAAACACAAGTATTAATTATTTTTCAGACATCGTAAAACCATGATGTGAAAGGCATTTTACCTTATAAAATATATTTTCTTTCTTTTCTATTGTAAATACAATATCGATATTTAAATAAAACCAACATATTCAATTGAAATCCACAAAGATTATAAATTCCATTAAACTGCTATGCATTACAGATGATCCTTGGTGTGAATAATAGATACAATAAAACGATGATTTGTTACATCAATCTTAAGAAATATGAACTTGAAAGATTTCAAATTTAAAAAATTCAACATAAAATGAACATACGGTTAAAGATAACAATAACATTTTTAAGTTTCTAATTAAGTTTCATAATAGTTTAAATAAAAAAGCTGTTGCCTGCATTTGTTTCATCATTCAAAAAAATTATTTAACTATAGTTACAAGGTTTCTATTTTTTTTCATGCTGCTTAGTTTTTTTTCATAAACATGAAATTTTTCTATTATTATAAATTAGGGGTAGCACCACGAGACGGATGATGACAATTACTTTAATAACCTGTTACATTAAAGGGATTCGAGAAATTAAATGGAATCAAAAGAAATATAAAACAAAATTCTATGCTCTATAAAATTGAAGTATTTTCATGATTGAATAAATAAGCAAGTATTTCTTATTTATAACAATAATTTTTTAATAAAAAGGCAGTGTATCTTCAGCTGATGCACATTCTTTCATTTAAATCCATAAATTTTACAAAAGTCATCAGTATTCAAAACATGGTATATTTATACGTAGATCATAGAATTGCAGAGCATATTTTGCCACAAAGTAAATTATTTTCCACATAGTTGTCATCAAATAGAAATTTTCTGTGGCGGCTGCGGTACCGTATCAACCGTTGTTGTGTGTTTTAAATATTCGTCGTATTATTTTTGTTGCTGTGTAACAGAATATAATAAAATAATAATAATACACAATGCATAAAGTTATAATACTAATAAATTAAAAAATATCTTCGAAGTTTTCTTTTAAATATAATGAAATGCCGACTTATAAATTCAGTTTGTACTGTCTTCATAACAACAACAGAAATAATAAAAAAAAAGATCACAAAATGCAAACACATTTTTAATAATATAATGCAAAATATGCCAAAGAATGTCTAAATATCATGATGCAGTTCAGCGACAACGGTGCTCGATGTGCAACCGCATACATAATAAAAATAATAAAATATGAATTATATTTTAAATAGCAAAAAAAAAGACTGCTAATGCAGTCAAATCTTGTTCAATTTTTTAAAAATATTTTTATTATGAATTCTTTGCTTACTTTGCAATTCTAATGACAAATTTAATAAAGTAAATACAGGCATACATTGTATTCTCTTATACATACAGAATTCTTTTTGAGATAAACAAATAACTTTAAATTTATGAATTCGCCTTTTACATCTTGAATTTAAAGTGCTTTGAATTTCAAACCACATCAAATCGAAAAGAAATATATATTTTAATAATTTATAATTCAAAAATTATGACGTTCATAATTATATGTATAATAAAATGAAGGTTAAATGATCAGAAGAATTATAAAAAATTCGAACATATTAGACTGACATTTCCTATGAAACAATTAAATTTTTTTTTTCTTTTTTTTTTTGAATAAAATTCCAAAGAATTTATTTTAATTTTTTTGCGAATTATACTCACGATTTAAAGAAATAGAAGTGGCTTCAGAGGTAAGATGCTTGTATGAACCAATTTATAATATATAATTTTTCTACTGATTTTTAGTTTTCAATCCACATGATTAATCTATAATTTTATTACTTTAATTCTAACGATTTCCAACAAAAGTGATACAATTTTCTGCAATATTCTCTCGTTGTTTTTTTTACACAAATGGGAAATAATAATATCAGAAAACAAAAACTTATCCAATTATGTACATATATTATTAAATTGGTTAAACTTTTGATATATTTATGATTGTACATGTATATGCAATTTCATAAAAGCAGTTTTTGATTTATTGCCTCTGTGCAGTCGCCTTTTTGAACTAAAAAATATAAAGTACCAGTTAAGAAATATAAAATAAAATTTATGTTTAAATATAATCATAATACGAAATAAAGCATATAAAAAATAAATATAAATAAATAAGAATATATAGAGACTACATATCATAATAACAATAACTGAATAATAAAGTTTAAGCACGTAGCTGCATTTATTTCAAATGTTATTTTTTTTTATTGTTTTCTTCCTTATCCTTATCTTATTTCATAATTCTGCAGGTATTTCTTTTTCGATCCTAAACTTGTTATAGTTTACGGCAGCAACCAGTAGTATAACAAAAAAAATAAGATTAAAATCGGAAGCATTGTTTTATAAAAGTTCAGGCTAGTGGGTTTCAAATCATTAGTGATATAATAAAAAATTATATATATTAAAATACACTGTGTGACTTTTTGATTTCAATAACAAATAAAAATAAATGTTCAATTAAATTCATAATCATATGTGGATAAGGAGAAAAAATAAATAAATAAACAATAAATTATGTGCCACAAATATTATTTGATTTTAATAAGACAATTATTTGACATTATTTTAAATTTTGTATGGTTTTTATTTCTTTTTTGCAAATGATGATCAGAACTTATCATTACATGTAGGTGTTTTTTTAAATAAAAGAATGGTAGCATAAGCTAATGATACAAAATAAAATATTTATAAGAATTCCTTTACATTATGTTATTCAAAATATTTCTATCAGATATCTGTTGGATTGTATCTCAAATATTATTATTGTTATTTTATGAGTACTTCTTTTGTTTTCACACATTTTGCTGTTAATAATGTTTCTTTATCTGGTTTATTACGTACTTGATCTTTATCATTATTTTGCAATTTTCTTATTATACTATATATATTTATTGTTATTATTATACAGAGTGCACTTATAAGTGTTAGAAAATTTAGTTAATCTTTTCTTGATTTGGTTCTTGTCTGGTTTGGATAACGATATCATGGCTCAATTTTTGTTCGTTCAAACAAAGTGACCCAAATTTCCAACAATCATGTCATAAATGACCAAGATGAATACAAATGAAAATGATAAAGAAGACATTATTGTCAAATTACAAAAAAAAAACGAACTAAAGCAAGGAAGAAGCAATAAAAACGATATAAAGAAGAAAAAATCGGTGTTACAAGTGAATCGTCACAATATAATTGTCTGTCGTTAATGAAGGTGGTGGGCCAAATCCGAAATCTTAATTGTTCCTTTATTTTGTTATGTCTGTTAATAAAAATAGGGTATATGTTTCTTTTAATGTTTATTACATCGAGATTACATTTTTATTTTATTTAACTCAATGTTTTCTAATTGTCTACAAATGTAAGAAATTCAACATTTGATACCAATTATACATTTTCGTATAAACTGTATATTAAATTAATGATTCTAAGAAATCGATAATTTTTTTTCATATCAAAGCAACTTTAGAGAAATCATAAATACAATTCATACCATTCAAGATGTAAATGAATAATTTTATTTAGATCAAAATTTAAATAGGATGAATTCTTTAAGAAGCACACCAATGGTCGCAAATACATTTTCTAATTTAATGTTTCTTGTCTTTTTTTTTGAACTGATGTAACTCCTCAACCAAAAAAATCTCTCAAAAATATTTTAACTCATAATCAACACAATACCACAGAATAAGCAATAAGTTTGTTAGAAAATCAGTTGATTGTTATTTAAAACTTTTATACAATCTAATTGAATCATACGATAATAATAATATGAAATTATTCATCACGAAATGTGTCATTCATTGCAAAATATTAAATTTTAATAAACAATTTTGATATTTGAGAAATGTTTACGTCTGATTCGTTTCCTCTTCAAGATCATGCAAAAGTCAAAATTGCGCTCTAAAATCTTTTAACTCATGATCAACAGAATATCGACCAATAAGCAATAAGATGGTTGCAAAATCAGGTAATTTTTATTTACATTATAATTGAATCATACGATAAAAATAATTATAACATTCGTTGCAAAAAATTTAATGACTGTTATGGCTAAATTCGATATCCGAGGAATGGTCATTCAAAAAATAATGTCATCATACAAATTTTCTTATATTTAGAATAGGGTGTCTTTATCTTCGTAAATCAGTATAGAAAAGCTTTAAGATAAAAAAACTTAACTATGACTTGAACATACTTGTCGTATAACATTTCTCCAAAAATTCCAAATAGCATTTGATTAATACAAAAAATTTGTGTTTTACTGGACAACCTCTTGTAAAAATCAATTGGTGGCTATAACGCTCAATTTTTAAAGCCGAAATATTATTTTTTTTTATAATTTTAAGAACGATTTTTTTTTAATAATATTATAAAACATAAACAACGATATCGGGTTCCAAATTAAAACTCATATAAATTTCATAACTTTGCTCAATAATCCTAACTCGTATATTTGAATTGCGACAAACCAATAGTTTACATTAAGTTTAATCATAATATGTCTGACTTCAAAAAATAGAATTTTTAAATTATATTATATTTTATGAATCAACTTTAAAATAATAAAACTGTTTGTTTGAAAAGTACATGAATAAAATATGAAATTATAAAGCCAGAATAAATTTATAAAGCTTGCCGGTCAATTAGTACCAATGTGTTAATAGATATATTGACACACCATATAATATTCAAATATTTAAAATTAAAATATACTGAACATACACTGAAAATGGTTTTCAGATAAAAATTGTAATATTATATTTATTTAAGAAGTGAGTTTGAATTGATTTAGGTAATCAAATTTTATTACATTGTAAGATTTAGTTGTTTTTTTTTGATGAATGTTTTGTAAAATGAAATTATACTTACAAAAATTTTATTTCGTTTTGCTTTGAATACAATATAATAGAAAAGACAAGGAAATGTTAATAAATTCCATGAATTCTTTATTATGATTATTTGATTTTTTTGTGAGAGAATCAAATTTAACCAATTAGAAGTGTTAAGGACTTGAGTAAATATAGATTTTATATATTCTTTCTTCTTTATTTACTTTTATTCACGTTTTTTTGAAGAAACTTCGTACTTTGTCTACTACCCACCCCGGATGTTGTGAACATATGCACCAGATAAACTTTTCTGTACTTTTTTTCCTCACTTCAAAGTTCTTTTATATGTTGAACAAGAGAAAAAATTATGAATGATTCGTATTCAAACAAACTTTTCCCCATTATATATGCTGTATAAGTTTTCTTATTCAAACAAGCTTGTTCTGCTTCTTTGCTTTACTAGTACTTTTGAGCAAGGTTTCCGATCGAATTTCAATACGGATTTAATATTTAAAGAATCTCTTTAATATTGTACTGATTCAAAGAAGGACGAACGATATTTTTTTAAAATATTTTTCGGAGTACTTAAAACATGATTGCAGTTAATGCATGGATTTTATACTACGACGATGGTTATGTTTTGATTCCTTTCTTTTTATAATATAAAAAAAAATGTATAAAAAACTGTTAATTCTTAATTTAAATATACTCTTTGAATATTATGTTTGAATGAAGTACGTAATATATTGACTCAGAGCAAAGACAAACTTTCGGTGAATAAATTTAGATAGTGATTTCCTTCACAAAGAACGATGATGACAATATATCTACGTAGTCAATGTTTGCTTTTAACAAAAAAAAAAAGAAATATAAATTGAAGGTGCTGAAATCGATGGATGTTTGTTCGTAAACAAAGTAATCATACAGTAATAAAATAATATAATATTGAATAAGGCGTGACGAAATTTTTTTGTAACTTTGAAAAAAAGTTTTGAAGTAATAATCAAATGTGTATTTTATAATGTTTTGGTTTATAAAATGATTATTGAGTGCTATTCTGATATTAGGTACATATATTATTCAAAACGAAATATAAGCCAATAATAGTACTCTAAAAAACTTATCGTTTTTTAATATATAAAGCTATTAACGGTCATCTATCTTAAATAAATGAGACAACATAATCTTATACTTTTGGAGACACATTCAAACGCTCTAATGTATTTGAGTTAGCTTAAGACATTTAAAACTTACGGTATATACATGCAGACAGTGACGTAACTAGGGTATTTTTTTGCGACATGCGGCCAAACCATAAAAAAATAATTGTTCTTAGATAAATATTTAACACATAATAACTGAACGATTTTTTACTTTACTTCTAGAATATTTGGTTTAGAGATACCACTGCCAGACGAGTAACACTTCAAAATTTTCAAGTTTTTAAATTGTTGTTCGAAATCACAAATATTTATGGTATTGTTGTCAATTATCAGGAATCAATTATACAGTTTAGGAGAATAGGTCAATGAGAAAGAGGGAGAGACAATTAAGTCAAATAAAAATGTCATTTAATCACGCTTCCGATTATTTCAATGACCAAAAACACAAAAAAAACATTAGAAAATTTCCAAACACTTTCATGGGCATTGTTACTTGGTTAAAATGGGGTGGTAATTTCATTCTTTCGACACCTCAATACACCTCTGTATATATAGAGAAAACAAAAAATAATGTCCCTCAATAAGTAATATAAGAAAATAATAAAATATACCCAGTAGTTCAGTGGTAGTTAGAAAGAAATAAAAGCCCGATTATAAATTACCAAACACTTAAGAAGTCTGTCAAGAAAAATGTTGACTACATTTGTTTAATCTTATCATCACGATTATATGGGTCAAAAGCTTTATATTGTTCCCAATCTCTCTCTTTATTTCTAATAACTATAAAAAATTTGAGACATTATTCAGTATATACATCTAAATTTTCCATTGATTCATCACCATTGTCGGCGTCATCACAAGAAAATAAAATAAATATAGAAATTAAAACAAAAAAAAAGTTTAGGACATTATAGATAAGATATTGCGCGTCGTATTGTCATTATT
The DNA here is from genome assembly GCA_900002565.1 of Culicoides sonorensis. NCBI lineage: Eukaryota > Metazoa > Arthropoda > Insecta > Diptera > Ceratopogonidae > Culicoides > Culicoides sonorensis. Next base: position 329,726 of record LN483496.1, on the reverse strand, counting down.
AGAGTTTTATGTCTTTTGATAACAATTCTTTTGGTCTTTACATTTGACAAGAATGATAGAGTTTTTGATTTTAATAAAAATAACAATAAAATAGAGACGACTTTTGTTTTATTGAAATTCTTTTGATTATTAAAGTAATGAATGGGTGTCCTGAAACATGGAATAAAAAACAATAGTGCGTTTCAATTTTTCTACAAATCTATTCAAGATGTTGAACAAGGTTTTTGTTCAAATTGATATTAAAAGGACATTTTCAATTGAAATTATTAAATTGATATTACAATTTTTAGTTTGGTGGGATCTTGTTATACATTTTGTGTACAACCTTTTCAAGAAAAGACATTCAAAAAGTATGTTAAATTTCGTAAAATTTAATAATCATTTTCATATTCTTGGCTTCAATAAAGGAACAAAACGCAAACATGGTTTCAATTTATAAAGTTTTCTATCTTAATACTTCAACTTCAAATGTTTCCAGGATGTCTGCTAAATTTAATCTTTTAATTTAAAAAAAAAATATTTTTCTAGAAAATAACCTTGCATCATAAAAAAATTACATGCTCAAGTTTAAATTCAATTAAACAAATGATTGAAATTTCAAATCAGGATTTTATGGTAAAATATGGAAAATATTTGATATGCATATAAATAATGAATATGTAACGCTTTTAATTAATGATTTTATGAAGTTCCAAGAAAACCACACACCATACGTGTAGGTTTAATATTTAATTTTTATTCTACAATAATAGCGATGATGACATTTACATAAGTTAAATTAATAGTTGTGTAAGCAAAAAGATGAAATATTTTCTTTTACGCATTAGTAGACCGTAAATTAGTAATTATAAAGTTTTTTTTTATGAACTTTATTTGAAGAGGAATAATATGTTAAGAAATTTAAATAAGTGTGACATATGTTTGTCTTTTCATATATTTTTGAATGTCAGTGGATTAGTTGTGGTATGTCAAGCAAAAAAATGCGCAGTCACATGTTTCATTAAAAAAAAATTCTATGCATAAAAAATTATTTGCTTTCATTTAATAGTAAAGAAATCCGATCAAAAAGACATATATTTTTACCTTATTTTTGTAATTTTTCACGGCCTGGTGCAATTTCAGTACAAGAGCACCTAAACATTGTAATTCTTTTAATAAATTTATATGCATATAAAAGTTCACTGTATCATGTCTAATCTATCTATTATAATTTTTAGTAGAATGTGATAGAATATGAAAAAAATTAATGTTCATTATTAAAAATACTTCTTCCGAAACTAATCTCTTCTCTCTGGAGTAAAAATATGTTTGCTCTTTTGTACGTTTCTCATGGTACAGAATACAAAAAACTAAATAGTTATCTTTTCATTATTACACTGTCCTTTTTTCTTACAATTTGTATGTATAATAATAAACATACACATATACAATATCCGTAATATAAAAAGGTAGCTCAGGAATATGCCACCGTATGAGATTATATTATTTTTTTTATACATATAAATTAATTGTTAAATTCGTTGTGGATATCCTTTTCAATATCGATCTACTCTTTATATTTTATAATTAGAAAGAAGATTCCAAATTTCAACGAATTAAGAATGTATTATCATAAAATGTCCTGCTGATCACTTTTAAATAATGAAACTACGGGGAATATAAGAACTAAAAAAGTTAATCGAAATCTTAAAGTTATAATGTGAATAATAACTTTCAAGCTGCTCAATTTTTTCTTAGATACGGTTAACAATGATTCTTCATTATAAATTTAAGGAAACAAAAGATGCCTTTATTGTGGAAAAGATAGAAAAAATTAGATCAATTATAATAACATCATTAGAGTTAAATTATACAAAATTTTCATAAAGACAGCGTTTGTTTTACGATTCGAAATATGAATAAATTACTTTAAAATTATGCGACCAGACATCCAAATTTATGATGATAAATTTTGTGTTCTTCTTTTTTTTGCACAAAAAGTGCATCTCAAATTTCGAACAAAAAAATATAAATTATTGGTATCGTTTTTTCTTCATTATGATTATGAATTATGTCATACGAATACATAATTTTGTTCATCTTTACTAGTTTTAAACTTGCTTTTTTTATAAATAACAAGAACATAAAGTTTCTTGAATAATTATAATACTTTTGAAAGCAGTCTCTAAAAAATTATAATTTATAATAATACTCTGCAATAAAAAACTACATAAATATATTGAAACAACATCTGTTGTTTTTACTTGCTTAATTATGTATTGACAACAGTGAGAAATTATCGATGAGCAAAATATTTATGCAGTTGCTGATATTTTTTAAGTGTGATGAATACTTAAAAAGAATTTTCAAAGTATGTATAAAATATTACGGATAATGAAAACCATGGTTGAAAAAAAAGTTTTATAAAATAATTATTTTTTGAACTTCTGAATCATATGTTGGAAATTTCTACAATTTTGCTTGTTTTGTGTGGAAATTCCGTATTTTTCTGGTTTTGCCGTTCATTTAAAAAAGTCGAATGTCCCAGAACTTAAAATTATTTAAGACACTTTGACTTTACAAAGATTCGAGATTTGGCCTCAAATGAATCAATTATTTTAATTAAAAATAAAAAAATATTTTGCTTAAATTTTCATCATTAAACGACAGTTGAAAAGTTGAGTAGGTGTCATTTAAGTTTAATACTTTTTAAACAAACTTCGCAAAAGTCTTCGAAAACCCTTGAACTACTTTAAAATAATTTGCAAAATAAACATATAAAATTATGGATAAAGTTGAAAAAAAAATTATATTTTTAAATTAAAATCAGATCTGTTAACCAAATATATTTCATAATATTTCTTTTTACAATTCATTGGCTTGATTAATGCCAATTGATATTTGCATTAACAATTTATCGTTTTTTAAATTAAAAATAAAACACACAATATTTGGTCAGATAATTGAAAATTTCTACAATTTGCGCATGTATATGCAAATTTTAAATTAAATTAAGTTGCGATAAATATTTTATAATATCACATTAAATCAATTACTCTTATTCATTCATAATCAAATTATATCAATTATTACCAATATTATTGACATTTATAGAGTGAATATAATAGTGAACAATAACAGAAACATTGTCAAAGTGCTCGGGTTAAATACTTAATTAACGTGTACGTACATGAATGGGTATGAGGAGTATTGTGTTTTATTTTATTCGTGAACAAACAAAAAATATTGCATGCACTGAGAATATAATATTTTATTGATAGTACAAATAGAAACAATAATTGTTTTTCTAGTTGAAAATTATACCAATCAAATATACACAAATGTAACTAATTTTGTATCATAACCCCCTCGTTTGTTTTTATTACATTTATCATTATTATTATTTACATTCATTTCATTTTGTGTTTACTTGTATTTATTTAAATGTAAATGATTTTAATATTTTTCGGGGGATTGTTTATGTTTAAGATATTATTTTTGGTTATGCATTTAATAATATTAAAATTTAGTACAGTAGTTAAGCATGTTGTAATTAAATACTTTAATTCTAAGTTATAATTTACTTGATTGATTTTTAGTGCTAAAAGGGGTTAAATTCTGGTAACAGTACATTTTGTCTCAAAGGCATTTTAAGGAGTAATTAATTAATTTTTTTTTCAAATCAATTACATATGAATTTTTAAATTAACTAAATAAATAATTTTAATTTGTAAATTTAGCTAAGCAAAAAATAGACAAATAGATAAGCTGTTTTCCACTAATCTTGAACTCTTTTTTATTCAAATCTAGTTTTTACAATAATTAACTTCATGTGTTTCATTCCCATTGACACATAGGTCTTTTAAGAAATTCAAGGCAAATAAATTCTTCTTTAAGCCAGCAGTAATAGATCGTACAGAACTTTAAGAGCAACAACTGATGAGGTTTCAACAAACAAGTTGAATAGTTAGTTCATTTCAAATATAAACAGTTTTACAAATTTTGGTTGAAATAAATAACTACAAAAAAAAATCTTACTTTTTATTGAAAATGTAACAAACTCGTAATTTAAAACATATTTTTAAATTATAAAAGTAGCGATACATATTCAAATGTAAATTATTCGATAATCAATTAACAGAATAAAAACATTCAATGTTAAGTATTTTATTTGCATTTTCTTTTACAATATAAAATCAAATTAAAAAAAAAATGTACAAGAAGAATTTAAAATAATGACCGTAATGATGTTATAAAGCCTATTCAATTCATTTTATTTTAATATAATGTATAAATTTAAAAAAAAAATGGTACTTGTGAACTGTCAATAGCAATGTATAGTTACTACAATTAATGACTACAATGAAAGCTTGCTAATTAATTTAAATTTATTAATTTCTCTCTACTCTGTTCATTGATCTGTTCTGTTTGAAATTGTCTTTAGTTTTTATAATTATACAACTAAATATCATATCTCTTTCCTCCCTAGCTGGTTTTAATTTAAGTTTTCTGCTCAAAAAGGCAATCCAAACACTCCGAAATTTTATAAACCTTTGATTATTTTTTCTGAATTTTTGGTTGTTGTTTTAATTAAGGTTCTTTTGTTTTTCTTCAAAATGTTAAAAATGATTTTAACTTGTCAACTTACAAAAAATTATACTGATTTAACGTCTATGTTTATTGTAAAGCTATTATAATCATGCATTTTCAAATTTAAATATCTCATAATTTCCCTTTTCAGCTTCATTTTTATAAAGTATAACTTTTAATATTTGTAAAAACTCTTTCATTGCGTGTATAATTTTTATGCTATATGAATATAAAGTTGTTGTTATAATATGTGTGTGTGTATAAACGTGTACCAACAAAATGTTAATATTATTATTATTACCATTATTATTATTATTGTTATTAATTTATATTGCATAGAGAATATAATTTTTATTCATGCAAGCAAATTAACATCAACAGCAACACACAATATTGTTATATACACTGGTTTATTTTACAATTCAAATTATAGCTATTAATTTATCTGGTGAAAAATGTGTAGTTACATTTTTTTATTACATTGCATTTTCTTATGCTATTTTACAAGATAAAAAAACATATATTTATCTCACAGAATAATGGGTAAGCTAAATGGTTATTAAATAATATAAAATATACTTATATTACCTTTATTTTTGTATAATAATGATATTAATAAATGCATAATATTATTTCATCTATTCTTATAAAGATTGGGTTGTAAAACATTATTTGACAATCAAACATTTTGATGATCTAGAAATATTCGTTATATATGTTTTTTGTTATTCCAAATTGGATTTTTAAATAGCTATTCTTTAAAATAATAATAATAAAAAATAAAATAAATAAAAAAATATTTTATAGAGCTAATATTTGAGAGAAAGAGAAAAAAATAACAATAACAATGTTTATCATAAGAAAACATTCAAGTAGCAGCATTTCATTTCGTCAATGTTGTAACAGGAAAACATTTTTTTATTGTTCAAGCATTGTTATTTTTTCTTCTATTAGATAAATCTATATCATTATATAGACATGCGTTTCTACACTCTTTTCATTCTTGATTTATTTAGTCAAACAAAAATAAAATGTATAATAAATATTAAAAAAACGTTAAACAGTTATTTCAAGTTTATTAAAAACACATTAATGTTGATAGACGTATGTCTTTTTTTATTTCCATGCTTATAAAAGCATGTATTTGCTTTTAAATGTGTTTTTCAAATGAAACAAGCATTATATTCAAAATATATATTATATATATAAAAAAAAACAATAAAAAAACGAAAAATTATCATTTAGATGGAGTTTCCATCTTATTATAAGCTCTACATTCATTTTGTACTGGTGTGTTATTTAAATTTTAATTAAAATATAACATATAAAGGAATGTTTCAGCGAGCTTGTGCATTAATAAAGAGCAAAATTACCAGTTAAAATAATTTTGCATACAAGGCTATCGGTATGTAAAGCGCTGTCAAAAAGTACACTAGCACACAGATATATACTATTAATTAAAAAATCCAGTTCAATTATACAGCTTATTAATCTTGCTTTTTTCTGTATACTAAACCTTTCTGTTTTTTTTTTAATAAAATGCTACAAGCGAATACGAAAAACTGACCTTGCCAGTACTTTATTTATGAATATCAATTTATCATGTAGATTAAAATTTAAACCTCATAGTCATCATACATAAACATATTATTAAATGAAAATATAAATTTTATAATAAAAAAAAATTATAATAATGAAATGTCAACAATAATAATTATATATTTTCCTCATTATGTAACTTTTTTTGCACAATATTACGAAAATGTCAAAGTTTCTCACACAAACAAAAAATATAAAATGAAAATATATTTAAATTGTACAATAACGATTACTATTATTATTTAAATTGTTAGTCAAATCAGAGTATAAGATAAAGTTTTTTTTCATCTAGGTTGTTTGAATTACAATTATTAACATTCTTAATTGAGTTACAGATATAAATATTGAATTTCATGTTATTATACTCAATGTTTGTACTCAACATAATAACAAAAATACTTAAAGTTTTTATTAATGTTTAAGTATGCAGATTTCTGAAACTCGTTTTAAATTTCGTACATATTTTATTTAATTATAATCGAATTCATTTAAATTGCTATAGAATTTAGAAAAAATATCTTAATTTTAAATGTTCCTATTGAATTAAACATTCTACTGAACATACAGTGGAGTACCTCTGAGATTTTCATAATTATAGCAAAGTTTTTAAAAACACATTATTTGAAAATAAAGCAATTTGAAGTGTGAAAATGAGTTTTAAGTTTGCTCTTGACATTTTATTCTGCGATTTCAAAAGGGTAATTAAGAGAAAACAACAAATTCACATATTGTTTTTTTTTTTTAATTTATAAAAATTGAGGTATTATTAAATCAATTATAATAATAAAAGATCCAAAAGTTTTAATTCAAATTATGTTATTTAAGAAAATTACTGAAAATCTTCACATTTTCTAAGTAATTGAATTATTCATATAATTTATAATAATTAAATGTTTTTTCTAAAATGTTTGCATGAATTAAATTTATTCATTGCTATTCTGGTGAAACATGAAAAAAGGAAAATGAGAAAAAATGTTAAATTGGTAAGCAAATTAGACGAACTTTAAACATAAAAAAAATATTCAACAACAACAAAAAAACATGCTTTTGAAAAAAAAAATAAAACAAAATAATGAAATGCCAAGTTATAAAAAGTTAGAAAAAAAGACTTGCATAAGTTTGTAAACAGGGTATAATAAAAATTTTACATTACTCTAGAGACCTATTTGAAATTATGAACAAAAATTTCTCTTGAAATTTTCCACTCTTTCCTGCACTGTCAAAGTACACACACTTGAAAACATACGGTTTACGTTTATTATATTAATCCTATAAATTCACAGTCTGCCAGGAATAGCAATATGTATAAAAAACCCTTGTGATAATTGTATTTAATGAGCGAAAATATACACTTTAAAAAGGATGTTTATTGCGGTGTATTTTTTAAATATACATTTAAAAATTTTTTGACTGTAAAGTATTTTTCGTTGTGATTTTATTTTTAACTACAAAACATAAAATGGAATGCGTTTTTCAAATGAAAAAAAAATATTATAAAAGGAAAAATTTACGATTTTAAACTCTAAAAAATTTTTCTATGTGGTGTAATGCTCAAATACGAAGTGAATGTAGTCGAAAAATATTTTTAATTAAAATAAAATCTCATTAAAAAGTCATGATTAATAATAAAAATGTAAAATTACTTTTTCAAATATTTTTTTTTAATTTGTTTGTTTTTTGTTTAAACTTTAATGCGTTCGTGAAAAATGTGACATACATGTTAATTTAAAAAAACTACTCAAATTTTTCAACCAAAACAGTGTACCATTTCTTATGTTTAACTCAGAATGAGTCAGACCAGAAAAATATAATTATACATGATGAAAATGAGCACATTTATAGAATGAGTTTAATTTAAAATCCATTTTAATCAACGACAAATGAATAGAGTGTGTTCAAAACAGTTTGCCATTTTATAACCAATTTTTACCCTTTGTTGCCTCTAATAGTTCTCATTACCATTAGATTGGCTTTTTTCAATTTAAGCCTATTTCAAAAATTCACATTCAGAAAACGATTATACAATTGGACATCGGCAGTTAGTGTAATATAACCCAGATATTTTGCGATCCTTAAAAAAAATTGAATTTTGAAATGTGTTTTTAAGAATAATGATTTTAACTTGAGAACTGATGTTGAGGACTCAAATCAACTATAAAAAACAACACTAACAAATAAGTTTTTTTCTACTCAAATAAATGTTGACCTTAAAAGACATTAACGTTTATTTTTATTCCACCTAATTTCGTATGCAATGCTTTACACTAACTTATATCACTTTTTTCTTTTTAAATTATTGTCAAGAATATATATGTATTTATATTTTTTTCATTTTATTTTTTTAAAAACGTGTACAAAATATTGTTTCATAGCTGTTTTGATATCTTATACGTTTATTAGGTTGTTTGTGCTATTAACAGTACAAGTAAAATAATTCTGAGAAAAAAAAAACAAAAAAAAGAACAACATAACCAACTAACTCTATGTCAAAAATAAATGCACCGCATAAATTTTTGACTTAATAAAATTCACGTCAAGTATTTGCAATTGTATTATTATAATGTATATAACACGTAAAATGTAAAAAAATAACGCAAAATACAAGAACATTAAACCTACTTTGTATTATTCGCGCATAATAACAGACCGCAGACATTATTACTCTCGGTCTCAAGTAAAGTGAGGTTTCTACTGCTTGTTATTTTTTGTTTTTTTTTTTTTATTTCTCTTGTATTATTTTATTTTAATTTTTTATACACTTAAATAACAATAATAATACCAAAAATGTTATATATCTTCTTTGTGTCGGAAAAAATATAAAAATTTTCATAAGTCATTTAACAAAATATATCATGATTTTTGTATGACTGTAAATGTTAATAAAATAAAATAAAATTTAAAAACTGGATTATCTTATGAGTGAGCATTGAGAGAACGACAGCTTAACTGAATGTATAAATAGTTAAATCATTTTTATCAGGTTCTAGATCAACCTTCTTTGATACCGTGTTCATGTGGGAAAAAATCAAATTTTTCGAAAGAAAATTATTTTTTTACCATCGACACTGATATAAAGTAAATTTTAAAATAAATTTTACAACGTATTGCAATTTAATGAACTATTAAGATTTAGCTTACAATAGAAATAATAATAAGCCATGATCAAAATTATGACCTTGATATGTGCATTATAATATTATAAACTATTCATTTATTTGTACAGTAGGTATGTTAATCTTTTCTTAAATATAATAATGAAAACTTGTTAAACCACTTTCATCATTTAATATTAACTTAAAAAAAGCATATATACTGTAAATGAATATGAGTGTGTAACTAATTCAACAATGCATGTATCAAATAAATTTACGTTATAAAATGTACTTGCATATTCAAATAAGATCAAATAGGATCAAGGTTGTCTAAATATTGTTATTAAATATTGTATCATATATATCTTTTTATTAATCTTTAATATAAAAAAAACTTTCTGAATGTTTTATTTTATTTACATATTAGTTGAACGATTTAAATGTAAATAGTTTAATTGCCAACATATTCTCAAAGTATTTTAACTTAATCAACAAGTTTATGTGTGTTTCAATAATTTTCAATTCAATTTAATGTTTTAAAAAACAAATTTATTCAGCAACTATTGAGGAATAAATTTGGAAATGAAAATCCATTTTATGGATCGGATTCAGATAAATTAGTGAAAATTTGAGTTTTTCCTTATTCTTTTAAGATTAAAATAATCAGGGCTCCCTTGTTTCAGTGGATCGCCTCCAAAGACATTACTAATTAGAAAACTCTCAAATTTAAATAATTTTGACCAATTATATACAAAATTTCACCGTTTTAATGCTCGATAAACATAATTTTCGTGGACTACTGTCTTGTTATTTCATTAGATTTGTTGAAAAAAATGCCTAAATGCCTATTCCACTTATTTATCTGAATGGGATATTCTACTAAAATGTTATGTTGAATTTGCTGAAGAAAGTTGCCTAAAAATTTAAATTCGTTTCTTGTATAGTATTTTTAATAGTCTTTTTTATTTTGTAATAATATTTATTACCTTAATTGCATCATTCATTCTAAGTATTACATTACAAATTAATATAAACTTTATCTGAAAGTGTCTTAAATACCATAAAACCGAAAAAGTTTTACCATTTTGCTTATTATTTATTAAATTAATACAATCAATAAATTTCATGCTTAAACTATGAATAACTATAATTTGATTGTTTTATTTTTTATAGCATTATAACTTGTAAACTATTTTGCAAAATATTTATTTATGGAGTAACAAAACAAAAACGAAAAACGTGGGCAAAAAAACTTAAAATATTTTTCAACAAAATTTATTTTCAAAATAATATTCGAAAAAAATTTTAACACAGTAAAATCGATTAAATTTACATTGCATACTAAAAATGCAATAACATACAGGTGTAGTAAAAAATTTCAAAAGCAACACTAAGTAATGAAATGTTTGGATTTGTTAGGGTCATGTATGAACGTATTTTATAACCAAACTATTTATGTAGATATATTCTTCAAGTTGGTAACAAAAAAAAGTAAATTTAAGGAGAGTCATAGATAAATAAAATGTTTAAAATTATATAATTTTTTTATTATTTATTTTATTTAATAATGTTTATTTTATGTTATTACTCGTGTTTTGTTTTGTCTATTATTTGAAGACGATAGTAATGAAACACATTTTGATGATCTTTAACATTTTAGTAAATAAATCGAAGTATTATTTGATGAGAAACTTTGTTTTCAATCAATTGATTTTCTTTTATTTTAATTTTGAGATCAACGAATTTTGAATAAAAATGCGACACACGTAACTACGCTACATTGATTCATTATTTTGCACCGTTGACTCATAAAATCAAGAGAAATGTCATTAAACTACATATTGTAATTATTATTATTTTCGACCATTTTGACCAATCCAAAATTAAATTGAATAATTTTAATTAATTTGAAACCATTCATAAATTATAAAAATTATGTTCTTTCGATTAAATAAGTTTTAATTGGGTGAACACCTGCCATTTTGCTTGTCATTCGTCATTTGTAAAAGTTTCGTTCCACCTTTTTCATGTTAATGTCAAACTCAGGATGATTAAAAATAAACAACGGCTGACAAATTTGTCATTACTTACTATATTTTTGCATATCAGAATTAAATATGAAAACGAATCTAACCGTATTTTAATAAAAACAGTTGATTTTTATAAAAAAAAAATTAGACTCTAGAATTCTATTATGAAAAGCAATTTTTCAATATTCTTAAAAAACTAATAAAATTGAACCTTTAGGGAATTCGATGCAATATGGATTAAAAAAACTATAAAAAAATATAAATGCCTTATTACATAATAATATCATCATAATAAACAAAGTAAAGTATTTTTTTTATCTTAAACATGAAAAAATGCGGAATGCATTTCAAAAGGTAAAGTACTGTTAAGTATAAATGAGCAGCATAAATTCGTATTGTACTGTAAATAAATGTAAAAAAATCTTCAAAACACAAGATTTTTATCTCTTATGGAACAAAATGAAAAAAATCCTTATATTTCTAAGGTGATACTTACTGAAAAAATATGTTTATAATAATAAAATAAATATAAATTCTTAAAGAGATATAGTTTATGCTGCTAGCGTTAACCGAACATGTTTTTTTATCTGAATAAAAAGATTCACTCTAGCAGAAATTAAAAGGCGTTAAATGAAATAAACAAAAAAAATAAAAGATGAATGAAAGGATCTTTTTTGTATAATACAAAGTAGAACGAAAATAGCTTTTATGCTCATTCTATGGTGAAAAAAATTGAATGTAAAATGTACTTTAAATAAGAGAATAAATAGAATATTTGCTATTTTCACATTTTAATAGTGATGATTTAATTTCAACATTAAAAAAGTTATATTTTAATATTTTTCATATATGTTTTAAGTTTGAGAATGATACCAATTGAAACCAATAATTGCGAATCAGTCTTTCACTAGGAAGAATAAAAACACTGGTATAGTATATGTTGTTCAAGAAAAATATCAATTAAATACTACGTTTATACATCTGACATCACTGGGAAACGTATAGAGTGCATCATCATGATGTTTGATTAGCAGTGAATTAACGTTATGAAGGATTTAGTTGTACTGATCCAATACAAATTTACATGTAACTCCAACATCGATCAATAATTTTCCAAATATAGCAGGATACTAAGCTTTGTCTAGTGAAATTGTTGGAAATGAGGCTTGAACTAAAGTAACTCATTAGATTTTCGCAAAATAACTAACTTTTGCTAATCACGATCTAATAACAATTAATTTGATGAGGTTGATTGAAAATCCAACAAAAGTTTTAAACTATAATGTTATCCATCATTCAAAAATTGTTTAATGTTCAAAAATACCACTTCGTAAATTGTTGCTCAAACTAGAAATTTAGAATGCAATTTCAAAACTTAAAAGTATTGTTTACTTTGGAATAAATGAAGGACATTTTTTTATAGAACCACTAATAACGCAAAATATCTGTGGTATTTTATTTATTTAAAGTAATTTTGCAATCAAACATAAAGTTGTGGGTTATCTTGATTGAGTTTAAAGATATTTGTCTTCAATCTATTCTTTCAATGAATTTATTGAAGTATTATTAGTGAAAGAGATCTATATCATAATATAGGTGCTCCTTGATTGAACAATAGATGAATGAAAACCATATTATATTTTGTACTTACTGCAAACTGTCATTATTCCTTTTATTATGAAAGTGAATTAAAGTAGAAAAAAAAACAACATTTTAAGGGACAAAAATATTTGAACTTAACAGACATAAAATTTACCTGAACCTGAAAACAATACACAGATGCTGTACTGATCGTAAAGTAAATGCTTATGTCACCGCATTTCTTTGTCCTATATTTATTTTATTTACACTAAGGCTAACAAATACAATATGGTGAAAACATAAATTTCTTAACATATTTTTTTATATTTTCTTTTGACAATAATATGAAACCACATACAAAAATACAGGATATCAGCTAAAAAAATCAGATGACAAAATATTCAAGATCTACGAAAAAGATCTTTCTTCTTATGTTTGTCCGTCTATATTTCAATGCTCTTGTTCACAATTTTTTTTCTGAATGTCTTTTATTATTACGTTTTTAATATAATTTCAATAAACATGCCTACCTAAAAAAAACAGTCCCACGAATTATGATTGTTTAAACATGATAAGACCGTTGTGGGCAAAGAAACACGTACCTAATTCTTTTTTTTTAAATTTTACGTTTTTTGAATACACAAATAGAGCGATGAATAACTCTGGAAAGTACGATAATAACTTTTCTCTCAATGTGAGTACCATTCAAATATTTGTGTATAGATACTGAATTATTATTTTTCTGAACTGATAAATAATCTGCGGTAACGAAATATAATATGTTCATTGAGCTTATTCAACTTTTTTTAAGACACTAGATCGATATCTTGCATACTTTTTTTTATTTTTATAAAGAAATAACATATAAATAAATAAAAAGAAGCTCTTGAAACTATTCTAATGAATACAATGAATAAAAATGAGGTTGACGAATTTAAAAAAAAAAAAAACACAGGAAAGAATATAAAAGGGAAAAAAAATAAGTAGTAATTGTCAACCAAATCTCGTAGTAGTTCAAAACGATTACATATTTATGTGATGAACGTGTTTTTGATAGTTTTTCTTTATTTATTCAAATATAAATTTTACATAATATATGAATAATAAAAAAAAAATATACACGGTTCACCAGACACAAAACTAAAGACAATAATCATAATATAAAAAGTAAATTCAAATGCTCTCAAAAAAATATAATGCATTTTTTATCCGAATTGTTTTGTACAATATAATTGAGGGTAGTTTCTATTCATCTCGTTTTATTCAAAATGTCTTCCATCATAATTGCTTATTTTTATGCCAAATATTTTAACATATCATATTTCACATAGTCAGAAACAAATTTTATAATAAAGGAATAAAACAATACAAGGTTTAAATCTTCCCTATTGATTTTGATTGGTGAAGACAACTGTTATTCATGTTTTTGAATTAAGAATTTCATTTAAAAAAAAATAAAAAAATGGCGTGGATCAAATATTTTTATTATTATTTCTGAATATGCATTCAAGTGCTTCAATTCAAATGAGTCATCATATGAAAATTTCTTAAAAATCAAACTTTTCGTGATTCAACATCTACCTTATATCCGGATATAAAAACAAAGTTTTATTATAATGTCATTTCATTGACAGAATATTTATTAAAGTAAAAATTATGTTTTTAATAAACAATTTTAAGGTGTAAATTCTAAACCAATTCAGATTATTTTGCTATAATTTTATACTTTGAATGCTTTAAAATACCAAGACATCCGTTTCAGAGGATATGAAATTTACAAATTTATTAATCCAGTTGTTAGCATTTTACACCAAAATTCATTAAATTTTATGTCAAATATTTCATATTCTTGCCTTCTTGATTTGTTGTTGCTGTTTTTTTTCCTTTAATACAGACATGAATCATTTTGGAAAATAATATAATAATTTATAAGAGTATGAGATGTAATATATTATTTTTGCATCCCGGAGGTGAATTTTCAGTATAATAATATGTGACTCAAAATCACATCCTTTTCATCATCAATGGTTCAGTGTGCATTTATATGTTGTATATAAAAGAAAATCTCTCACGAATTCATATAAGAGGCACCTACCAAGTATTTGGTATTATTCAGTGTGACAACAAAACATTGCTTCCCATAGCTCATTTTATAATTGAATTGCTAGGAATGTGTGAGTGTTTTTCATATATAAAATAAATGTATATATACAATAAAATTCACACAGTTTATTTTATTATTGGAATATCAAATTCGTACATCCATTCTTTATTTATTGCCTATCAATGATATATATTGAAAAGAGGAAGCATAATAGCATACGAGTGTAACCAGAAAACTCAAAAATAAAATATTTATTATACTCACAGGCTCCATACTCAATATCTTTTATAATAATGAAAATAACCTCGTATGTAATTTGTAGAATACTGCCATATAAAATAGAATATTCATACAATAAATAAAATAATTTATGAATATAAACCACTCATTTATGCAATACTTAAACGTGTGTGTATTGCCAAGTGAGATCATGATATTAAAAAAAACATATATTTTTCAAAAAGAATGATTCCCTGCTGAATAATGGGATAAATTTTTTTATGTGACCATTTTTACTATTATTATTTTTGATTATAATAATTTTGATCCAATTTAAAAAAAAAGAGAAATTCTAGCGCCCAAACAATTTAAAAGAGTACGTTTTAATGGGATTATTATTATAAATAATTATTAATTAAATAATATCTATGAGCTTCTCTATCCTTAAAGCCCGAACCGATGTACCATTCTGGGGTACTGAATAGAACAGAATGACGGCAAACCATTTGTAAAAATGCATGTTTTCTTGCGGAATGCACAAAAAAATGGATCATTTAAAGATATATACGAATTTCCGAATAACACCTGAGAAAAGACATATTATAAATCAAACTATTAGTTTTATTCACTTTCAATTGAATGTGACATTTTTCCAATGAGCTCATCTTTAAAATATGTTAATTGTTTTTGCTTCATTCAAAATTGTTTTTCTAAGTTTACACTTGTCATGGACTTGAATAATTTTATAAGGTAAACAATCTGGAAAAAAATAAATGAACATTCAGAATGAATTATCTGATTAAAATCTTCGTTTACAGTATTTTACTGTAGTTATGATAAATTCTAAAAGGACTCGCGATTTTCTATATAACGCAAAACTTCTCAGTATAATATCATATCCACAGCCATTTCACGAGTCTTTATGTTGTGTGTATGTTTCTTAATGATAAAATTCTTAGATTGTTTGTGTTTAAACCTATTTTATTAATGATAAATATTTATTCATCTTCATAAATCATTTCAAATATAAATTATGTGTACCAACTTTTTCTTGCTATACACTTTCATTTGAGACTCAAACGCAAAATCTTTATAAATTTCATAAACGTATAATTCTACTTATTATGGTAAGAAAATGTTTTAAATCAAACTTATTTTATGATGATGATCTTCATCATCATTCTCGTCGTCATCGCTTAAATAAAAAATTAGTTCAAACTTTAAGAAGCAGAGTAAAACAGAGCTAGAGCACACTATCACCAAACAGAAGAATTTGTCAGAATATGAAAAACATATCCATCATCTACAATCCTTATATTCATCGTCTGATACACATAAATATTTTCTCTTATATAAATTTTACATTTTCATTTGCTTCTCAAAAGCTTAACTCTTTTCATATTCAAATTTTAATGTAGTAATAATAATGATAATTTGAAATGAAATTACGCGTTTAATTTAAATTTGCAATTCAAATATTTTTGTTGGTTTCACATTGCTAGGGTAGTATTTATCTCGTTCTCTTCTTCTTCTTCTTTTATATTCGTTTGTATAGTTTGATACTTAAAGTGATGGTAGTATATTAAAAACTGTGTAAAAAACAAATGAAAGAAACATAACTTTTATCACCTATGTCAGATTTATGTTATGGGATTTATTTTATGAATGTTAAGCTGCTTTAGGCAAAATGAATACAACTCACACTCAAACAAATAAAAAATGAAATTATGTTTTTGTGTTGGGTAAAGGCCAAAAATATAATTTTTAGACTTATTATTTACAAAAGAGAGCTAAATTTTATGACTTTGAAGTTGTCATGTACCAATAATAAAAGAAAAATCATTAAAAGTAGAATGGCTTATTATTTAATTTTTCTTTTTTTTGTAAGGCTTTTTTATTTTATCTTATACGCCAGTTTAGAAATGTGACTTTAAGTATTTTAACTTTGAACTTGTAGTTAAAATATATTTCAACTTCAAATATTTTAACTTTTATCCTTTCAGTATCATATATGACAAAAATAGGATTCCTCTTCAAAAAAAGTTATGTGATATCAAGAAACAAAAGTTAATAAATTGTGATAGTACTTGACCCAATTAACATACCTTGTTTGCTATAATAAAATACTCTTAAATGATAATGACCATATAATATTCATAATTGCATTTTAAAACGATTATTGTTTGCATTTTCCACGAATATCATAATTATGACACTCTTTAGAGAAATTAAAATAATAAATTTTTTTTTATATTTTTTTGGTTTTTACTCATTGAAATAAAATTCAATTACCGTATCATACTTTTTTTTAAATAAATAAAAAAAAATACATGATTTATTAAGCAAAAATGTTATTATAAATTAATGAGAAATTCAATATATTTGTCACTAACCTGATTCAATTTTTTGTGGTGATTGACATAAAAACCCATTTGATATTTAAAAGTTCATATATAGAGCATATATGATATTTGGGAAAAATTGGTTGGTTATGACATTAATCCTGTGTGGTATTCAATGAATAAAAAATAGTCGTTAATAAATAAATACAGGTTCACCTACAAAAATATTGATCGACAGGCGACTGAAAAGATTATTAAAACAAATCAAATAAATTGACACTTTGAGCTTTTTATATATAAAATAAAATCTGTCATATTATTAAAAAAATTCAATTTAATCTATTAAAATAAACGTTAATTCAAAAAAGAATGACCATTTCAAATTTGAAAAATTAACAATGTTAAGTCATAAAACCACATGTATGACTTTGTTTAAATTTATTTTCAAAATAAAATTGTAATAATAAAAATTGTTTGCAACAAATAAAAAACGTGAGAAAAATTCAATGAAATCATCTATCAATCTCTAATTTTTATTTCGATACATCAAAAATATGAATATCATTCTGTTAAAAATGCTCCTTAGAATGATAAAACATTATATTCTTTAAGATATCTAAAAACTATTGTGAACAAAGACCATTTATGCTTGTAAGCAACAATTTTACTAAAAAAATAAAATTTTACATGAATAATCTTGTTTCACATGAGATCGTTTCATTCTCACATGATCCCGTTTTTCAAGGTTTGTCGATAGTAAGAATATTAGTTCTGATAACTTGACTGCCTCTTTTTCTGCAAAATACTGATCGCATTCTTATATGCATTCAACTTACGTCCACAATTACTACTATAATTGCTATTCTGCTTTGCATTGCTTTTATAAATAAATGTCTACTAAGAGCACTTATCTGGTTGGATCTGGTCCACAAATCGATGCTCATGACAATGACTTTTCGAAGGCTTTCGATAAAATAAGTCTCAAACTATAACTTAAACTGTACCATTACCAATTCATCAAAGTAACATTTCCAAGTCGGAATCAGTCTAAAAGTCAATCCTTTCGTTTTGTCTGAGGAAAGTGAGATAGCTGAAATGAAGTTACTTTATATGCTTAAAATTGAAAAACCAATTCCGTTTTAACTGTGTATTTTTTGGATTTGATGCTCTATATTCTAACATCGACGGTCTCATACAAAATTTCAATCCATTCGTAGAGGAATTAGAGCGGCCACAAACGATTTTTGGTCAATTTTCATATAAAGGGCTTTTAATCAATCATATATTAAAAGAATTTTGCAAGTCCTCGATTTTGACATTTTGTTGGGAATTTTTTTATGCAGATCGTTTTGTCTATCAGAAAAACTGTCTCATACAAAATTTCAATCCATTCGTAGAGGAATTAGAGCGGCCACAAACGATTTTTGGTCATTTTCCATATAAAGGGCTTTTAACCAATAATATATATTAAAATAATTTTGCAAGTCCTCGATTTTGACATTTTGTTGGGAATTTTTTAATGCAGATCGTTTTGTCTATCAGAAAAACTGTCTCATACAAATTTTCAACCCGATGGTAGAGGCATTAGAGAACAAATTTACGATAACTTTTGTTTCTAATATATTTTAAAGCGTCGCCTTTTTTCGATTCGTCCTTTGTCAATTCGCTAAAGCAATGCCTTATTTCAGTTAAAACTATTTAATTTTATTCTTAAATATCGTGACAATTAATTAATTAAAGAACATTTGTGAAGCGAGGGGTGCTTTTATATAACGTAAGAACTGTTTTAGTCCTCCCGGGTCTGCCGTTAGTCTGCTGGGTCTGCCGTTTATCTGCTGGGTCTGCCGTTTATCTGCTGGGTCTGCCGTTAGTCTGTTGGGTCTGCCGTTAGTCTGCTGGGTTTGCCGTTCGTCTGCTGGGTCTGCTGATAGTCTGCAGGGTGTGCCGTTAGTCTGCTGGGTCTGCCGTTATTTTGCTTGGTCTGCCGTTAATCTGCTGGGTCTGCCGATCGTCTGCTGGGTTTTCCGTTAGCCTGCTGGGTCTGCCGTTCGTCTGCTAGGTCTGTCGTTAGTCTGCAGGGTCTGCCGTTCGTCTGTCGGGTCTGCCGTTAGTCTGCCGGATCTGCCGTTAGTCAGCCGGGTCTTCCGTTCGTCTGCTGGGTTTGCCATGTGGATATATGCTGCGTCCGCCAAGTTTGTACTTCAGTGTGGGTGTGTGAGTGGGCTTCCGAGTCTGGTACAACTATTATTTCAATTAATCAAGCATCGAACTAAAACTTTGATTTAATTTTTTTCATTTGTACTCTTCATTTGATACAAAAATAAGGAGGTATCAAGTTGTCAATATTTGATGAAATCAAAATATACAAATATTAATAACAAAGTAAAAGAAATCATCATAATAAAAAATTTACTGTGTATACTGGGATTGTTGTCTATTTATTTATAAATGATTATAATTCCATACAATAGAGAGTTAATCACATTTTTCTGTTCATTTAAATGGATATTATATAGACAATTTATTCATGAGATGGAAGAGATATTCAATTTGATTGTGAGTCATTAATTGTATTGTACAGTTAAAATTAAATCATTGTGGTAAACTTAAAAAGAATGGAAAAACCTTCACTCTGAACTGAATAACTTTGTTAACAAAACAAGATTTACGATATTAGATTAAACAAAAATAACTATCGATTTAGAAACATAAAAAAGTATTTATTAGAAAGTGTTATTTTGAAAATGAACCACCAATACTAAACACAATTGATTTGGTATTATAAAGCAATTTAAAATATACAAAATTAATGTTTTTGTAGTTATTATAAATTGACACTTTTGATACATACCTTAGGTTGGACCAAAACGTATTAATCATTTAAATGACCTTCAAAAATTATTCTGTTTGACATTATAAGTCAAATCTTATGTTAATCCATTAAAATATGATGATAATATTTTGAATTTTATCAGTATTTGTCAATTTTCTATTAATAATGTTGTTTTATGAGAAAAAAAATAATATTAAAAGAAATTTATGTTCCGCTTCTGCTTGCAAACAAATTTCATTTATACCATTTTGTACATTATGTGATATATTACTATCGCGTTACATTATTATTTGTAATATGAGAAAAAAAAACTAAATATTTTACATGGTGTTTTACATTATAGACCACCAGCGTTCATCAACTCATAGTATTTTTTAACATATATTAAAGTTTTCAAAATAAAAGATGAAAACTTTCAACAACAACAAAATAACATAAATAAGCTGTCTCCTACATCTATTCTATTATTTTATATATTTTATATGTCTTAGACGAGTGTCGTGTAACAACACCAAAAAACATAATTCACCGGTGTATCTTATCATCGTGTCATGTTGAAAATTAAAAATAGATCATTTTAATTCATGGGTTGTCATTTCAAAAGAATATTTTGGACGTGTAATATAAAAAGACAAATCTCTTAACGACTTTTGTATGAATTTAATGCCTATGTATGTTAAGTAAAAAAATATGTAATGAGCATTAAATTAATAGAAATATTTTATTATTTTGTTTCTTATCATTATTTGTATCTTATAATTTTTTAATGCAATAAAAGTTTGTCAATAAAGAACACCCGCATTTCATAACACTAAAATTCACATAAACACTTGGTTCAATAATCCTTTAAATGAATAACTCATTTTTATTATCACACCTAAATTTAAATTCTAAACTCATATAAATTGAACATATCGTAAATGTTATACTTAAAACTAATAAATATATGTCACCTGTCATATTTTTCAAAATTCTCCATTTCATAGTAATATCACTCATCATATACGGTGATTGTCATGTATATGAAGTAGCTATTAATTACTCTCATGAATAATTTAAACATACTTGTCTTTGTAAAATATTATTATATTTTTTTTTTTTGGATATGATGATACCAAAATGAGTGTTTTTAAAATGTATTTTCATTTTATTTTATATTGATAATTAGGTAAAACGTACTCAAACATGTAGATAAAATGTAATAATGGACGCAAAATGAATGGGGAAATATCTGTGTATATTTTATAGACTGCTCTTCAATTGATTGCTTTTCAGTATTCAAACATGTATGTTGTACATTTATTTGATTTTCAAAATAAAATATACAATCAGAATAAAAATAACAATAAAAATAAAAGGCACTTAAAATTTTATGGTCATATGATCTTTTTAACCCGTTTTTAAATAATTATTATTATTTATATGGGAGACTTGGGAATGTCAGACTATGGAAACGTATATTCTGCACAAATCATACTCGGATTTTTAATAGCATCTGTTTAAAATTCTTTTTGATAGATAGATATATTTATTACAGTTCTTGGTGTATCTGTTATTGTTGTTTAATTGGAAATCTGGACTAATGCATTTATTATGACTCTACTTTAAATGTAATGTATTTTTTATAAGCTTTAATTTATCTTTAAAATTATAAATTACTTTAGTAATTGTTGCTTCTGGCGTTAGACCTACTTAAACTGAATAATGATAATCGAAGCAAAGCATTGCAATGTTTTATTGCTGCCAACTTGAGAGTCAAAATTATTCAAAATTTTATTGAACTAACAAAAGAATTTTTCCTTGATAGAACTGCAACACATGTATAGAAAGAAAACAACAATGTGCCAAGTTTGTAAAAAAGTAGATCTAGTCTTAGCAATAACAATGCCCAAACTATTCAATACTTACTTCCAAGAGGAAATTCTTGTCATAATGCAGTACTATATTCGGTTTTTTTTTACCTAAGCAATATTAACGTAAATGTAGCGGAAACATTTTTTCAAAGATAATATTATTATGATATCGAAACAGACACATTACCAATTGCTGGGTAAATACACTAAAATATATATGTCAAAGATAAGTTATTTCCGCATTGTTGAACTCTTTTTATTATATTATTATTAACATTTATTAGTACTTTTTTTTGTAAAAAATGGTATTTTTATCCATTTCAATGTTTGTCAAAAGATTAACATTGACAAAATAATTTAAAAACAATTACTTTTCCATATAATTTTCTGAACTATTCTAGCAAAGAACATGAATTAAAAAAAAAAGAAATAATGGTTCTTATTTTTTGAAATTAAAAAAAACCTAACAGACCTTTTCACAGTTTTCTCGTCCGTATAAAAGTAAAGTAATACCAGAATACAGTAATTCGGAACCTAGTTTTTAATTATAATCATCAAAATAGGATAGAAACAATATATTTCAAAGATTTTTATCAAACCAGACAAAACACATTTAAGGTATACAGGGAATGTTAAACTAATAACTCTTATGGAAAGAAGATCATTATTTTTTATAAAATAGTCTCACTTTTGGAACGATTGTACAGTCTTTATTTTAAGTATTAACCGAAATTTTAAATGATTGAGTGCTATTAATATTATTATTTGAAAAAAGTTGAAAAACATACAATAGAATGACCTCTTACATTTAAAATAGAGCTAATAATTATATGTTTCAGAAAATAGCTTACTATGAAATAACAGACTATTTTAAAATAGAGTGCCGGTTTACATGTTTAAAACTCTTTTTCACATATTAAACTTAATAAGAAGAATTCACCCTAGTCTATAATGTTCATCAATGAATCTCAAATGGTTTTAAATATATCACTTTAAAACAGAGGGCCAAAATATTTCTTTTCACTTTTATTTTTCAATTATAAATTAGTCTCTTTTTCTCTCACGAATTTTATGAAGTTGATACCATTACCTATATTATGGTTTCTATGGTCACATTTACGAATTCAAGAAATAACAATGTAACATTGATTTGGATTCCTTGACACAACAACAGAGAGACCAATGAAATTTTCGACTTAAGCAAATGAAGGTTCATCTTCCTAATATGCTGTCGAAAAACCATACAAAGAAATCTCATTGAAAATTGCAAAGTCTGCAATATTTCAGTGGATAATAGATGATTCACACTGGTTTTTCAAGCTTCAAAGCCACCACCTATCAAATGCTTACACCTTAAAGGTCGATCTCTAGAAAAAAGGAGCTATTAGGAATGTCCACCATGAATGAAAAACATGAAACACATTTTTGTTGGATACCGGCGAAGGAGAAAAAACTGCTCAGTACATCATCAGTATTGTAGTCATTATAAGCGTTTTCTTTAGTTATAGTTATTTAGCGCTATAGGTATTTCGGCGTAAAATAAATAAGTTTTTGAAAGCACGGTCAAAATTTGACTTTTATTCATTTATGATCATTGTACCATTTTTGTTTGTTATTATTTTACCAATTCTCTATGTTTAGTAAAGTATAATTGAATACTTCCGGTAATTACTGTTTTAAAACATTTTAAAAGGCTCAAATATTTCAGACTACACGAAAAAAAAACTGTAGATGTATTTTGACCAACAACGATTTACAGTTTACAATTTTAATGTGATGTAAATTTTAAAATAATAATAATAAAAAAACTATGAGCAAACTCATGTAATCAGCTAAAAAAGTGTGAATTTGTCGAACAGACTTTATTTCTCATAAATTTTAAACATAATGAAAATTTCTCATGTAAGATAAAAATTTACATTAATATTTTAATATAAATTATTTTTTTTCTGTTGTACAAAAACGTATAATTACTAATTATAATGTTGTTTCAAATTTTCAATGCAAATTTTAAAATTGTTATAACGTTATATTCCAGTGAAAAATAAAAAAAAATTATTTTATATAATAATTAGGCTAAAAACGACATGAACGGCCACCATTTTAGTTTTTATTCCTTCATAAATTTTTAATGAAATATTTCACATTTTATATTCTCTTGTTGTTTAAAAAAATAAAAAAAGTTTTTTCGTAGTAATATAATGCGCTGTTTTGTATTAAAATATTATTGGATAATTCAAAGACTATCAAGCATCCTCCCTTTTTTATTTCATTTGATTAAATTTATTATTATTTTAATCTGAAAATAAAAAAGGAATATATTTTGCTCAAAAAAAAACTCTTTGAAACCTTTTATGTCATATTATGCCATTCATTTTAGGTATTTATATGCTTTATAACAATAAATGAAAAAAACTTACCGCGCCATACATTCAAAAGGCAGTACCAAATGTACAATCTAAAATACAATATTCCCATACAAAACACACATACACACATCACTCAAAATATTTAACAAAAAACCATAACAAAAGCATGATATTCTTGTATGATCGCGGATACATGAGTTAAAAATAATAATAATAATAATGACGATGATGTTCCCATATGTGTCTCTTCTATTCAATTTTATTCATTATATACTCGATTACAAAAGAAATTTAAAATAAATATAAAAGCAGCATTATCGTCAGAACGATGTCAATGTCATCTAAATTGTACTAGTCATGCTAATCGATTTTTGTTATGACCTTATTTGCTAGTTGGCAAAGTCAATTTTTTTTTAACTTCACAGTAATACTGAGAATTAAAATTAAATCTTCAAGAATTTTACAATGTTAAATCCCAAATTTTATGTGATTGGTTATAAAAATCATTATAATAATAAAAACAAAAATTTTGTCTCAAGCTCAGTCAATTTTTAATTAGATAAATTATAATAAAAATTATTAATATTTATTTTGTCATAAAATCAAAAATTTTGATTGAACAGCGTAAAAAATAAATAATTTTCGTTTAAGTTTGTAAGCTTTGTTGTTGTTTGCTAATTTTGTAAAAGATAAAATTCCAAAAAAGAATAACAATAACTGTCATTTGTGGTATAACTTATTTTAACTCATTTGAAGAAAACTTTTTTAATTAAGTTTTTTTTTAAGTTATACAAATCAGGTACAAATTCAGAAGAATTACAAAACAGCACTTGTTATGTTGAACATAGACAGAGGAATTTTAAAACACAAATTTCTAAAAAGTTTCAATACTAAAAAAAACCAGTTCTGAATGTTAATATAAAATAAAGCATCATGTTATGATATAATTCTTTCTTAAAAACAAAAAAAAAGTCACATTAATTTCTTTTTTCTCTCTTTTTCTGTATCTCTTTATACTTCAATCATACACAACATCCTTATTATTTATAAACACAATATAATATGTAACATTTCATTATGACAAGAACAGGTTTATTATTATTGTTTTATTATACTTTATATTAATTTCATAACGAAAATATCATTCTTTCGTTGATCTTTTATATCATTTTTTTATCTACTATTTTTTTTTTGTCTTATTTAATTTTTTTATAATATGTTATTATAAATAACTTAAATGTATAAATTAACATTGACTTCTGTGTAGGCTTTTCATACTTAATATTTACATCTTGAAACTGTGAATAACTTATTATGTATGACAAGATTTTTTTTTGAAATTTCAAAATGTGTAGGAAGCACTGTAATTGTTACATTTCTTTTCTATGTCTGTTATTTATACTCAATTTTGAGAATATTTAATTGATAATTAATTTTAGCCTAGTGGAATGCTATACGATGTGCTGAAATTAATTAAAAATTAGTTTGTGTCACTTTACCATATAAGATCTAATCAAAATATGAAATTCAAAATTAATTTTTTTAAAATGGAAATAATATTTTGTGTATACACAATGAGAAAAGAAGCTGGTCTGAATCTTCGAGTTAGCATGGATGACTGAAGTGACAAAAGAATTCACTCACAATTTTCTGTGACTGGACATGCCAATGAAACTTGATGTTCAACTATACAAGACTTTTCAACGCTCAGCTTTGAAATGAAAATCTAATGCTTAGAATGACTGTAGGCATAACTCCAAAACTTAACGAGCAATCCTGTCAGAGATAGCCTAAAAATCAGCCCCTTGCAGAACCTTAAAATGGCCTAACATATATCATTCTTGATGAAAGTTTTTCTATATATAAACAAAATGACATTTCTATTTTTTTATTTTTCTTTTAAAAGTCAGTCTATCACTGAATTACAAATAAGTTTGACAACTAAAATGAATAGAAAAATAAATTTTATTTTCTTAAAACAAAAGGAATGATATTGATAGACTATAATTTGTTCAAGAAAAAAGTTTTTTTCTTGTGTTTTCTGAATAATGAAAACTTCATTAATACATTTTTATTTTGAATTTCGACCATTTATTGTCTTTCTCTTCTTTACATTGAATATATTATATTCAAAGTGTGATTGACATTTTAAGTATATTTTCGAATATTTTTTTGAACAAAAAAAACAGTATCCCTTGAGAATAGATTAGTTTTTTCCCAATTCAATTTGTTTAATACTATACAATGAAGATAATGTTGATTAAATAGAAAAAAGAAAAGTGCTACAGAGCAAGGTGCATTCATGCAGAAAGGATACAACCGACATTCAGTAAAAGAAACAAAAGTTATAATTAGCTCGCCCTTCCTTTTTGCCTAATATAATTATATGCTTTTTCCGAAAATATAATGGATAGAAATTCCTTAACATAATTCTCCTTGATATAAATTTATCACAAGGCACGCACCTTTTTGGTACATTTTTTAAGACACATATTCTAGTTGATGTTTTTTTTATAAATTGTTAAAAGAACTTTGTTTTACGCAGACATGGGCAGTATATGTTCCAATCATTAATTTTAGGATAGATGCCATTGAATAATAAAAATAAAAAGAAACACCCACATAATTAATAGAAATAATGAAAAGGGATATAAACATTACACATATATGAGTAAACACCAAATAACTGTGTTCATACTTTAAAATAATAAAAAAAGTGTGTGTCTTCGATACTTATCAACTTTCATGAATGAAACGAGATCTTTACCTGATCCATATTCTTGACAAGTTAGTTACCTTAATATTCCTTACCTCAATTATATTAATAAATGCTATTGTTAACAATTCAAAACAGGTAAAATATAAAATTAAAACAAATTGAGTGGCATAAGTTAAAAATTAAAACTATCAAAATATTTTTAAAATGAATAAAATTTGTCTATAACTTCTCAGAAATCCTATATAAATATTTAAAAAAATCATAAACATTAAGCTTGAGTAGTTTTCAAATTTATGTGACACAAAACCAATTATAATACCAAATTTTATACTCGAACGAAACTCATGGATTTAAAATGCTAGAATAATTAAATGATTTACAAGTAATAAAGCGGGTTTCTTTAAAAATTCAATTAATTAATATCTATTAGCGATAAATTAAAAATAATAATCTCGATTAAAACTCCAATAATTCACACGATAACCTTTGTCTTTTGACATTAAATGTTGTGATTCTATTGAATTATATACACTCTTTTATAATATGATGGAGGTTTTAGGAAAAGTTATGAAAAATAAAAGAAAGTGCATTTGTTGATTCTAAAATTAAAGTGCGAACAATTTTTCTCAATATTTGAAATGATTTTTGTATTTCTCAAATTTTTTTGCTAATGAAAAAAAGCCGTGAACATTAAAAATTCTCTTTAATATTTAAATTTTTAATTAATTTTTTTATTTTTTTTAGTTTAATTTGAATAACAAAAAGCATGAATCGTTACATTGATTAATTTTTGTTCTAAATATTGTAGTGTAAAAACAAAGCAAAGCAAAGCAAATATAAAAAAAAAATAAATATCAAAGAGCCTTTAGCAATTTTTTTATCCTGTTCATATTTTTATCAATGATAAGAAAATGACGTTTAAAATATTAAAATTCATAAATGTCAACCTTCATAAAATATTCCTAGAATAAATAATATAGTAAAGTTTTGCGCTATCAAGTAATGTTTATAATAAAATTGATCAAAATATACATAAATTTTAATTTTTAGAAAAGTAACTTTAATGTTAAATTGTTTGGACTTGATAAGAACCTTCATTATTTTAAATATAATTACAATTTTTCTTTCATGTAGACATGTGAAACATGTTAAAGAAATTATATTGGAAAGCAATTAAAATACTAAATTGTAATCATATCATCTTTAGATACTTTTTAATTAATGAAAAATATTTTAAAATGTCAAATGAAATTCTCTGCAATTCACACTTCTATATTCGATTCTTAAATTGCATAAAATCACGCAAACACGAATCAAACACATTGCTGAGTATATAAACGTAAATACAAGGAAATAATCCAAAAAATCGCACTTGTTATCCAGACTTATACGAATATGCATTTTATTTTTACATTAACATTTATATTCTTTGAAAGTTGGTAAGTTTGTGTTACACACATTTAGCTTTATTGAATATTTTTCTTGTTTCTTGTGGTTTGTGTAGCAAAAAAATTAAGATTGTTTATCACTTTTAAAATGTTTTATGTTATTGTTACACATTACAGAACACTTTGAATCAATACACACTTTTGCCAGTGTTTATATTAAACACACACAAACTTATCGCTGTCGATTCCATACTAAAATCATGAATATTTTTAGAACTAATGAAAAATACACGCTATTTT
This sequence comes from Culicoides sonorensis, assembly GCA_900002565.1. Classification (NCBI taxonomy): domain Eukaryota; kingdom Metazoa; phylum Arthropoda; class Insecta; order Diptera; family Ceratopogonidae; genus Culicoides; species Culicoides sonorensis. Next base: position 300,728 of record LN483496.1, on the reverse strand, counting down.
CATTTAATAATATTTATTTGTTGCTTTTACATTTTATACAATTGCATGTATAAAAAGAAATCAAACAATATATCATTTTACAAGAAAATCGCATGATTTTTGTGTTGTTGTATTTTTAAAGTATCCTGTGACTTTGCTTTATTATTTGTAAATTGAATATTCAAAATTCGAATCCTGCTAAAACATAAAAAAAAACTTACAAACACTTGTAGAAAAGGAAAAAAGATTGTTTATAATTTCAATTCACTTAAAATGACAGATCACCTGACAATAATAAATAAAACAATTAATAAGTCATCAGAAGTCGAAGCACAAATCAAAATATTGAATAAGAACATAACCACAGAGAATGTTACATTTAAACATTACATATTTTGATTAATTACTTTGCTTCAACTCATTGACATCTGTATCATAAGTTTACTCAACGTAAATTAAGCAAAAGCAGTATGAGATCAATAATAATGACAACCAATTCTAAAATATGCTTTATTTTTCAAAAGAAAGTTTGGAAACCTGTTCTCTAAAAATAAATTTCAAAGCAAGCTTATTAGAAAAGAAAATAATTGTGCGTGTAAATGGTTTAAGATACTTTTTTGACACGTAACGGTTTGTATAAATACTTTAATTTGCTCAATGAAAAGGCAAACAAGTGCAATTTTTGTCATATTTTTAAATTTTTTTAAGCAACTTTTGCTTTTCAGAGAATTAAATTGAAACGATGTTATACGTTTAATTTTTTAGTTATGTTTTTAATTTAAAATAATCTCAAACGAACAACATAATTTCTCTTTAAAATCCTTTATTCAATTCATTGAATTGTAAACATTATTAATTATCATATTGAGCCTTTTCAAGGTTCTGTTAAATGTTATACAAGCTTACATTGATGATTGAGCTAAACAAATTAAAATTCAAAATAAGTCAAGCCCTTATAATTAGGCAAAACAAATTTACGGACCAAAACTCAAAATCACCTCACCTTTTATTTATATTTGCGACACTACAAAAATGATCTAAGGAAAAATTTAAAAGAAAATATCTGTAACAATTATCCTTTAATTCAAGGAATAATCAAAGTATTTTTAATTAAATTGTCAGATTTTTCATCATTCTCGTATAATAATTCCATGTCCATATTTATGTTTCACAATTTAACACCTTTTATTATAGCTCTTTCATAACAAAACGTGCTTATATTCACACTTATATTTTGTTGCTCCTACTATGCTTTAATTCAAAAAAAAATTATATTAGATAATATATAAATTTAGAATAACATGGAGCAACATGACAGAAACATAATATACAAAAAAACTAAATGTTGTTTGTATGCAATACAATTATTAACACATATGAATAAATGGGTTTCGGTTTGCAATTTTCAAACATTTTGCAAGACACATATCTGATTTTGATAAGACTGCCAGTATGTTATATAAAACACAACTAAAACTCTGGACATGAGTTTGATACTGTGTTTGGCACAAATTTTTCCTCTAACAAACAACAAATTTATATATAAAATAGGAAAATATACAAATTTCTAATTTATTTTTTTCTCTTTCAGTAAAAGTTATAATCATGTAGAGCCTCCATTATGAAAAATTAACAAGTATTTATGGTTTAGATATTATAGAGCTATACACTATAAACATTTTACGTCTCGCAAAATAAAAAAAAATGAATTTGCATTTCATATCTCACTAAACGACACAAGATTCGAGTTGGGAATACTTTACAGTGTAGGAAAAACTAGAAATAATATGGTTTGCTTATCACTCATGTCAGTCTTCTAGTTACATTTAATCCTTATGCACTGACAAAAAACGTTTATTCAAAAGATTAAATGAATAAAATAAATGAAAAAGAGAACTTGTAATGAAGGGCAAGAAAAGTTTTGTTATAAAACTTTTGATATTTGATTTAAGTTGGATATATCATTTAAAATAATATACCAAAATCAACTTTAATCATACGAAAAGACTGAAATTTTTTAATTATTGAATTAAATGTAAAATGAATGATCCTTAATGTTGAACACTCGATTCGCTTTTCCCAATATTATGTAAGTGCCGTTTTGAATAAAAAAAAGACCTGTAATGAGTCAAATGAACGTTCTTTGACCTACTCACTTCAAGAACAGTTTCGATTCTTCTCCAATTTTCACTGAATATCATTAAGAATATATTATTATATATTATTCAATATAAAGTTCAGTTTAATGAATAAATTAATAGACACCATAATATTTTTAACATAATTATGATTTAATACTGATTCAATTATTATAATAAAGTTAAAAATAAGTACCATTATTCTGATAGATCACATTTTATTACTTAAGTAAACGATAAACTCCCTAATTTTATTAGGAAACCATCAATTTTGCTTTGCCATAGTATTATATCAAAAATTTTGTGTTTACATAAATAATATCATAATATTAATTAAATGAAATAATACTTGTAAGACAATCAATGGTCTGAGATGATATCAATTAAAGAAATAAAGTCATTTTGAGTTAAATCGAGCAAAAAACACTCTTTAAAATTTGAAAATTCACAAATAATTAATATAAATTGCCCTATATCCTATTTTATGTATTAAGAATACTAAATTTCAATCTTTTTCATATCTATAAACAAAATAAATATATAATTTTTCTTTATCAAGCAAATTATGATTTATATCCTAATATGATTTATAAATATTTTATAGGAATTTCTTTTGAAAAAAAAACACCTTGTAGATTTTTTTCTTGCTTACAAAATAAGCGATAAAGAAAGTTTATAAACACAAAAGAAGAAACAAAATAAACATATGTACCGTATTCCCCCAATTTTCTAAACCAATTTGCTAGATTTTCTACTTGTTAGCATAATGTACAGTATACTTCTGTCTACTTCCAACATTTTGTATAAAAAATTAATGTAAATTTTACTTTATATTCGCAAAAAAGGAAAGTAAACACATTGCTTTGTTTTACTTCTTAGGTAGATTTTGCTGTTTGATCTTTTATATTATCATCTACAAGTTTAAAATAGATAAATATCAGATATAAAGTATATTTTTTCTGTTCCTCTGTATTTATTTGAAAATTAATGACCTGATTTTTGAAAACATTGCAGTAGTAGAAAGTGTTCATTAAAATTATCATCATTATAATTGTAAAGCTCAGTGTTTCAAATAAAGAAGAATAATAATAATAATGAAAATGTAAAAAACATTAAATTTAGAGTAGTATCACGTAATGATTGGTATAGCATTTCTATATTTTATTTGAAATTTTCTTTTTTATCACAATATTCTGTTGAAAAATATTTAACAAAATAAAAATCAATGTGAATGATTCATCTACATTAAAAAGATTGCGTGCACAATGTTTATGGTGTTTAAAATTCTTTCAAAATATATTTTTTTTAAAATTAGCTTTTGGCCTAAAGCTTTCTTCAGAAAATAAAAATTAATTGACCCAGTCCAAACAATTTTTATCACAATTCATCCTCAGAAACAGTAGAGGAAATACAAGATTGAAACAAAACGCTAATGATTTCATACAAAATCAGTATTTTCATTAATTTATAAAGGTTAGAATACTCTTTGGCAGTGTGTGTGAATACAAAATATGGCTTTTAATAATAGTCCATTCAAAAAAAGTTCCTATTCTAATGACTTTTAAATAACATACATTTTGGGTAATCATGCAATTATCTGTTATTTTTTCTTTATAGTATTTTATTCGGTCCTGATAAAAAAAAAACATCGCTTGTTATATAAATTATATGTATTTGAGTATTATTATAAGCATTATTGAGCATCAGGAGCATCAAACAAATTAAACTAAAAACGAATTTCTACAGCATACAATAAAACAAACTCGATAAAATGTATAAAGCAGAAAAAAAACGGAACGAAAAAAAGCATAATATGTGATTCACAATAATCCGCATGTTGTATGGTCTTTGCATATAAATTCAAAATAAAAATTATGATTAATAAAGAATGTGCAAAAGCGTAGCAGTTTACTCATTTTCCGTACAATTATACAATATGAGTATACTATTATGCAAGGATGTATTTATACTTTTTATACATATGATTATGTTATTTTTGAAATGCTTTGCTTCATGGATCACGCTGACAGAACACAAATATAATTTTTAGTGAAGTGGTTTAGTGTGTTGCCATAGAAAATGATGATCAATGTTATAAATTAGCACAAACTTGGAATATCATATGAAGTTATCTTAAATATTTATGAAAAAGACGCCGTTGCGATTTATATGCGTCTGTCATTGAAACGGGAATTTATTGAAGTAAAAAATTTTGATGAGCCAACATTTTTATATTTTGACTATTACATTTTCAATAATGCACTTTCATTTTCAATTGACGATACAAGTTCTTAATTTTTATTAACAATATATAGAAAATATTAAATGCACTACATAATAAATAAATTCTCTTCAAGTTTCAAAAGCAGCAAATATCCATAGAAATAAAGAATGGTTGATGAAAAATCGGTTATATATATATTTGTATATAACATTAAAAATTATATGGATTGCATTTTATAACAAATTTTATAATGCGCATATAATAATGATAAACGAATGAACATTTAAAATTTGTAGATATCTGAATGAAACATTGCTTATAAATCATTCGGCCAAAAATTGATTGCAATGTGAGCAAAATAATTTCAGGAGTGGTTTATCAACCTGATGTACTTTCTCTTAAAATTATTATTTTTATAAAATTGAAATATTATTTTTCATACTGAACATTCAAATAAATAAATATTTTTTGTTTATCATTGAATTTAAATTATTTAACCACTTACTTGAATAACTTTAATAGATAAAAAGTTTTGGTTTTAGTAGTAATATTATTATCTGTTACGCACATAAACCTGAAATCGTATTTCTGCATGTGACTTTATTAATTTTGATATGCCAAATAGCATACCAGTCAGCCAGTATATTTTCATACATAAAGCTGAAAAATGAATTAATAAAAGGTCGGTCAATTTAAGCCATAAACATTGATAATGCACATTGCACATTTTAAATTTACTGCCTCACATGAAATGAAAGCAAAGAATTTAAAGCGATCAAACCCAGATTTGCAGATGAAAACTAATTTTTGAACATTTAATTTTACGCTTACTACATTTATATACATATTTATATAGTTAATTTATGTTTATTATAGGTATTATTTGTGCAACTAAGTGTAATTTTATTACTCTTCAGACAAAGTAAAAAGAACCCTTCAATTAAAAAAAAGTATATTTATTATTGTGTTATTATGTGTGGTTAAAACAATCATAATAAAATACTAAAAGGGTAGCCAATAATTCTTGTTCCTGTATCGTTAAATTTATGCTTTTTTATGTTATTTTCAAACAACGCCCTATAATTTAGTAAAAAATTAAGAAAAATGAAAAAAAACAATATTAATCACATTTACGAAGAAAAAAAAGTTGATCTTAAAATAATTCAACTGTCCTTTGTTACCAGTTCACAAAGTGTTGGAACGTCAAGAATTCATCATTTTACATTAATTTGTCTCATAAATCTTGGTTCCAATCAAGTTTGCATCTTATTGTGTTAATAAAATTATCATGTATAATGTTCTGTATTATTATGACTTTAATCTCGATTACATCAAAATTTTATTCAATCCATTCGAAATACAAAAATTATCTTTTCATTCAATGATGTGACTAAATCAAAAATTTATCACATGAAATGATCATCATTCTTCTTTATTTTACGAAGTCTAGTATTAACATACACACACACATCCAATAGATTGAAGTACAGTGGACTTTCAGAAAATTCAAACATTCTTTTATTTTTTAGAGATATACTTACATTAACTTAATTTTGATCTATCTTTCGATTAAAATAAATAGATACTGATTTAAAATAAAAAAGGAATCATTCAAATTAATCCTTTTTTATGAAGACACTGTACTTCAAATATTTAATCTTTCAATTTTCTATTTTGTACGTGTATTGCTTGTAGATCAGTATTAAATAATATAATAATAAAAATATAATAAAATAAGTATAAGAAATTGTTGATAGGAATCAAATTGTAATACTACACAATGCAGTTGTTAGTTGTCAATATGAGAGATTTAAACACTTATCAATGATTTTCAATGAATAATAAATAAAAAAAAAATGTTTTGTATTTCCAATAAAATGCATCGCGATGATAAATAAAAAAAAATCATATACTAAAACGAGACAAATACGAAATAATAAGAATAATAAATAAATATATTATAATGTCATACAATAAATGAAAAAAAAATTCAAGCGAAACAAAACCATTGTGATCAAAATCTTGATCTCTATTTAAAACATTATTTATAATAAAAAAATTTAATCGATCCATTTTATTTTTCTTATTCTTATGTATGGTCATAGCATGAATAATACGTATATTAAAGTTTATATTTCTTATCTGATTGTGGTCAAGTTTTTTTTTTCTTACTTAAGCAGTAATTTAAAATTATACAAATAATAGTGACATTTTTTTCGTTACTTTTGTTATTGAATTTTATTGATACAAAATTTAGACTGTATTCATTTAATTATGTCCAAAATCGATAGTCAAGCTGCCTTCAAAACTTTGACTTCCTTACAATTTAACTCCAGATTGTTTCTTGCTAATGTTTGCTTTAATACTCTTTCTATTATAAAAGTCAATTTTTTTACAAATTAACAGAAAATGCGAATATAAATTTCATTCAACAAATACCCTGTAAGCGTCAATCAAAGATCTAAACGTTTACCATCGGAGTGTTGTATCATAATTAAGTTGTTACATGACATGATCTTATTGTGTTTGTAAGCTTCTTAAAAATGTTAATCATCTTCTTTTTTTTACAAAATATCGAATTAAAAATGGAATTGTTTTAAATTAACTGCTTTACTAAAAAATGTAAAAAAAAATTAAGAAAATTTTTATTATTCTCTTTAAGAAAACAAATAAAATTAATTTAAAATTACATTGTCAGCACTTTCAGCTAATTTTAATATTAAAGTCACTTCTGAAACATACAAAATTATCAAATATTTTAACGTATTTCACGAAAATAAGCTAATATACGATAAAAATTACCACAGATATCCACTTGTTTAACGAAATAAATTAAAAAAAAAAAAATTACATTTAGTCTTTTTTGAAAATAATCCGATTATTTGTCTCTTTTCTTAACAAGATTCTTCTCTCAATACAGCAGTACACGCGTTTATAACTCAAATTTTATTGAAATTATGGGTATGAAGTAATAATAATATAAAATAAAATAAAAAAGAATTTCATAAATTTCAGGTTTAAGAAATAAATTGAGTTGTCTTTACACTTTTCTTAAAAAAAGTATCATTATTTTTATCATATTATTAATTGACAATTTTTTTATAAATATATTAAGAAATAACTAAACATACTAATCATCGAATACAGATGAAGATAATTTAAATATAATTTATTATTTTACTTTTATTTGATATTTTGGATATAAAAAAATGTTTAGTTTTTTTTGTACACGGCGATGATAAATGCCACAAAAACTTGACAATATAAGTTGAAAATACGGTTGCATCTTTATTATTCACACCATTATAATGATAATTTACTATTTAAATAAAATTGGGAGACACATTCCAAAAAAAAGTTTGAAGAAACAAATAACTGATTTTGAAACCATTTGAAACCTGTGAGATTTTTTCAATGGACAAGTGAATCAACAATAGCTAATTTTTCTACATGTTAATATACTAACATTTGTTTTATTACCACAATATTAATGTTCTTTCGACATTAATTAATAAGGTCTTTCCATTCTCATTCATGCCAATTAATTTTTATTATTGTCTCTATACAACATGTTACATTAATTGTGTATATGTTTATGTGTGTGTGTGTTATTTAATTTAGAATTGCTCTCTATTGTGTTTGTACATTTATGTCTTAAACAAAGATAGTCGAAGAAATCTTTTAGTACATTAGTAGAGTAAATTGAATAAAATTATATTATAATATGCGACATAAAATATATTTGTTATTATTGTGATAAAACGAACTCACATTTGGTTAGATCTAATAACGACAATTATGTGTGTTGATATATGTGAAGTATAAAATCATGTGAACAAACAACGATGTTATTTCTGAATGAGCGACGTGTTAAGTTTTATAATGAACAATATAAATTGAATAGAAGTATTATTATTATTTAAATACAAAATTTCGCTAACAATAATAAAAACATATGTTCCGTCAAACTTAAGAAATTTAATAATTATGTGTGATGTTTTGAATGATATACAGCACATTCATAAATATAAAGTAGTCACAAAAGTAGCGAACATAACACATATTAAATCATATCAACAAAATTATGTTCATCAAAAACATCTTACACATTAAATTACTCTGTTTCTTTCATATTTATATTACAAACATACAAGTTATATATTAAAAATTATGATGATGGCACTTAATAAATTTACGCTTCCTTTATTCCACTAATGATGTAGTTGAAATAGAAGAGATTCTTATTCAATTCAGTTCACTTACGATATATCTTTATGCAGATTTTATTAAGATAATGCACTTTATGAGATATTTTGTTGTTAGTTGTTCTAACCTTAATAATACATAGTAAAATGGTTCATTTACCAAGGTTATGTTTGTGTCTGATATATTTGTTTGCTTATTTTTTGTTATTTCATGAATGGCACATCTACAAAAACATCATAAGTACAATTATATGTTTTTCACACTTTTCAAGTCATTAATCATTTTATTTTTAGATCTGATTTGTCTGTTCCATTCTTTCATGCATACGTCAGATTTTAAGTTCAAATAATTATTTTAAAATTCTTTTGTATAAATTTAACTTGACGTAAAAATACAGATCAGATTTTTTTTTATCTCAGCTTATCTTCTAAATTGTGCTCTATAATTTAACCCGATGGATGCAGTTTGAATGTATAAGTCAGCCAAATCCATTCATTTCAACTTGGATGCTATTTAATTCTTCACCCAAAAAGTACAATAACATTTTTGACTTCCATGAAAATTTTTCAAGTCAGCTATATTAACAAAGAAAACTAGGCACATACATTTTTAAATTTTATTTCCTTTTTTTGCATCGATTCTCTTACAATTGATTATAATTAGCTTGTTAATTATGATGAACTGACTTATTTTCAATACAAAATAAATTAATTAAAACCTAAATTTTGGTTACTTATTATGAAGAAAATTCCATGGTAACGCAAAAACTTAGTTAGATTTCTGGTTAAATAAGTAAGGGAAACTCAAAATAGGAATCTTATTCTATAGAAATTAAATTTTGAAATTTTTTTTTTAAAATTCACAAAGATAAGATTTTCACATTGCTCAACATGAACTCTGTTTGTTTGTTTTACGAAATAGTTTCCTTATTTTTTGAGTGTGTTAACAGCAGAAAATCGTAAAGTAAAATGAAAATTCGCTTTTCCATTCAAAATATCTTCCCAATATACAGAATAAACTGAGAACAAACAGTAAACTTAGTCACAATATCTGCACGACTTTTGTCTTAAACAGCCTAAGGCATTGAAGTTGTTAACATTTTCTTTTGCATTTAAGATACAATAAAGACTTTTCTTTTCACTTTACAATTTATGCTTTATATAGATGTCCTTTAATACTTCTTTGTATGTATTGTTTCCATTTTGAAAAGCATAAGCTGATAAATAAACAATGAACTAACACAATACATTTAGGTATAGAAAATAATTTGTTGGTATGTCACTGAATCGTCTTTGTTGAGAATAAATATTTCTTATTTTATGGTTAAAAGCTAGAGTACAAAGTGTTATCGCTCTAAGCTATTGCCAAGAACTATTTAAGTTGTATTTCAGCAAAATTTGAAACTAATTTTCATCTATAAATATATGATAAGAATAAAGAAAATAAAACATTCAAAGGAATATAAGAAAATAAAGTAAATCATTAATGTTACTTATTTTTAAACACAGACACTTAAAAACCATAGCTAGAGAGTTGAATTTTGATTTCCTGTAAGAAATTCTTTTCTCCTCCAATTTCTAATGCTAAAAAATCCTCCCTAGAAAGCATATTTTATTAACATTATTTAACATTTAAGAATTACCGAAAAACTTTTTAAAATCAATTTGTCAATAATTTATTGATAAATCATTAATTAAGAACTTTAAAAAATTATAAGAAAACAAAATATTTTTAGTTCTAAGTCAACTTTTTGGGTTTCTTATGCTGTTTAACTTAAAATAAAGTTAGTATTTAAGGAGAAAAATTGGCTTGCGATCTATTATGAATATTTGTCACCAGTTTTTTTAAAATAAATTCAACATCTTTTACTTTAGTCTACATTTTTGTTAAGATGTTCTTCCTCTTTACCACAATATATCCTAATTTGTAACCATTGTAACTCAAATTTTATGTGGTTTTCATCGATCCAAAAATAAATTATATTATACTTTTGAATTAATACGAGCGATTGTAAATAAAATATATGTTATGAAAAATAACTTCGTTAACGTTTTCTTCTTCTTTTTTTCACTAATATCAAATAAAATCACATATGTTATGAATAGAGACTCGAAATTGTATCATATTTATATTTCTTATACAATTATTATCCTTCTTGTCAAGAGAAAATTTGCCTCAGTTGGGTTTCTTTTTTTATTTCCTTTTCTTTTTTCTTTCTTCCTATTTTTATTTTGACGATTTTGTTCACAAGTGATATAAATTAATCGAACAATATTTTTTCGTTTTTTTTTAAATTTAATGTTAAAAAATCATTTTTATAAATGTAAAATTAATTATTCAAAAAAAATTTTAGAAAAAAACTGAAAGGATTATTTGAAGGTAAATAAATCATAGAACTTTAAGATCTCTAAAGTCAAAATGTCACATACGCTTATCCAAATATCTTCATTCACTTACGTTATTTTTATTATATTAATATTATACACAGATTTCTTGCAATGCAACCCCAATATAATGATATTATTGTCTATTCCTTCTTATTTCCTTCAGACAATTCTATTTTTTTATTTAATAAATATGAAAAGAGGAAAACACAACAGACCTATTTTTAGATCCCTTTACTAGAATAGTGAAAAATATTGTTTTCAATGGCTATATTCTCTCCTATACACACAATATGTCTGGATACATTTACAGAATAAATTATTTTGGAATTCAATGTATAACTGTAACACTTTTTTTTCTCAAAATATATAGTCACAATGTATTGGTAGAGTTTCCTGATGGACCTAAATCACATAATAGTAACTGTGACTTCAGGTGCTTAACTTTTAGCTATGCGCTTCGTGTACACTACATAGGTTAGCGTTGGTTAATTTTTATTTTGTGTGAGTGTATACGTAGCGCATATCTAAAAGTTAAGCACCTGAAGCCGGCCTTAGAAGCAAAACTCAAATTTTTATCCAATTTAATAAAGGTATTTTAAATATACGAGTGCGTGTTTCCAAAAGTCATTATTGATACAAATAAAGTTTCATAGTAAAATGACACCAATTTGATATTAAGGAGCCGTATCCTTGTTTACTTTTAACAATGAAAATGTGTTATCATTGTATGCAAATCAAATAAATGTAAAATTGTTCCTTTTCTTCAAACAATTGATAAAAAAAACCTTATGAAAAATTTAATATTCTTTTTATGATTTCACTTTCGTAAATTCACATGGCAGTCATGAAAAAAAATGAAGAAAAATATACTTTTCGTTTCAATTTCTCTTCTTTAAAAAAAAAAGTACAAGAAAAAAAAGCAGTGTGTCATTTGTTTCATTTCAATATGTGGCAGTTAACATATGTTTTTTAATAAAACAAATTAAATAGATCACTTACAAATTTCTTTTAACTCTGAAAAACTAATAAAAAAATAACATGCATGAAAAAAATACGATTCTATATTCTATTTTTTATTGCCTAAAACAAATTTACACTTAATTCTATTCTTAATTCATTAGCTAAAATTTGACCCTGACTGTTTCTTCAATCAATTAACGTCATGTTTCATCAACTAAATGTCTTAACAAACGAATCTACTTGATGCATTAAAATTTCCATCCTCCCACTAATTGTGTTTTTTTCTTGTAAATCTTTTGAAAATAAAAGCATATTCGTGATTTATTTTATTAATAAACTTGGTTTTTATAATATTTTGACTGAAGTGTAAAAATAAATTTTAAACGCTAAGATATTTTACGGAAAATTTTTTATGAAAAAAAAATATATTATAATGAAATATTTTCAAAAGATGATCAAGAATTTTTAATAACAGAGAAGCTACAAATATTTAATATTTGCATATATAACGAAAGTAATTTGTCCTTTTTTTAATAATGATCTCACATAAAATCCATAGTGCCAAGAACTTTATATAAGAAGAAATTTGTTTTAATTGAAGAATACCATGGAAAATTTTATATCTATTCTTTTATTATTTTATAGCATTTTTTTTATACCAAAGTTTATGACGGAAGTAACAATATCAGAAATTTATCATGAAAAAAAATTTCATTCTTTCTACGCTGGAAGAACCGCCTTTGTCATTTATTGTTATGCTGTTAAAAATTGGAATGAAACATTCATGAATTTTAATTTTTCAGCATTGGTGCCTTTGTGATGAGTGTGATAATAATAAAATAATTGATGATGTCAAAAAGAAAACATTAAATTATTTTTTTCCTCTGTTTTTGACTTTAATTGAAAAGTGTAGAAATGTTTAATGATTGTTACGACTCTAATAAAGACTTTTATTTTATGCTTTGTTTTTTATGAGCACATAAAATAAATTATAATTTGGGATCGAAGGAAAACAACGTAGAAAACAATGAAATTCAATTTAATCTTGAACAAAAAAAAAACTGATTTGAAAATTAAATTTTCATAAAGCTCAAATTACATTATATAGAAATAAAGCAAAAAAAGTATTAATAACATGCCAAATTTGGCCAAAGGAGTAAAAGAATTAATTTTGAAATTATTTTAAATTATTTAACCCTTTGAGTTCAAAATCTAAACCAAGCAAAGAAAAAAACATTTGAATGGGTATCATTATTAAGTATCCTAATTATAAGTAATTGAGACAAAAAAAAATTTTCAGCTATGTATAATTAGGCTTTTTTAGCTATGTCCCGTATATGGGACAAAAGCGCTATAAGCCAAAAAAAATTGTCCCATATATGGGACAAAAGCGCTATAAGCCAAAAAAAATTGTCCCATATATGGGACAAAAGCGCTATAAGCCAAAAAAAATTGTCCCATATATGGGACAAAAGCGCTATAAGCCAAAAAAAATTGTCCCATATATGGGACAATTTTGAGTTAGTGGAAAATCGTTACATGATGGCGAAAAGGTGAAAAAATCGGGAAATGACCGGAAAAAAAACGGAGAATAACATGAATTGGTGAGGAAAAGTTTACTAAAAAAGGGAGCAAAATTTTAAAATTTAATAAAATTTCTAATTAACCCTTTGGGCGAATTGTCCCATATATGGGACAATTTTGAATTTGTAACTTTGAGCGCTTTTGTCTCATATACGGGACAATATTTGAGGGTCTGTATCGGAGCTATGGGAAGAGTTACAACTTTTTCTTTTGTGCAGCTAATTTAGTAGTAACTAGAAGATAAAAGAACGGAAATAAAAAAAATTTTCAATTGACTTCTTTATTATTTAATTCACATTGAAAGAAGTCAACCTCCACATTTTACATTTTTTTCATTTTTTCAAACTTCAAAATTCAGGCTCGCAGTTATATCGCTCCTGAATTTTAAATCGTTTGTTGTTCCTGTAACTTACATCCCTTCTTAACTTTTTTGCATCATGAAAAAAATTTTAGGATCGATTGAAGTCCATTTTTCAAGCGATTCAAAATTGTCCCATATATGGGACAATTCGCCCAAAGGGTTAATTAGAAATTTTATTAAATTTTAAAATTTTGCTCCCTTTTTTAGTAAACTTTTCCTCACCAATTCATGTTATTCTCCGTTTTTTTTCCGGTCATTTCCCGATTTTTTCACCTTTTCGCCATCATGTAACGATTTTCCACTAACTCAAAATTGTTAACGTAAATCGATGCTCTAATTTTTCCGATCATGTGTATAACAAATCAGTATAACAAAAATTAGAAAAAAACGGAAAAATCTTTATCGAAGTATTTAACTATGACAGGTTCTAACATGAAAAAGTGAACTGCGAAAACATTGCTTGTGGTGTATTTCAAATTGTTAATTTAGAAAGTTCAAATATAATTATTTTTTTAACAATATACCTAGTATTTCCATACACATAAAGTTCTGTTAATGTCATAATAATCTAAAATTGAATAAACTTGTTTATCTTCTTTCTAGTCACAGTGAGTATGACAGTATAGATTTCATTGTTTCTCTTATTACAAGTCTATTTCATTATGTTATACTCCCGAGACACAGATGAGAAAATTTAGTGAACTTTTCCAAAATATATATTCGTTCATTCCTCATACATACGTGCTTAAAACCTAACTAAATTAATATTAATCACATAATGCAAGTGAGCATTACAGAGTATATTTTTGGTTTTGTAAAGAGAAAACTTTTCTACATGATTATTATTTTATAGATTAAAATCTATGTTATCCTTCTATTTTTGTTTTTTAAATGAAAAACTTTTATAATATGTAACACAACAAATGTTGTTTTCATATTATATTAACTTTAAGTAAGGAAGTTATAACTATAGTTATATGCGTTATAAACTTAATTAATGCACTTAAAGAGCAACAATAAAAAAGAAAATTTGCTGTGAATTTTTGAAATTTTTGTTTTGATTCATATTCACTCATAATGATTTTATATAAAAATGAGAAAAGAAAAACATATGCTCCAATCCAGTTTGTATTTCAATTAAAGCTTTTATGTCTTCAATATCAGCATTTTTTGTTAAATAAAATAAATTTTCGTATATTTATTTTTCATTATAACTTCGACAAAACGTAATTTCTAATCGAAAATTGCAAATGAGTATATAGTGGTGGCTACTTTGCTAGAAATAGTACCGATGGCTGCTCGTAGAGTCATATTTTAGGTGTTCGATAAAAATGTATAAAATCAGCTTAAGTAATTTGTTTGTTTCATAAATAAAATTTATTGGCTAAAATTCTTTACAAAAATCGTATTTTGTTCGTATATTCACTGATAAAAGTCCAAAATAAAGTAAGAAATAGAAATATATATATTTGAGAAGAAACAAGTAATGTTATAAGGTAAAAGCTTCAAAAAAGTTTAAAAGTAAAAGTTTTCAAAAAATTTTTGAAGTATAAAACTCCACTTTCTTCATTATACATCCTTAGATTGTTCAGTTCTAGAATGAGATTTTAAAGTGCATATTTGTATAAAATATGCAATAGAAAAGTATTTTCTTAGATTCTGTACCTTGATAACGATATTTTTCAATTAAGTTAAAACTTGTACTGTTATAAAACATTCACAAAAAAGGTATATAATATTAAATTTTTTATAGAGTACAAGGTAAATTTTTAATACAAAAAAAACATCTTTAAAACAGATATGGAATAAATCAAATACGAAACAACTCTTTATAGTTTTGTAAAGACATTTGAAGAATATATTTTTTTATGAAAAATTCCAATCAACTAAAGTAATTTTATCAATCTGTAAAAAATTGAGCCTTTTGAACAAGTAAACATTAAAATTTCAAAAAATAGACAACTACTTGAACAGTACATTAAATGATGTTCTAATTATCTTTAAAGTCTATACAAATTTAAAAAAAATTGGTCTAAAAGGCATTTAATTTTCTTATGTTCAAAAATATATATTTATAATTATTTTTTTAACACGGTCCTTCATCCAAATTAAAAACCTAAGTTTTTCGTTTACGGGAAACGCTGACGACACTATAGGCGTCCTACAAACCATGACGTATTTAAGAAACAGCTGCCGTCCAGTTCCTTTTTCACCGTAATTCACAATATCTCACAATAGATCTTTGAATGACGCTTACTTGATGAAAACCCTTGAAAATTTATTATAGAAAATTAAATTAAAACAATTTGCCCACCGTTGCACTTGAGGTAGGTTCTTAGATGTTGTTTTCTTTAATATTTTATTACATGTTTTTTTTTTTTTTTGATTTAATGTAATTATTATTATCAAAATTGTTAAATTGAGCATGTTGAACAATAAACTTATAACAATAACGACAATGTTTTATTACATTAAAAGTATTAAGTTCCATCACTATAAAATATACTTTAAAATAAAATCAAAAACTTTTTGATGAAAAGTAATACCTTTTGTATCTTATTTTATTTTAGCATTTTAAATGAATTTACAAGGTTTGTAGAAAAGTTAATCAACATGTTTATCTAAAGTTGTACATATTTAAATTAAAATACGTTTGAATATTCGCGCTCTTCTCGATCTTTAAGGTTAAATTACTAAATCGTTATTTGTTCCTATTTGGTTTAAGAGTGAAATTTGCCTACATTTGCCTGACATTAAACACATTGTATAGTAAAAAACTTTTGACTTTGCTGCCATATCTGAGTTTTTCCGATTTGAATAAATATGAATATGAATAAAATTTACGTTTTTTTATCAAATAGATTTTAATGTTATGTTCAACTTACTTCGAAACATTTCAAGAGGCTGTTCCTAGTCACAAAAACCTCGAAAAATAGAGCTCCTTCTACAATGTTTTACTGTTATTATTTTTCATTATTTATAATAAACTTCTTTACAAACCCTGGTATTTTACATTTTTGGACAAAAAATATAATGTATGATTTTAGCAAGTTAAATAATATTAACAATTTTACTACGAGTCATAAATTGTTTAAAATATTTGCATTGAATTCACGACGTTAATGGCGTAGAGGTTATAAACATACTAAAAAAAAACATTTGATAATCATGTTTCTTTAATCGATTAAATGTAACCCAAGTCATGTGTTTTTTTCTTTCTTTTAAAAACTTAATTCAAACTAAAATACACAATCATATGCTTAATAAAATTAATTTATTTTACAAAAATAAATAATACAGAGTTTTAATAAATACGATTATATCGATTAAAAATATAAATTCATATCATCATGATAATATTCAGTGTTAAATGCATCTGAAACAAAAACAGTCATTAAAAATTTAATCTTATTGTGTCTGCAGGGGTTTAATTTACACAAAAACATTATGTATTTTTCAATTAATTATTGATAGCCAATAAAAGTTGTTTTTAAAAGCTTTTGGAATATTTTTTAATAAAGACATATTTTATGTAATCAGCATGCTGTTGTTATGATATAATAAAATTTCATATAAATTGAGTGTTCAGTATTAATGTAAAAAAACGGCTTCACAAAAAATATCACTAAAAAATATACACACTTTTCACAGAATGATGGATCAATGTTTTACACTCATAGTCAGTATTATAAATTATAAAAAAAAATGAAGTTGTGGTTACAAGCTTTCTCATTTCATATTTACATTAAAATATTTATATAAATATATGGACAAGGGTAAAAAATAGACGAACTCAAATGAGAAACTAGAAAAGTAGATCAGCCAAAATGATTTATTATTACCGACGTCCGTCCACTCTCTCAATATTGTAATATGTGAACAAATAAATGTATACATGCTCATTTTTTTCGCATAAACTTTGTAGGTAGGATATCGTTGCAGTTGTTTTTTTCATTTTAATGTAATATAATAACTTACATTGATGTATTACGTTAGAAATAGGATTTTATAAACAAAAAGAGTACTCTTAAAAATATGTATAAAAAATCTCACGCGCAATCCTATTACACAAAATATCAATTTCGTGTTAAATGAGTAAAACAAGTCCCTTTTTATTTTTAAATAATTGACGACATACGAGGCAATGTTTTAAATAAACCTAATTTAGAATTAAAACCATTTTTTTGATCCATTGATTATTAAAATGTTTAAATTAAAATTATACTGTTAAGAGCTAAAAAACACTTCAATGTGTTAAAAAATGTTCTTGAACGAAAATAGCTACACTTGTAATATCATTTTGTGGACGAAAAATAAAAATATTCATAAAAAAATATGGTGTATTTGAAAAATGTGAAAACTGACATAACATCATACGTCAATGTTATTTTTACATACAATGAGCAGAATAAAATATAAAGTGAGCAAATATTTCATTCTTATACTTTTATGATGGTGGAATGCTATTCTAAACTAAGATAACAAATTTGTTTGTTTTTTCTCATCCAATCTAAGAATAAGTAAAATATAAAAGGACTACTTATCAAAAAAAAATTTGAAGCACCTTTTTTGGGTTTTTTCAAATTTTGATACTTAAAAAATATATGTCATAGTAATATTACCTATTAGGTCATTAAATGGTTTGATAGAGTTCTAGTATGAATTAATTTAGTACTTAAATTATAAATTTAATGAAAAATTTAGCACATATCACATAAAATCTGTAAATGGAAATCCCAAAAGCCAAAAATTAAGCAAGCACAAAAGAAACTCAAATAGCACTTACAAACTAAAAATCACAAAAACCCTGACAGCAAGATTTTGGGAAATATTCAAAATTTCCAAATTCATCGAGCTATGCTTAAGCTCACATATTTCGTTCAAGATTAAATTTTATTTTTTTTTTTTGTATTTCTGAGCATTATTTTAAATTTGACAAATAATCCTAACTGATTTTATTTTCTTCGAGATTGTGTTTGGTTGATTAATTACTAGACTGTTACACTTGATCTAGCATAAAGAAAGCAATTAATTCTAATCCATGTAGCAACAAACAAAATATCTAAAGTCTTAATTATACTATTAAATCCTATAGAACTAAAAAAACATTATTCAAATATTCAAATTTGATCCAATTTTTTAGTTTCAAGTTTGACTTAAAAAAAATTTATTAAATTTTTCTGAAAATTTAACATCATATATGAAATTATTATTATTCCTTATTTTCTAATAAATATAAAACATAACATTAAAATTTGAACCCAATACCACAATTATTTACTGATGACGTTTAAATTCAAGTCAAGTCAAAACAGCCCCAACTTTTTAACACAAATAATAATATGATATACTTTACCCATGACGAATATTTGCGTAAAATATACGCATTGTTTAAACATGAAGACTCAAGGTGTAATATGTGTAAAATAAGAAGGATCTAAAACAAAAATATTTATAGGGTGCGGAGAAAATTGAAACGCCAAACATTATGGGTCATTTGAGTTGATACCGATTATTGTTTATTTTAACATATATATTGCTATATGCAAACTGAAATACTTTTTCTATCCAAGTATTTTGATGTATGGTACAAAAAAAATATTGGAATTAATATATGAAATTTGATGTTTTCGTTACGAAAAATAGGGTGATATTTTTATTAAAAAAAATAATATTATGCAAAAATAAATGATTTTTTGATCCTGAGTGAATGGAAATAAATCGTTTATAGTGTATTTGTTTTTCACGCATAATTGAAGACAGGTGACAATGGATTATATTTTCAAAATTTCACACGCAATAAAAAAAAACTCGACAATCGCACATTATTTAAAAAGAATAGACATTTTAAAAATTTTTAATTTACTTTGAAAAAGTTCTTTTAGAGTTTCGTTATAATTCTCAAAATAAATTCAAAAATGATTCCAACAAAGAGTCATTAAGGCATCGTGTGTTAAAATATCAATAAGCACTTGTGTACCTTATCACAAAATTGTTTGATGAAAACAGAATAAATATTATATAACATTGAGAACTACATTTCCTATTTACTAAATGTACATTATACAACCCAATCATAAATAAGAGGAAAACTAAATAAAATTTCCTTGAGGATTATTCTCCTCTTTTATTTGCCTTTATAAACCTTAATCTATATGACTTTGTGATTTCGTTCTATTAAATGGAAGACGAGTTTATTTTATGTTCAAGAGTTTTTTTTCCTTTTTAAGGAAAAAAGAAATAATCGTTGAATGAGAACTAATGCAAACTGCTTTTAGTATATTTGGAAATACATTTGTTCTCCCGTTTGAATAATTTTCTTTTAAACGCATTTTTCATTGATTTAAAAAAAAATGCGAGTATTGTGGGAGTTGTCTGGTATTGTCCGTCTGTATCAAATGGTATAATTTTCCCAAATGGTCATATTTTTCGATTTTTTTTTCAAAATGTACCATTTGCCTAAATTTCCCAACTTTTCCAAATTGTTTATTTTTAAGATGTATAATGCTTATTAAAATGAAGAATGTGATGATGTGTTTACCGTTAACGATCACGTTCTACATTTATTTCTTTATTTTCTTATATAATTATGCTCACTTATATCTCATACAGAAAGCAATGAGAATAAACTTTTTCTTTTCGATTTATCATCCATCATACATTTGAAGACCGGATGAAATGTAAAAATTTTACTATCCTTGCAAGAAAAACTTGTATAAACTTGATCACATGAAGTTAAAATGATAATGACGATAATAATAACAATAATAATAATGATTGATTTTTTATGATGAACTACAATTTTTTCCACTTCACTAAGTCAATGTGAACAAACAATATGATGAAAAGTAATATATTTTCCTTTTTTTATGTCTATCAGGAAAATGAATAAGAAAATATTGTATGACAAACAAAAACACGCAAAAAAATATTACAAGTAAAAAAACATACAATAATGACGTAATTTGTTTTCCTTTGATTGAAAACAAACAAGTTTTTGATGAAGAAATCTACTGACATACACACACACACATCATAAAAATAATGAAAATAAATAAATAAATGATACAAAACTTATGGTGTTTTCACGTAACATGTTAAATTTGTGTATGTGCGTAAAAAAACGATTTTTTGCTCTAATTTTTTTCATCTTTATTTGTTATTTTGATTGTAATTGTAGGCGGTTCTATTGAACCAATACTTTTTGTGATGATGAGTAATGATGTGATCAGAAAAGCATTTGATTCAATTAAACTTTGACAATCTATAGCAAAGTAATGATTGATCATAAGTTTAATAATGAATATTTTTTTATTACGTATCTAAATTAACTTTAAAAAAAAACTAATTGTTTCGTAATAATATTTATTTTAATATTTGGCCCTCTATGTTTTTTTTATTATTGTGAGTATAAAAATTGAATAAACATCAAAACAATAAATCAATTTAGAATATGTTGTTTTGAACATTTACATAAAAGATAAAAAGAAAACAATGAATAAAATTAATGATAGCAAATCAAAGAAACAAGTGCAAAAGTATAACAATATGTTTTTATTATAGATTTTCACATTATATAATTTGAGTCAATAATTCATAACTTTTGTACTATATACAACTCACATATCATCAACAAACGACACATTCGTGAACATATGCAAAAATATTATATTATTATTATATGTATATGCGAATGAAGTAATAAATTTTGCCAATGCTTTGTTTTTTTTTCTTTTAGTAGAAATATGAAATACACGTGTGTCTGCAATAGGTTTTTTATTATGTCCCAGAGTAAAAAAAAAAAGAATAAATGAAACTTTTAAATAAATGTCTTAACATAAAAAGTAAAATATTGTAAAAAAAACAATAGAACGAAAAAAAATGTATCAAATATACAAAAAGGTAAAAAATTAAATTAAATAAATGCAGAGAGGAAAACAGAGAGATAAGAAAAAAAAATATATTGCAAGAAACTTGTCGTCGTAACCATTGTAGCGCGAATAAAAAAAACGGTTGGTAAGATAAATGACCAACATAAACATATTATATGACGCTTGACTGGTGCATCGATTGATCATTATCAAACGTTTTCGCTCTGAATAGTTAATAGTATTGTAAAAAAAATAATTCATTTTTAACTTTTGTGTTCTTTAAATACTTTAATGTTTTAAACAAAAAAATAAACCAATGTAAGCGTACGGAAAAATCAAATAATTTATTTTTATTTCTTTTAAGAATACTTTTATTTGTTTTAATATTTAGAAAACTTGTATCACATCAACTGATATCTCAAAATTTACTTATCGTTTATTTCTGGTTTTGTTAAACAAAGACAATTACGAAAAGTTGGTGACCAAAAATAATAAAACAAATACATTTAGTTTATACCGTCTTTTGCGCTTCACTTAACTTTTTTTTGTTTTTTTTCTCATTGTTATCGATTATCAAATCAAGAATTTCAATGAATATTATATTAGCGGATACTAAATGTTCGATAAATATAAATAATAATCATAATATGAAGCAAGTTAACTATGTCTAAATTTCTGTAAACTGTAACTCTTTGTCACATAAAAACGTACATTTAACGCTTTAGTATTAAAATAACGATTTTAAATAATGGTACAATCATATGAGATTTTAGAACATTTTAGAAGATGACAATAAAATAAGAGACTAATATTGCAAATTAATTATTTTTTAAGAGAACCTTTATACCAATTTAATTAAATTAAATGATTTATTTACCTTAAATGTAAAAACTATTTGCCTTTTCAATACACCTTGTTATCAGCTTTATTCATTGATATCTGATTCAATTTTATTTTATTTACAATCAAGTATAATCGATACCCGATCACAAAAAGAATTTTTGAACCTGATAAAATCAAATGATATAAATCGTGTTTTGTTTGTTGTTTTATTCATTTATACAATTCATACACAAATTATAATAACCATAAGTTATAAAATTTGATTTTTATGTTCATGTACTGGTTCTTTTCGACTCTTTTTCATTTTGGAAATGCAAATAAAATACAATAGCAAACGGACAGAGAATAAAAAACAATTAAATTGGTGACCAATCGTTTTAAATAAAATGTAATCCGATGTGAAATCTTTTTTTTCTCTCAATAAATAATGTGATAATATTGCAGGTGAAAATAAAATAAAGTGGAATCATCGAATATCGAATCACAGTTGAACTTTTGGAGATGGGAATCTTTTATTCTTAAAGGGAAAAAAAATACTGCGTTACCTTTTTTATTTTTTTGTAATTTGATTCTACACCATTAGAATGCACATATCATAATGTTTCAAGAATTTTTAAATTAATCGCCCCATTTGATGGTACATATTAAATTCCAGTTAAAATATCTCATTATTCAATCGCATTAAAATGTTTAATAGTGAAATGAATTATTTTTGCTTGCTGAATCACAGATAAAAAAAATATAAATAAAAAGAATAAATTCAATGACACCAAATGAATATAAAAATTATCAATCGATGAATATAATTTTGTTACTTGATATATGTTTCGGATTTGAATTGATAAAGGCAAGTAAGAATGCATTTAAATGCAGATTATTGATTATACATAATTTATTCAATTACTTATGGAAAAAACAAGCTTTTATTCATTTTATTTTCAATTAGAATGCAGACAAATCACAATCGATTATAAAGGCTTGCAATATAAATAATAAAAAATAAGTTTATTTAAACTTTACTTTC
Source organism: Culicoides sonorensis (assembly GCA_900002565.1). NCBI lineage: Eukaryota > Metazoa > Arthropoda > Insecta > Diptera > Ceratopogonidae > Culicoides > Culicoides sonorensis. Next base: position 277,151 of record LN483496.1, on the reverse strand, counting down.
GTTATACTTAAAGTATAATATGAATAAAATTTTTTTTAAAAAGTATAATAAAATTTCAACATTTATGAAAAAAATTTAGTTATTTTAATTTCAATTTCATTGATGTACAAAAATTTAATTAATGACACAAAAATTATTTCACGAATGAGCAAACTTAATTACAAAATGACAATAATTGGTCTTTAATCTTAAACACGTTCTAGCACGTTGCTAAATTATTACAGAGATCATGTTATTATAATATTTTTATCATACATTTTTTATTTTACTGGATAATGTACTAAAAGTCGATTTAATTTATAAAAATATTTTCTCTTTGTTTTATCATGTCGGTGTTCGCAATAAATAATCATGAAACAAAATAAGTTTCTATCTGTTCAAGTATTCGCTTAAACTTACCTGCCGTGATTAAAAATCACGAATTCATTGACATCCAATTAACTACATTATCTGTTGGAACGTCTCAATTTTTGTTTTATCATTATTACTTTTCTCATAACAAAGACAAAGTTTATATCTTTTTCTCGATAAGAGAAAGATTTATTATGCACAATTTTTATTTTTCTTTTAATTGACGGTCTGAATGTGAAACCGTTATTGCGAAAATAAATTATCATCATGAAAACGTAAACATCAAAAGTTCTGAATAAGTTCTGAAAAAGAATAATTTTTATTAATTAATTGTTAAAATATATAGCACTTTTATTCTGTAGTGCTATATGCAAAAAAAGAGAAGTGACCACTACTAAAACGAACCCCATAAAATGGCCCAAAAGCACGAAGAAAAGAGCACTAGACTGAAGTTTCCAAGAAATGTTTTAGGAAAAAAACGCATTTCTTCAACTAAGCGTACAAGGTCCTAACGCAATTGCATGTGTTGTGTTCGAAGTGTGTGAGTATCGAAACCCATGCCATCCAGTTGCAAAGCGAATGCTTTAACCACTGGACCATTGCAGCGGGCTCAATGCCTAAAAAAAAGGCATCCGATGCATAAAAAAAAGGGGTCCATATTAAACCTATAGAATGTGTAGCACGATGCCTAAAAATTAGGTATCCAAAACATACTTTGTAGAAAAATTTTCTTGAAATGGATGCCTAATTTTAAGGCATCACGCTACACATTCTATAGGTTTTATATGGATGCCTCGGATGCCTGTTTTTAGGCATTTACGCGCAACAGAGTAGGGATCCACATCCTTATGGTTAATGTTTAAACTTCGAAAAAATAAATCGAAAAAGTGTTAGAAAAACTGCCTAATGGTATCACAACCAAACATTAAAACAAATATCCATTAAATCAAAACCATTCGTTTATTTAGGTCAATCTACTTTATTAAAGTAGTCCATAAGCATAATCCATTTAATCGTTTTAATACGTTAAATAAAAAATTAATGAAAAAATACTTTACTGGTATCCTTAATCAGAAGCCATAAAGTTAAAATAAAAAAAATAGAATTTAAAATGATTGAATATTCAAACCAAACCATTTGTATTTTTTTATATTTAAACGATTTTGCTGGTTTCAATTAACACAAGTTTTTAAAGTTTCTCATATTTTTTCAATACTTATGATCGTGCTTAATCCACCATAAATTCACTCATTATTAAGAATCATTATAAATTTTCAATGTCAATCAAACTTCAAAGTTTTCTGAAATAAATTTTGTATGTGTGAAATATTGATATTATGTAATTCCATACTTTGCTTTTTCTATATTAGGCAACCTTGTTGTACCGTCTTTAAATCCATTGAAATTAATACTTTATAAACGTTCAAAGTGAAAAACCAATTAACTTTAAACAATGAATGAATTGTAATTTGAGTAGCTGTGTCACGAACCATTATCATTATTATTCTATAAAAAAGCTAAAATATTGTTTTTTTCTTTTAATATTTAGTGTAAAAAGTAAAATTTACCAATACACATAAATCATATTAAATTTTGCATGAAAACGAAAGAATTTGCACAGGCGACTTATCATCAAATTTTATGCAAAACAACTTCAAAAGAAATAAAAAAATATCTTATGGTTATTTTATTCGCTTCTTGCCATTTTATTTATAAAGAGTGTCTTTTATTTTTAACGTAGAAACATTTTACCCAAAAAATGAAAGATCTTTCCGACCACAAACACTGTACACAATATGTGCTAAACATACTACTATGATAAAGCCATTTCCCAAAGTTTATTTTTATTATTTTTCATTTTTGCCTTTTCTTAATGTCGACTGTATAGAAAAACCATATGATTTTCTCCCTTCTTTTATTAAACTTTTTTTGTTTGAAAGGAAAAATATTTTACATAAAAATTCACTTTCGAAATACATTCTTTTATTTTTTTAGATTTTTATGAAACTATGTACAAAAAATGTGGTGAGTCAACAGTATCAATAAAATGAGTCGAAAAAATGAAATTTTTTTATAATGCAAAATACAAATGCAAAGAATTTATATCATGGAAAATTTATTATGTGTTATTTATACACAATAATTTTCTTTTGCAAAGTCATCACAGTTGATATAAATAACGACATTTGATAGAACTGCTTATTATTGACTCAATAAAAAATTAACAAGGTAAGTTTGAAATCAATTATTGGTAAATTTTAAAATAAATATGATTTGAATTTACTTTTGACAAGATTGTTGTATTATCTATACATTATTAAACATTTAAGTGTTGCAGCTTTCCATCGCTAACCCAAAAATACAACGGGAATTTACGGAATAAAAATATAAATAATTTTTTATGCCAATTATCACAATTTTGAGTTTATTTTGAGGTCTTCGAGTAAGAAAACCCTGTATTTTTTCTAAAATTTAGGTAATGCTCACGACACAAAACAAATTGTCGATGTTAAAATAATAATCTATCTGTAAATAAATTCATTTTTCATTATCTTTTTTATTCTCTAAACATATTTAGCCACTTATTACAAAAAATACAACCTTCCCATTAATTGAACAAAATGCAATGTTGAGCACCCGACGGATGCGAGTAAACCCGTTTTATTTTATTTTATATACAGTGTTATCATATTATTTTATAAACCGTAGCATAGTATATTTTTTTCATTTTAATTTGGAATCATTTTTATTACAACTGAATACTATTATTTTTATTATTATTATGCGGAAACACACTTAGGAATGCATTTTGATTAAAATTTAAAAAAATCAGTCAGAAGACAAGAAGAACGTTTTTAGTGTCATCAGTATAAAAAAATATATACACTCTAGATATAATAATAAAAAGAATACGAAGTAAATTTAGTTCAGAAAATAGATTTTATTAAACCATCTTCTATATACGAATGTAATGTAATCAATTTGTAACAATCAGAAATGTGGATAATGTATAAAATAATATTGAAATTTCATGAAGAGTAAATTTAGGATTAAAAACATCTGTTTCTGCATTAAAATGAATTATGTAAAATGGATTAAGCTTTTATCCATTTTTCTCTGTACGTTTATGTACTACATTGCAATTGTTTTTAGATTGCAAATTGATGGTTGTTTGCCTTTTTCTACAGAGAGTTTAACAATATAACTCAAATACATTGAAGATGATACAAGTTCATCACAATGTATAATGAAAAAAAAAATAGAATTTAAACACACGTTATTGCCATTTTTTGCCAATCCGTTTGTTATCTTGTAGAAAACCATACAAATGTGATTACTAGTAGTGTGTGTGCTAGTTAAAAAGTATTCAATTTATACTGAATTTTATTTCCCTCAGACATAATAATAGTATGAATGGAATCGATCCAGTTCCATATCATATACATACCAAACATATCAAACACTAATGTGTGAAACAAGTAGTAGCACCCAACAACGAACTCTCAATTTCATTCAACATTTTTTTCCATATAATATTTGCCTGACTTTTTACTAGACACAGAACAAATATAAAAAAAATAAATATCATGTTGAGAGAAAACAATAATTTTGTACTCTGAGCACTTATATAGGTCTCTCACATCACGAATACCAATGTTTGTAATATTAAAAATTTCATCACTATGTGAAAATATAACAGACATGTTCCACACTATTTTACTTACAAATTGTATTAAAAAGAAAACAATGAAAAGCATACAAGAAACAAATATACTGCATATTGTGCATTCAATGTGAAGAATATTCTCTCTTTTCAAATTTATAACTCAAGAGAACATAACGAACATGCGCTCTCCTTTTTTCATATACACCTGACGTTTCTGATGAGTTATATTATTCTATTACATTTTTAAGTTTCATATTATTTCATGATTATTTTGAGTAATTGTAAGGTTCCCCATAATTTTCTAAAGCATAAAAAAACCAATTTTGAGAAAATAAAAACTTACATTCTGTTATTCATTTTTATTGCATCACCACCAAGCATCAGTAGCAAATTTAGATAACGCTTATACCTGCTACACCTACATTTGTAACAATTCATTCCTTAAAATCATTCTTTAATTTTTAATTTAATATTCTCTTATTGATAAAAACAAGAATTCGCAAAATGTTTCAAATGTGATGCAAAATATATAAGTTTATTTGATCTCTTAATTAAATATGCCTTTTGAAATTTATACAATCTACAAATATAAATATATTTTCTTAATAAATATAACATGAATTAAGAAGCATATAAAATTCTCTTGTTCTTGTTAAATCAGATCACAATAATACAGTAAGTATATACGGATCAACACGAAGAGCAAAATAAGAAAAAACAAAAACATTAAATAAATTATAAAAGATAAGCTAAATTTGAAAAATCAATTTGATATATAATGGTCTTGTTTGATTGTTGATTGCGCACACGTTTGTTCTACATAAATAGTATATGTTTGTATATTTTTTTTTTAAATTTAAATCTGTGCATGTTCTGAAAAAAATTAACATGCATCTTTGTAAAGGTTTCATATTCAATTAAGTAGTTTTATTATTTATAAGCGTTATCTGTAGGCTGGTCCAGATTAAGTCAGAAGTCAATTATAATTAATATATTTAAAATAATAATTTTATTTATTTTTTTATTTTTGTTTTTTAATTAATGCTTTAAGTATTCAAGAATCTTTGAAATGTATTAATAATTTTTTATATTGATATGGCATGTTTATTAGTTACATAAAAGTTAATATAAAACAAAGTACCGCTTTATCAATCACTTCAAAGAAAGAAGATGTTCAATCATTTTTTTTTTTTATTTTAATCATTAAACAGATAACAGATTGACCAAATTAACCTGTGTCTTATAAATATTTCGGTAGCATGCATCAAATGTCAAAAGATTAAACAATGTTAAGAAAATTAAACTCTATAGTAATACATGAAACTCATAACTTTTAACGATGTACGACAATACAATTCCACGGCAAACAACACTCAAAACGGTCGTCGTGGCATAAATGACAGAGAAAAAGGTGGAAAGACTGAGTCACAGGAAATCTAATAGAACTCCGTGCTCAAAATTGGGCTGTATCAAAAGATTGCCTAGTGTGAGCCCATATCATGAATGTAAAGCGGCGGAGTAAAAGAGTAAATTAGTCCAGCTCTCTCTTCTTGAAGCAAATGACAAAATTCTGCACTAATTATGAAAGCAGTATATGTTTTGGGGTTTGTAGTTTTAATATTGCAATCAACATCCGTATTTATACAATTTCGGTGTGCATTATCCTCCATAGTTACATTGAGCCTACCCTTCTTTCCTGTTACTTTTCGAAGGTAATAAAGTTTGATATTATTATAAAACTTTATATAAAGATCTTCAATTGATGATATTTAAAATTCATGATAAAAATAACTAACATTTGTTATTTATAATATGCGTGAAATAAAAAAGTGCCTTACAATTAACATGTAGGTTTTTACCTTAACATACCTGATTTTAATATGAGATTTTATTTTATAGAACACATTTTTGATTATATTCAGTTATTCTTACGTTTAATTTATAAATTCAAAATACTCTCCTTTAGATTTTAAAAATGTTTACAATACATACTATATCAAAATGATGATTTTACTTATTTTATTGTTCTATATTAAAAAAAAGCATCAACTTTATATGTATAATAATATGAATTACATTAAATGAAAGAAAACTGAAAAAAAAAATGTATATCGATAGAATAATTTAAAAGTAAACCGGTTAATTTGTTCCGCCTTTAGGTGTATGTTGTACCTTCGTCGTTTTCCTTATAGAAATTTTAAAAAGCGTGATGAATAAAGTGATATAAAGATGTTAAATAACCTGATGAATAGTATGTGCGAACACCTCAATTCTCTCCTTTTATTATTATTACTCATTTTTAATTGTTCAATAAAAAGTGAAGAATATTTATGTTAAAGCTAAGAAATAGAGTTGTTTATTTAAATAACCGAATAGATGTGCCTCAAAAAGCTTGATGTTCAGTGCATGGTAAGTTAGTTACGCATATCACTGTATTGTAATTAATATGATGTATTTTTTGTATGTTATTGATTTTTCATTTTTTTTTTTGTCGAATAAATTCAACTAAATCGAAGTCAATAAAACATGAACCTTTAAAATTCAAGTGATGAAAAGTTTTACACTTTACTGCCCATTAACTTTTGATTTTCTATGAACTTGAAAAGAAATCTTGGCTTCATCAGATCTTTTAAACCTCAATTGATTTGCCCATGCAAAGCCCAACACTAAGTGGCTGAGGTGGGTATACCACTTATCATCATTTTTTGCCATTAACAGATGTCATGAAATTTCTATTCAACTCTACATAAATAATATTGAAGTTATTAAAATTTTTATGTCAGATCAATACATCACCTTTATTTGTATTATATAAATAATAATCTGAGAATGAAAAATATTGTAAAATAATATTTAAACTATAGTCAATTCAACATATGTTTATAATAGTTTTTTATACAAAATTATTTTCAACTAAAACTTTCACAATGAAATGAAAAATATAGATAACAATAATCCAGCGCTTATGTTTTCCGGTCTAGACATCGTCATCAAGTCATAATAAAAATTATATTGAAAATGAAAAGTACAAAGTTCAGCAATACGGCTTTCAATATTAAAAATAAAGTATTCAACGTTATTTTCTTTTTTGAAACCTGGATAATAATTGTGTTTGTAATATTTATGTTTTTATTAGAAATTATTCATATTCTAAAAAATATTTAAAAGAAAATTACTTTTTCATTAGAAAATTATTAACTTCTTAAATAAAATTATCTTTAAAATTAACAAAATATATTAATTAAGATCTAAGCCAATCGTGTACATCAGAAACATTTCTGAAAAATTTTCAGACCTTATAATTTTCGGTATTTTTCGAACTACTTTTCAAAGTTGAACTAAACATGGTCGGTAAAAGAGATGAAAAGTTGAACTGTCATAAAATATAATATTTTATAAGAAAAGGTAAAAGATAAATTTTCATTAAGTAAAACTTGACATTCAAGTTTATTTATACTTTGCTTTAATTTATGATGCGGTTAAAATCAAATATATTTCATGGAAAACTTTAAGGACCTTTCGGAATTGTGAAAATTATTGTTGGTATTTTCATAAAATAATAATAATATTTTAAACGTATCAACTATGTTAAACAATATATTTTTCCTCGTTTCAAAAGGATAAATTATTAAATATTTTAAACTAATCAAAAATTTGATCTCATGAAAGGTTGCAGGAATCAAAGTAAAAATTGACAAACCGATAAATAGTACACTCTCTTCCCAAAACCATTAAGATATCAGTGGGTCAAGGAAAATGATTAAAATTCTTAAATCACTTACAAATCATTAATAATTTAAATAATTCTTTTTTTACTAAATTTCAATACTATTTTCTGCTGCCCCACTGGTTTTGGGTTAAGAGTGTAAGGAAAAACCTTTTAACACATTTGAATTAGATAAATATAACATTTTACCTATATGTGGGCGACTGTCTTGTTAGCCAATACCTAATCTGTGTAATTATTTAAAGATAAAATAATTTCCTTTACACTTAATGTGGTTTGAAAAAGGTACTTATAAACTCAACAAACATACGAGTCTTTTGGGAAAAATTAATCAACAAGTAATTTTGATTTATCATTATAAGTTTCTTAAATAAGTTTGTCCAAACAAATAGTCTGTATTTGTAAGCATTTGTATTTTAAAGAGAAAAGTAAAACTTTTAGCCTAGATTACTACCAAACTAAAAATACAAATGAAAACTTTTTGTCGTCTGCATATTCTGCATATAAGTTTATGTAAGATTGTGTTTTCTTAGTAATAAAATTGTAATAATCCAATAGAATTACTTTTAAAATTTAATATTTTTATCGGTCTAAGTTTTTTTCCATCATTATCAAAGCCAATGTTCTTTTAATTAAATTTTGTAGCAAGTGCTAACAATATTAGTAATAATTGATATCAATGTGCGCTTGTCAATTTCCTAGAATTAATTTCAACAATAGTGTTGTCACAAAGTGACCTCAATCAATTGTCACTTTTCACTTAGGAAATAGTTTATTTTATTCTTCATCGTTATTCGCAAAAATGTTCAAAAATGATAAAAAAAAAAAAAAAATATACATTAACACTGTACTACACAATGTATTAACAATAACAAAATTTACCAAATACCGAAGCCTTCCTAGCTTTATTATGAGCTATCATGATATTATAACTGCGGCCCCATCTCAACAAAGCAACAATGACCTTTGAAAGTTTTTTTGGAATTTTCTGAATATTTTTTTCATCAATGATAAGTTTTTTTGCCTCTCTGGCCAATGAATTTTTGAAAATGATATCAATCTTGATTAAGTTAAATTTATGTGACTTTGATTGTCTCTCTCTTTCAGTTTCTCTCTTTTTTCCACAACTAGCTTCCTCTATTATTGTTTCTTTCCAAGCCCTTTTTCACTATAAACACTCTCTAAAGGCGGTGCACCGCAGTTGCTATGTCTTAGATTACTAAAAAAAACTTTGAATCGTTGTCCACTAGCATAAATAAGTCATAACTAAGCATAAGAACACCAAAAACTGTTTCTCATACCCTTTAACATAATTATCATCCTTTTACTATGAAAATATAAAACATTTTATTGTAAAGGAATATCAATTGAGGAATACTTTCAAACGTGATGTACTTCTGCATTTTATGTCATATTGTAATAACAACACACAAATGTATTTTTTTACTACTACAATGTATATTTGAGTAAGGCCGCGACAAATGAATTTTAAAAGTTTTGTCCGATGCCCCTTTTGAAAAGTCAAAAAAGACGAGGGGCAAAAATAAAAATTTGTTTTTGAACCGGATTTGCAATGAAATATTCATGTTTTTTAGAAAATTTTAACAATTTTTAAGTAAAAATTACGTTATCATGTTGAATTGGCCTGAAAAAACTAATTGAAAAAAAATCTAATTGAAATTCCCTAAATAACACTCTCAAAAGACAATTAATTAAAATTGAAAGTAATTATTCGTCTGTTAGTAGTGTTGTTTGAAAGAAATTGCCTTAAAAACATTATCTGCGAGTAGAACTTTTTTTTTGTCCCTCACCATCTAACATTTTATTGGATTAGGACAAATCTTTTGATTTCCATTTGTCGCGGCCTGAAAATAAAAATATTATTAAACATCATAAAAAAAAATTGTCTGCATTTATGGCGATGTCATGACATATAATTCAAGCCTGTAAAAAACGCACATACATTTCAAGTATTAAAATATAAATATATTTTATTCAAAAAAAAACAACATCATCAACATCAAGTGCATAAATATGTGTAAAACGATATAAATTTTTATTATTTTTCATATATTTCTCTATAGTGGCATTAAAAATGAACAATATTTACCTCTCAAAATAAAACGACAATATGATTTCTGTTGTATTTTAAGGTACATAGTTTTCCTATACATTTTCATTTGAAATCATTTAAATATGACATTTAATATTATGATTTTATTATATAATTCAATAATATAAAAACAAATGCAAAGTATTGACGTGAAATAGCATGCACTTGTGCCTCCAAACTGTCCGTATTATATAATGCCTTTTTTCAAAGTCGTAAAGAAATACGTTCAAAATTAAACTCCGCGTCGAAACGTAAAACCGTTAAAACGTTAACTAATAGTGTATCATGTATTAATGTCTGAAATCTTAATTTAGTGAAAAGTCTAAGTAATATTTTTCCTCAAATTTATAATCTTTGAAAATTAGACAATTTGGAAAATGAAGCAAAAAAAATCTCTCTATTGTTTTCTATTCGAAATTCCAAATAAAAAAAAAGTTGCATGCGTTATTGAAAATTAAAATTGAAGATTTTAATATATTTGAATCAATTTGAAAAATTCTAATCTATATGTTGAAAACACCCCGCAATGCACACAAATCTCGAATACACTTAAATTTAATCCTCCAAACGGTCAAATCGAAAAAGGACTAAGGTATAAATTTTGTTGAGTTCAAAAACTAACTGTTTTAAATTTTAAAAAACTATTATGAAAATCAAATTAAAAATTGATTGAAATTTTCTTAACATGTATGGACCGGAAACAGGAAAATTAAATTCATTGCAGTTGGTGTTTCAGAGAATCAAAATTATAACACAATATGAAGTACTTGCAGAACGGTTTGCTCTTTGTATAAAAAATATAATAATTTTATTTTGAAATTATGGATTCAAGTAACTTGATAAAAACAAAGTTAAATATCAGCATTACTTCAGGCAATCAGTCAGTGATGAGTTGAGCATTAATTCTTGTTCAACCAAAATTACCCGTCTCATATTTTATGAACTACAGTATATTGTATAAAAGTAACATGATACGGTAAGATTCTACTGTTTAATATTATATGTATCTTTTCTTCATAAATGAAACAATAAAACTACCCGTGTTATATAAAATATTAATGTAATTGGAGATGTTGTTAAAAAATGGAGCTTCCGGAAAACTTTTGTAAAGAAAATGAAGATAAAATTTTAAAGCAAAGGTGAAATATTTGAGATATTGTGTAAGTAACGGAGGGGGAGAGGAAATGGGGGCTCCGTCTGTAATTTTAACCTTGCGTATTATATTAACTGTTTTTTGGCATTATTTTTTTTTAATTCAAAATTTAAAAAAATAAATTTCGATAAAATCTGTCATAATTATAACTTGTTATTTCGATACCAATAATTAGAAGTCCGTGCTTGCTCTTGTGTGGCGAAGTGCAACAACAAAATATTAAATAACAAAATATATGTATTTTTATTATAAATCAATTTTCATTTTAACGTATTTAATTCATTCGTCTTATAATTTATTTTTCTAAATAAGTACAGAAAATTCACACATAACGTGTTAATTCATTATTATTACTGCTGTCATTATTTTAACGCAATATCGTTCATTTATATAAGAGTACGTTACAATATTCTTAGAGATTTGAACATTTTCGTTCAGAAATATTCACATTAATTTATCATGAAAACTTTTATATGAAAATAAATTAGCATATCAATAAGAAAAACATGATATATGTGTAATTAGCACTTTTAAGAACATAATATGAATCACAGTGTTTGAGTGCTAATTCGAATTTGTATTTGTGGCGTGAGCATAGATTAATTAGTGGCTTGGAGTAATATTTATGCTAACTTTTAGTTCATTATTTTGACACGATTATAATCAAATATAATTATGGCAGTTCAGATTTCAGACAACAATTATATCTATAAGGAACCCTTTGAAACTTCTATACAATACACTTTATTAAGAAAAATTAAATACCTGATTTAAACATAAAAAAAATATATTCAAACCAATACTTGTATTTGTAAGAAAAATTATTAAAATAGGGTAAATTTCGGATTAACACGTACACGAACAAATTAAGATTCAAAAAACAGTAACAATTTATAAGAGTAAGTTAAGACGATAAGATAATTTCTGGAGGCGAATGAAAAGGTAGCATATTTTTATCATTTTCACAAACGCATTTTCAACCATAAATAATCATATCTATATATTTGACCAATACTGATTGAAACAATACACTCTCAACCCTTTGCCAGTCATTAGTGAGGTTTAGGTATACTTTCATACTGAATTCGATTCTTACAATTTGAACCTAAAAGATAAACCTACATAATATCACATTTTGATTTCAAAACGAAAAAAAAACAAATTAACCTAATCAAATAAATTTTGGTAGAATCATAAACAAGTTATGTTTCGTTTGAAAACATATTTTTCCAGTAGTCGAACGTCCATATTACCTTTATGAATAATTCTTCATCAACATTCTCAGAAAATTATTTCAACGAAAAAAGGGCCTTAAGTGTTAAATTGTTGAAAATAAGATTAAGACTATTTAACTCATCATGCTTAATTTTACTGCTTCGAGGGTAAAATAGAGTCGTAATCATGTAAACCTGATCAAAAATTTAAAAAATAATTTAAACCCTTCATTACTAGTGTTATATGAATACAAAATATATCAAAAAGTAGAAAAAGTAGCATTCTTTTTTTAGAGTAGAGAAATTAAAAAACAGATTAATTCGTCGAACAATGAGGCTTAACATAAAATTATTTTTGTTTTTTTGATCATAATTAAATAAAAGCTCAAATTTTAAATTTATTAATTGAATCTTATTTTCATCACCATTGACATTTCTGGATTTATGTGTGAATTTTACCATCAGTAACATTGAAGAATGCAGTAGTGATGCAATGCGTAACACTCTCATATAAACTTATTGTTATCTCAAACAATATTCTGTTTGATGTTGATATGCGATTTTCACTACATTCTGAACATATGTTTCCCCAGTCTGAAACAGTAAATCATGTCACCACTTAAAAATACATTTTATTCACGTTCACAGGTTTTCAAATTTAGTACATTTAAAATTAAGATTTTCAGTGCTTATGAGATTGAAATTGTTCTTCGTATTATTATTAAAAAAATAACTTCAAAAACTATAAAAAAAAATCTATGAAAACACACCATATATTTGTTTGTTTTCAATTTTTTTTTTAGTAATTAACGTACAATCAATATTCGTCATCAATTAACGTAAAAACCTACTAAACTTAACAAGAATTTTAATATCAAAGTTAAAATATGTCAATTGAGTATTTTATTTTTGTATGCAAATTCATTAATAAAAAAGAATATGTCAACACCTTGTGTTGTATTTGATTGCTTCAAACTTCATAAAATATTTACAAGTCAAAAAGAGAAATTTATGAAAAGAAAAAATGTAATCAAAAAAAGTTCCCCTATTGGTAGAGTGTGCTTGAACAACGACTGCAGATTCTTTTTATATACAAAATGTTGTACTATAAACATAGATAAAATAATGTTCATAATGAATCTTTTGCTTTTTACAGAATGAGTTGGTAAACATTATTAAAGATTCAAATTTTAATCAACCGTAGGTTTTGTTAAACATTTTAAAAATGAAAAACAGCCCTATTTTCGAGTTTATATTTTTTTTATATAAATTTTGTCTACATCTACCTACACCTTCATTTTCAAACACTAGTTTTACGTAAAAAATAAACAGACAAATAAAAACTATTATCTTGTTCTTCTAACATAATCAGAACCGTACAAAACTTTAAAGTACATTCATATTGATACAGGCTTGATAAAATTTCTCAAATATTCAAATCCATCATACAGTTTATAATAAGAAGAATGTTTTTACAAATCTCTAATGCATTTCTAAAATCAAAAACTTTTCAATATTATAATTGATTGAAAAACATTAAACATTTGATGAACCGAAATAAAAATGTGGTAACCTTAAATTATAGAACTAACAAAATTTTCCAATACTCTACAAATCTCTTTGATCATTCATTGATTTTACAATAAAACTAAGAAATAAATATATTAGAAAAGACGTATTATTACTTATATACACAGTAACACACACAAACTTCTATCAATTTCCTAACCCAACTAATGTATTATATTTCCCAATACTCCTGTAACTTGACAACAGTTACAATTTTATCTGATGTATGTAACTTCAATTCACATTAAGATAAATTGAATTTGTTATTGACTTGTCAAAGAAAAGTCACAAAAGTACTTTTAGAAATAGCAACAAACTAATTCACAAATAAACATGGGATTACATTTTAGGCAGTGGTAGGTCTTGTGTGGGTAGGTAAAAAATCTTTAACAACAATAACAATTAACTTGTATGATGTATCGAAAGAAGTGTTTCAAAAGCGTAAATTGAATTTATGCCAATTAATTATTTATTGTAAATATGAATCATATCAATTAAATTTCACAAGTTAAAATATTTCTTTTAAAAATAAACCATGTTAAACTGATTAGCTGATAAAGTGATTTTCGTAACATAAGATTTTAATTGAAAAGAGTTAGATACTGAAAATTTCCATTTGTTCTCGTTTGATAACAATATATTGCACTTGTTTGAGTTACCTTTATTATAATTATTTATACTTCACTTTTATCCCTCTGTATTTACCATAGATATTAAATTCAGTAAAATGACAAAAAAAAATATACAAGTGAAAATATATTTACTTTTGTTTAAAACATCTTTTATTCATATAATTTACTCTCTTACCTTGTTATATTTTGCTTTTACTCCAAAGAAACTTCTTACGTTTGAGAAAAAAAAATATAAAAAAAGTTTTTTTGTTCTTGTGTCTCTGACTTCAATAATTTGTACACATTTTTCTTTTTGTAAACAACAAATGAATATGAAAGTGAGCATAAAACATTAATATGAAATGACTCTCTTTAGTCTAAATACAATGCAACCTTTAAAATGACAATGAATACGAATTAAAATAAGATCATTCTGAATTTTATCATAAAAACCTTTTTTTATATCTTCCCTACCTGGTTCAAATTTAATTTATTTCAATTTTTGCACATTCTGTTTTTCACTCAACAAAGAGGATGGAAATGAAAAATTAAACAAAAAAATACATATTTTCTTTAATTTAACTTGTTCAAACATTATAACACTTCTCTTCTTTTGATGCTGCCTGAATGAAATAAAGTTTTAAAAAGGCATTGTATTGATATTAGATTATCACATTTTGCCTGAGGCTTGTTACCATTAAAATTAAAATGTCAATATTAATTCTATACTCAACTGTATATTCAAATATTTTCCAGAGAATACTTATATTTCAAAATTTTATAATGTTATTAGAAAAGCAATTTTTTTTCTTTTAGAAATACGGTTACAAAAAAAAATCATGCTTCCATTATGACACCAAACTAAGATAAAACCCGTAATAGAGAATGAATTATGAGGGAATCATATCACTTAACAGTAATTTGTCCAAAAAAATCAAAAAGGTGAATGAAAAGTTTTGCGAAAATTCTACACATTTGATTTTGAATGCAAAAATAAAATTTATTGTAACTCAACATTGTTTTAAACAAATTCTGAATTTATGATCTTTTCATCTCCTATTTTTATTTGTGATTCTAGACAAAAAGGGCGGTTGCTTCACTTTAGGTTGTTTTTTTTCCTTCCTAGCAAAAGTTATGCAAAAAAAATTTCTCGGTTTTTTACAACCACTTTCCATAATATTCATTGAACAAAATGCAACATAAACAAGCCAGCACACACTCCGTTTTTACAAGCAAATATATAGGATATGGATATGAATGTGTTATTCCACGATATAAGTAGACAATATTATTCTATTGTCGTGTCCTCTCATTTATACGTGATTGTATAGTGTAATAAAACGCGCTTCAGTCATCATCGTATTATATGTGATTCTACATTTTATATTCAAAAGGAAATTTATGTTCATTCACATTAAATGGTCAAATACTTGACACTTGATCGTTCGGAGCATTCTATATCTTTCACAAAAAAGAGGTATCAAGGAAAAAAGTGAAGTGATGATTCATTTTTTTATTCGAAAATATAGGATATTTATTTTTCTTCAATAATATGAATTTGAAAACATAGAATTCAAATCAAATTTTGAAATATTTTTAACGAACAACAGGAAAAAAATCAGAAAAAAAATTATATTTAAGAAAAACAATAAAATATTTATGGAAGAGAAAATAATACACGAGGAAACAAATACATTTTTTTATTTATATATGATTACTCATATTCGTATATAAGTTTAAACAATTTTCACAAAATACAGATGAATTATTTTTTGATGTGGAAAAATTTACGATGTATTTTTATTATTTATCAAATAAAATATTATCATTCGAGCGTATATTTTATTTTATTTATTCAAAAATAGAATAAGTTTCTCTTAACACTGTAAATATTTTGTAGTTTGGAGCATTATCCACCAAATTATTTCATTGCATTCGTTTTCCAACAGGTGTTACCCGTTGGTGTTATTCAGTCGATTAAATTGATTTAACTTAACATTAATGAGGAGTTTTTAAACTATTCTTACAACTACATCTACACTTTCATGTTCCCACCTTCCTTGTTAATGAGATCTGGAATCGCTCCTAACAAGAGGCTAACAAGAATACTTGAGTATTTCATCTTATAAGTCAAACCCATACATCACGTTGGCAGTTCTCGTACGATCACTGAAAAAACCAGTTGCTCATATTTGAAGTGAGCATGGTATTTTAAGACAAAATGAATGAAGGAATCTTTTTTGATTTTTTTTAATTTTGGCATCGTTATATTGGTATTGTAGCGATCACAAAACACTACAATACTCTTAAAAGAAACGTACAAACGAAAAATAATCAGTCAAAAGCTAAAAGTTCTTTAATATCTGAATCAAAAAACAACTTTAAAGAGCAGACTTGCACCTTTTAATAAACTTTGTCAATATAAATTACTCTAGTTTCGTAAGAGAGAAAATTTTACAGTTCATTATTCATAATTTTGGTTCAATGAGTAAAGCCTGCGAGAAAACTTGCAAGATGTTAACGAACACGTAAGCCAAATTATAATAAAATTTATTAAACTTATCTATTTTCTCAATCTTTAAGAAATACTTACATTTCATATTTCTAATGGAAAAAGGTTCTTTTATTATTATTTTTATATTATAATAACGAAGCGTTAATGAAAAGCATTTCCGTTTTTTTTAAATGGAAACCGTATTTATTACCGTACAGACCATGATTTTGCAAGCCTTGCAAAAACTAAACTTAAATTAAAAATTAAGAATAAAACATCTCTCGTTTACCAGAAAAATGACAAAAATGAATACCAAAAATGTTATTATAACAACTAAATGAAAAAGTTATGAAATGAAATGAGCAACAGAACCCTTTCTGATGAATAAAATTTTGTCTTTTTTTGTATTAAGTGATACCTATTTATATGGTGAGTAAGCGAATAATATTATGTCTATTCATAAAGTTTTTTCATTATAAATATTTTTTCTTCAAAATCATCATCATCAATTTGAAAATGATATTTTATAAACAAACAGAATCAGCGTTTGATTTATTTATTATTATTCATAATTTTCAAAATTTCAGTGAGAATATAGGAGACGATATTCTACGAACATAAACGTGAATATAACGGCTTTGAAAAATATAAAGGAGAGAAAATGTCTTATTATACACAGAAGCACCCTATAAATAATTTTGCCTGTACTGAAAAATTTATAAAATCAGAACAAAAAGGAAAAAGAACATAATAAGTTAATTATCAGATGATAAATTAATGAAAGCGTAAAATATCTATCTTCTTACTCAAACATGATTAAAATAATATAATAATAATAACAATATTTCATTATTTTTATAAAGTCAGCATAATAATGATACGTCTTTTCAATTTGATTGTGCAAAGTAATTAATGAAGTTGGTGTCTATACTCCTTTATTATGTTATTGTATTTTGATAACAACAACTTAAAAAGATCTCTGTAACTAGTTATTTTTTATTCCAACAGATGTTTTAATAAGATAAGTTGATTAAAATTATAAAATATTTGTAAAATTTATGAAATTAAATAAATACTTAAATAAAAATGTTTAAAAAAATAAATTTAAATACTTAAATAAAAAAATAAACTGTCAATATTTTGCAACCGCGAATTCTCATTATCTTTAAATTCAATAAGAAATTTAAATGGCATTTCAGCTAAAGCAAGAAATCAATATTAACTTTGCTTTACAACATATAAATACGTTTTATTCAATTCACTTTCATAAAGGAAGTCGAATTTTCTTCTTGATAAAATTCGTGTTTCATCATTGTTCATATTGACTTATATTAAAAAAAAATAAACGTGTATTATAATGAGAATTTTTATGTGGATCAAATTCACCATCTGACAATAAAATTTAATTTCCGTTCGTGTGAGATAACTAAAAATATTGAAACAATCATCTTAATAAGTGCAATGAACTCCGAGATAACTCACAAATAGGAATACGCTGATAATATGAACACAACTTACTTAATTTTCAAAAGGATTTTCAATAAATATACCTACTAGAGAAGATTAGAAAATGGGTGAGGCTCTCACAAGCAACTCAAATGTAACTTAGTTTTCTGACAGATTTAAAAAGGAAAATCGGAACAAGCTATGGAACCTCTGAATTAGAAATGGGAGAATCAATTAATGTTAGTGTTGAACATACCACGTCTGCTTTTCAATCAGAAATCAATGATTGATAGAAATTTTGTAGTCAAGAATATTAATAAATCATCATATCGGGCTTTCAATCACTTAAAAAAAATCTTAAGCAAAATTTTACATGCACATTTTTCCATTCTGGCAATTACATGAATATACTTGAAATCAAATATCTTCCAGATTTAATGTATTTATTAATTGTTCAATGATTTAGGCTAATTAAACAAACAAGTTGCCTAATAAAAGCTATGAAATATTTTTATTCACATTAAACTAATTCATTATTACTTAAAGTCACAGCATTTCATATTAAATTTCCCTCACCTAGAGCAAAAAAAAGAGGTCACGAAACATCCATCATGAATTATTTTAATACAGTCACCCGCGCACTTTACACATCGTCAACTTCTATTATCCTCAACACTTAATCATAAAAATGTGTAGTTTTTTTGTATTTTTCATTTTGACTGTAACTGTGTATATAAAACAACAACAAAAATCTCAGTTGTATAATATAATACAATATAATTAGCACCAGCCATTCGTAACATGAACAGGACAGGGAAAAACAGATACAACAAAAATGAAATATTCAAAATAAGAAAAATAAGACATTACGACAAAAAAAATAAATTAAACAATGTCTCTCTCTGATGGTTGCCTTTTTATTATCCTTATTATTATTTCGATGCTTTAAGTGGTGTAATTGTGTTAGTATACAAAGAGAACCATGCAACAGCTAGATTGACTTTAAAATGCTTTGTGTTTTATGGTGAGAAACGATCCGTAACAAATAATGCTCCATGACTACCATTTATTTTCAACTACACTCTCAAACAAAAACCAGTGGGACATGCCAGTGGGAACCTAGTGGGGCCAGTGGGATTTTCCCACTGGTCCCACTGGCACCAGTGGGACCAGTGGGAGACCAGTGGGACACCAGTGGGACTCCAGTGGGGCCAGTGGGACCAGTGGGAAACCAGTGGGACACCAGTGGGGCCAGTGGGACCAGTGGGAAACCAGTGGGAGACCAGTGGGACCAGTGGGAAACCAGTGGGAAACCAGTGGGACCGTCAAAAAGCTCAAAAAATTAATTTATTTAATTTTTTTTAAATTTAAAAAATTCGAAAAAATTACTTTTTGAAAAAAATTCAAAAAAATTACTTTTTGAAAAAAATTCGAAAATAATTACTTATTGAAAAAAATTCGAAAAAATTACTTTTTGAAAAAAATTAGAAAAATTACTTTTTGAAAAATTCGAAAAAATTACTTTTTGAAAAAAAATTCGATAAAACTACTTTTTGAAAAAAAAATCGAAAAATAACTCATTTCGATTTGTCTTGAAAAAGTGATTTTTTCTAACTTGCCTGAAGTTAGCAAGAACCTTTAAATTGACTTTAAATCGATGAGAGAGGGTGTTTTTTTGCGGGTCTAGCCCCACCTCCGACCTTCTGAGGGGCCAGAGAGGATTTAACCCTGTCTGTAAAGTTTTGCGAGGCCAGCAAGACGCTATCAAAATTTCCTGAAACTACCATGTTCAGAAAGATCAAAACTAAATTTCTCCATCATTAGATTTTCAATTTTCATGCATTTTGATAGCGATATGCGTGTCCCATTGGCCAAAAATAACGTTTTCTTGATTTTTCGTGCTTTTTATGTGTGAATAACGCCACTATTGTATGTGCTATCAAAATATCCTGAAAATAGCATCTTCAGAAAGGTGACAACTATATTTCTGCACCATTAGATTTTCAATTTTCTTGTAATAATAGTGGCGTTATTCATACATAAAAAGTACGAAAAATCAAGAAAACGTTATTTTTGGCCAATGGGACACGCATATCGCTATCAAAATGCATGAAAATTGAAAATCTAATGACGCAGAAATTTAGTTTGATCTTTCTGCAGATGGTAGTTTCAGATAATTTTGATAGTGCCTTGCTGAATTCGCAGAACTTTACAGACAGGGTTAAATCCTCTCTGGCCCCTCAGAAGGTCGAAGGTGGGGCTAGACCCGCAAAAAAACACCCTCTCTCATCGATTTAAAATCAATTTAAAGGTTCTTGCTAACTTCAGGCAAGTTAGAAAAAATCACTTTTTTTAAACAAATCGAAAAATTATTTTTGAAAAATGAGTTATTTTTCGAATTTTTTTCAAAAATTAATTTTTCTAATTCTTTTCAAAAAGTAATTTTTTCGAATTTTTTTCAAAAAGTAAATTTTTCGAATTTTTTTCAAAGAATAATTTTTTTTCGAATTTTTTTCAAAAAAGTATTTTTCGATTTTTTTTCAAAAAGTAGTTTTATCGAATTTTTTTCAAAAAGTAATTTTTCGAATTTTTTTCAAAAAGTAATTTTTTCGAATTTTTTTCAAAAAGTAATTTTTTCGATTTTTTTTCAAAAAGTAATTTTTTCGAATTTTTTTCAAAAAGTAATTTTTTCGAATTTTTTTCAAAAAGTAATTTTTTCGGATTTTTTTCAAAAAGTAATTTTGTTGAATTCTTTTCAAAAAGTATTTTTTTTTTTTTGAAAATTGAAAAAAAAAATTAAATAAATTAATTTTTTGAGCTTTTTGACGGTCCCACTGGTCTCCCACTGGTTTCCCACTGGTCCCACTGGCCCCACTGGTCTCCCACTGGTGTCCCACTGGTTTCCCACTGGTCCCACTGGCCCCACTGGTGTCCCACTGGTTTTTGGTCTCCCACTGGTCTCCCACTGGCCTCCCACTGGTATCCCACTGGTCCCACTGGGCCCCACTGGTTTCCCACTGGCCCCACTGGTCCCACTGGTTTCCCACTGGTTCAAATGTCCCACTGGTTACCAGTGGGAAACCCCACTGGTTTTTGTTTGAGAGTGTAGGGTGTGATCTATGACTTTTAATTTTTTTAGAGCAATTCTTAGTTTATTTTGAGAACTAATTCTATTTTCAATATTCCAAGTCATTTGCATAATTTTTGTCTTTATGTATTGATATCTTAGGTATTTTTACTTTGCTCAACATTTTTTACTTTTGAACTTTCTTTTACGCATATTATATAGAATCATATGAACTTATTTTATTCCAAAACAAGAACAAGGTGCGTTCTAAAAAAATGAAAAAGAAATTCTCTGTAAGTATTCGTTTATTAATTTTACCCACTAATAAGCACACTTATTCTCTTTCCCTTATTAGTTTATTCCAAGTAATTGCTATTTTAATGGTTATTATAAGATTCCATTATTGTATTTTTTTTTAACGAAATTCTGTAATCTTTGAATTTCTACAAATATTAACGTAACACAACTTATAAAAAGATAAATATAATAACATTTTCAAATCGTAATGATGAAAATATTTCAAGAAGTCGTTGAAAAAGAAAATAAAGCTATGATTTTAATTAACGCATAAATTTCAAGCGTACTTCTAAACGGGGAAAATACCTTAAACTTATTATGTTTACCGTATTTCTGTGAATTTTACAACATTCATTCATGGAAAACTAGATAAGTGTAATTGTGGTTGCACTTAATTGGATGATTTTGTGTTCTTTAGAATGATTGATGAAAGATTTAAAACCTCAAAGAATTAATTCCGTAAATAATATCGCTCATAGTTTTAATTTATTATTGAAACTAAGTCATTAGAATCAGGAAAACGCATTTTGTTTTTGGTGCATTTTTCAGGAAATTTTATTAGTTGAAATGAACAAATCTTAGTAAAATTCAAGAGTTTCATCAATAACATAATTAAAAGGATATTCCTTTACAAATTGGATAACTTCAAAAATTTAAAATCGCTTAGCATATCATCGGCGGTAATTCGACCCCAAAAATCTGCAGAAAATATTTCAACTCAAATGTGTCTTTTTCGGTAAAATTTCTCTCGGATAAAAATATAAAAACTCAGATTCAACTTAAGGCTTATTCAAAATATTTAAAGGTGGCATAGTATTGGCAACGCGGTCCTAGTCTTAATTGAGATTGTAAGGTTAAACCTCTTTTGAAAATTTTGGGATCCATACTCACGGTGTTGACCTTCATTAATTGTTCATAAACTCTTCTTTAATTCCACAATATAATAACATAAACATAATATAGCGAAAATGTTATTTAATCTTTTTGAAAAAATAAAAATAATCTTACAAAAAATAAAATACAACAAATAACATTAAATGATTAATAATTTCATCTTGTAATATTTATAACAAAATCATTTTGTCGCTTGAAACTTTAGAATCTTTTTGAACGAACTTTAATTAAAGTGCTAATGTTATATAGCCATATTAAATATTTTATCCAAATACAAAAAGGAAATACTCTGCCTGAAACAGTAGATTAAAAATGTAAAGTTAGTTAAACACACGCAATTATGAGAGTTAACATATATGAAAGTTAATTCAAATAAAAGCATAATATAAAGCACATTTGTGTATTATAACAAAGTTATAAAACTACTCTGTCACATCTGTCTAAAAAAATATAGTAGATATTTTGAGAAAAATTCATTAGCTTTCTTTTGGTTTTAAGTAGTGGAATATTCAAATTTGTAAACGCAATTTCTTTCTTTGCTAGTCGTGTATGCTTTGGAATATTTTTTGATGAGTTTCTTAGTCAAGAATTTGACTTTAATCTTTTTTTTATAAGTTCAAAAAACAAAATTAACAAGCATTTAAAGCCATATACTGATACATAAAACATTGTGCTTGACACTACTAAATTTTATACAAAGATAACCCTTTCATTAATATCTGAAACGTATATTTTTTTTACTCTCCTAACTGTATCACACAACAAGATACAAGTAGCAATTTAATGACACGAAAAACACATAAACTGTATGGAAAAGTTATTGCTATTCCTCTTTTTGTTGTTTTAATATTAATAGAAAAAAAAGGAAAAACTCTTTTTTTACAGTGCTTCATGAGACCTTATTTGACTATAAACAAAGTAATTTTCATTCCTTAAAATTAGTTTAAAATGGTTTTTATTTGATGATTTTTCTGATTTCTATATGGATAATTTTCAATGAAAACATAAAATCATACAGAACAACAGCAATTTTATCTTTCAAGCTTCATTGTTATTAAAGTTTGTTTTTTCCACAAAGTCACTGTTAGTATTCCTATGTGACATACGCGTTATTCACTTTCATATTTTATTAATACATTAATTTGAGAAAAAGGAAAGATATGTCTGTATACACGATACCTTCAATATTAAAACAATAGTTTGAAGCTATGTGTCACTTTTGTGTAAAATTTTGTTTTTCTTCGTGTATTTCTATAGTTTGAATAGGAAGAGTTCTGAACTTTTCTGTGTTCATCTTTCATCACTTTCACGTATCACTACTAAGCATCGTTTGTATGCACACAACGATTTTATAGAAGAACGTGTTGTAATTTACTTGTGACACATTTTTTTTTGTTTGCATATGACACTCCTGTATAAAACGGTAAACTAAATAATAATAATAAAAAAACAACATAACAAATAAAATGGTTTATGACTTGTAACTGGTACGAAGGTTTAATTCTTTATTCGCTTATAAAAAATTATATTGAAGAAATTTTTTAGAAGAAAAAAACTTAATAGCCGTCAAATCTGGTTTTATCAACAGAAAATATCTAGATTGCTAAACATTTAACTCTGTTCAGAGTTTCTGAATGATACAATTTTAATTGTTTCAATCAAATCTTCAATTGAGCTTAAAACTTCAGGGTTCTCTTATTACCGTAATAAAACATATTCAATATTTAATTACAATTTCATCATTAAATCCAATGTTAAGTATCATTTGGAAAATACCAGTTCATGTACTCGTGCACAAATTCGTTTAGCTAATTGAAGATATGATTAAAGATGATATCAAACTACTTATTCTTTATGACATTTTAATTCCATCTTAAAATTTTACAACTTTACTGTGCCTCTTTATTTTTATCCATATCTATATCCTTTTAAATAACGATCACACAGCAAAACCTTGTGCTAAACATCAATGGATTTCACTCAGTAACCTTTTATTATAATATTTTATATAAGAGAACATAATCATAATACTCATGTAAGTACATACTTATAATACTTGACATTTTGATTGTTTACCGAATCGATTTCTCATCATCATCATCATGGATAGAGTATATAAGAATCCTTTACCACATCATTACATTGATATTCTTCGAAGAAAATCAAACAACACATTAAAAGTTAAAAAAAAAACGATTTATAGAGATTGCTAATTTCATTTTAAGGATCTTTATTTAATCGGTCATATACATGAAATACAACGGTCAAAAAAAAAATTAACTATAAATATTGTTGTGTTTACAACAACATTTATGCATTTATGCGTAAAATGTACAAACCGATTATGATTACTATAATTGAATTAATCAAATTAATTGAAGTTGAAAATCTAAAGTAGCTAAAACACTTAAACATAAAATCAAATGAAGTTATCTGTTTTTCTGTAAAATTTTAATTAAATCAAAATCACAAAAAGCATAGTGAAGTTATTTGCAAATGAAAAATTTAGAATAATGATAAAGCCAAGGGCGGCTAAGAGCGTAAAAAAAATCCGTTCTCGTTTCCCGTTTTTGAAATTCCCGGGTAAAAAGGCTTTTTCTAATTAATATGAAATGGAAAAAAGTAAAAGAAGAACCTTTATGTGAAAAAGAAGATGATTCAATACCCTCATCTACAAGTTTTTTGTAATAGGTAGAGATTTATCAATTCTGAAAAAATATTGCAGAGATTATGAGATAATCATAATTGTAATAACATATTTACTTATTCATTTATATTTTTTACATGTGATGATATGCCACATTACTTTTTTATTAAAAATTTCCAAGCTCAATTGAAAAATTGTGTAAAACAGTTTTACGCTGACGATACAAAATGTTACGGTCGTTAGGCGACTCTGGATAAAGCAAACAACCATTGATAATTTTATTTGTCTAATCATTCAAATTTAATGGAGTCATTATGCGTATCATTCCTTGATAACAGCTACGTATATTTTTTCTAATTATTTTATTTTATCTTAGATATTAGATACTCTGATATTTTCCTGCAATAATTAATTTTTCCCAAAAAACAAAAATGAATAAATTTGATACTTTTTTTTAATGTATTTTTTTTTTGTCTTATTTCTGTGTGTGTTTGTTGAAGTGACGACTCCGAGTCCCTTTTGCAATTAATTTTACTTGTGTTTCAGGCGTTTCCAATAGCATTTATACAAATGCTTTACTAACGAGTATATAAGTGAGAATAAAAATCGTTTTTTGGCATTGTCACTTATTTTAATAGGAATAATAATAATAATGGTAAGAAAAATAAATTTTACTCAGCAAGCCAGAAAAATGGTTAGAGTCCATATGAACATAAAATAATAATAATAGTGAAAAAAAACAATTGTATCAAACCTCAGGAGGCGAAAATTTCAATTAATTTATCTAAACCTAATTTTTACATTATTTGTCTGTGTTCTAAAGATAAATGTTTGTGAATTTTGTCCTATTTATGTGATACGAGTGTAAAGATGTTAAACATTTATTAGATTGGACTCAATGAATATTATTGTTTTTTTTTTAACTAGTCAAATAATTCATTATAAATATATCGTTTATGGAGTCTGAACAAATTGAACCTAAAATACCACTTAATTTAACGCATCATTGGTTATGTTTTTCAATTTTCTATTCTGTATTTGAAACTCTTAAAACAGAAAATGGGAGAAGTACAAAGAAAATGTACATTAATATGCAAAATGTTAGCGTTAAAATAAAAAAAAAATGAGAACGAAATGGAATATTTAATAATTAATTTAATACAAATGGGTACCAGAGAATCATAAAGAAATATTAGAATAATGGAAAAAAAATTAAACTATTGTAGGGAAATTAGCCAGATATCAAAAGTTTTTTACCTTTCTTTATTGACACAAAAAATATATTTTCATTTATGAAATCAAAAATATTGATAAACTAAGCATTTCAGCCACTTATATTTATTATTATATCGGTAAGTCATAAACTGAATATTATTTTTTTTACACTAGATCAATTATTTCGATCTTGCACACCATGAATTATTATGATTTTAAAGGCTTACTTTTTGTTTTCGGTGTTGTTTTGAGTTATTGGAATTCTAGTTCAAGCATATTGATTGTTTCATCTTGAAATTATTTGAACTTATTGTACATCACATAAATTTGTATTTGCTTTTTCCTTCTTCAAAAACATTTCATTTGTGCAAATCAATCGAATTTACCATTCAACAAAGTTTGATTTACAGTTGATGAATAATAAATTTATAATACATTGGTTTTTGTTTATCTATGTAAAACGATATGTAGAACCTGATGAAAACATCATTCTGGAAAACGGATACCGATTATAATTTTTGAGTTTCGGTTTATATACCCTGTTGCGCGTCAATGCCTAAAATTTAGGCACTCAATGCCTAAAAAAAAGGCATCCGATGCATAAAAAAAAGGCATCCATATAAAACCTATAGAATGTGTAGCGCGATGCCTAAAAATTAGGCATCCAAACAATACTTTGTATAATTATTTTTTGTAATGGATGCCTAATTTTTAGGCATCGCGCTACACATTCTATAGGTTTTATATGGATGCCTTTTTTTTATGCATCGGATGCCTTTTTTTTAGGCATTGAGTGCCTAAATTTTAGGCATTGACGCGCAACAGGGTAGTTGAACAAAATTTTAACTTAAATATCAGACAGGGTGGTTTCAGTTTATTTTCAGGCTAAAATACACTATTCCTTGAATTTAAAAACAATATTGGTGTACAAAAAATTACGTTATTATTTTATGAGTACCCTATTAATTCGCCTTCAGTAAAAACCTTGCATGATTTTTAACACCAAACGAGAAAAAGCACAATTAATTTTAAGGTCTAAAAATAAAGGATAAAAAACACGTTGTTTATTCCTACATTTTGTAATTAATTAAATTAAACAAAATGTTGATGATGCCACGTGCACATGGTACTTGCTTTGTAATAATTTTTTAGCAAAATAATTTTATTCATTTGATTCTAGTGTCACATAATAGAAGCTTTAGTCTCTTAAAAATCATTGAAGCCAAAAATAAATCAAACGTACGGTGTGTAACCTAAGATAATTTAATGTACATAATAAGTGTATATTTTGAGGTGTATCAGGCAATAAAGCAGTTTTAAATTATGTCCCCCAATATGACGATATCAAATACAAAAATGTTAACACTTGACAAGTCCCTCGTGTATCAAACATTTAATTAAAAGATATTGTAGATATGAAAAGTAAAATTTTGATGAAGGGAAAATTTGGAATAGTTTCTTGTATAAGTTTAAATTTTTTTAAACCTAACTTTTGAACTCATCGAAAAATATCAGTTTTATTGATTAGTATTATTAGAATTTAAAACTGGATTTTAAATGAAGATTGAAGTAAAACGAACTCAAGTACAGAAGAGCCTTTTAAGCCTTATCTTAAGTTTATATTATGGTAAATTATAAGTTGATTATTAATTGTAACAACTTTACTTAATTTTCCTTTTATCAAATACAGTATTATAATTAAATTTGTATGAATTTTTTTATTACCAAGATTGAAACATTACGGTTCACACTCAAATAAAAACCAGTGGAGCAACGAAAATTATTCAGAATTATAAAATAAAAAAAAAAATTGTATACTAAATTTAAATACTCATTTCTGCTGTCCCACTGGGTTTTGGTTGAGAGAGTATATCATATCAAAAAATCATTCGACTACGACTTTCTGATAGGATTTTCATGGAGTAAAGAAGGTTCTTTGATTAAATCGCCCTTTAAAGGATATACTATAAAATACCTCTTCTTATTCAAAATTTCAGCCAAATTGGAGTGACTGACGAAAAGTTTTTTTTTGTGTAATTTTAGCTAAAAACATCAAATTATGAATAAGAGGAGGTATTTTAGAAGGATAAGAGGAGGTAGAACATATCCTTTAAAGGGCGACTTAATCAGAAAACCTACTTTACTCCATGAAAATCCTATAAGAAAGTCGTAGTTAAAAGAATTCATCCTTCATGTTAAAAATTATT
This sequence comes from Culicoides sonorensis, assembly GCA_900002565.1. Lineage (NCBI taxonomy): Eukaryota > Metazoa > Arthropoda > Insecta > Diptera > Ceratopogonidae > Culicoides > Culicoides sonorensis. Next base: position 248,479 of record LN483496.1, on the reverse strand, counting down.
ATAATTATTAACATTGTTGTACTACCTTCTCTATTCTGTAATCCATTCATAGATATCAAACTATATTATTATTACTACCCTTTTATCTAACATTCAATAAAATTAATGAATATTTAATTCAAAATACATCTCATTTATACTATACAAATAACTGCAATCATGGGGATACCCATTAAAACTTATGTTCGTCTCCACATGTTTGATTATCATAATATAATTTTATTAAAACAAGAATATATATCGGAGGGTTGATTCACATATTAAATATGATTAAAATTGACTATTGTAAAATTGACTCATAAGCATGAACTTACCTTAAAAGACATCGTTAATACAAATACAAAACTCACAGAGTTTACATTTATTAAAAGTCCAAAAATCTCAAAAACTTTATTAAAGATAATAATAAATATTTTAATTCTAAAAAGATTAATTTTCTCACAAATATGTATGCTAAAAAGTTACAAATGTTACTTTATTAAGTAAAAAAAACCATAAAACTTGTATTTCATTTACATATAAATATATATCCAAACGTATTAAAAATTTTACTAAAACTGTGTATAGATCATGTTTAAATGGTTTTAGAATTAAAGTTTAAATCTTTAAGTTATACAGTAAAGTGATGACATTTAGAATCTTTTTTGTATAAAGTAGTTAATACCGAAATTCTAAATTAAAGGAAGACATAAAGATCACGTTATCGAACTTTCTTATATTTATAGTAAATACTGTTTGTAACAACCTCATTATTTTCTTTATTTCAAGTAATTATATTTAAGTCGCTTGTTTTTATTTGAATTTGTAATACTCACGAGTTGCAACTAAACTAAAATTTAAAAATCGCAAAAAATGTTTAAGAATATAAGGGAGTAGTAAAAAGTTGTTAAACCCCAACCAAACAACTACAACAATTTTTAATTCAACCCACAATAAATTTAATTTAAAATATAAAACTGTAAATATACATTAAAATTGTAAAATGACTTCAATTGTCAAATAAATAAAAAAAATAAAAAATAGGTTTTAAAAAAAAGAATCGGTAAACTGTAAATGAACGCATTGTATGTAATGTCAGATAAAAACACTCAAAAAGTGCATTCAATAATTTTGAAGAATCAATAAAATAAAATTGATTTAGGTTCCTGCACATAGTTACACATATGTTATTCGGAATGACCACAGTTCAGATAAGAGTTCACGTGTGATTCCTTACATGCTACGCTTAAATCCTCGAAAAACTTGAAAACATGAATCTAAGTGAAACAGATTTTTGAAAGATTTGCGATGAACAAGAATAACTGCTTAGCACTTTCTCTACTCTTCAATGGACTTGAAAAAAGAAAATGAGTATTTTTTGGCTACTTGGATGGGCAAATTAATCCAACTGGATTATTTAAACTGAAACTTCATTTGCTATATGATTTATTGGAGCAAATCAGTATCGTAAAAGAGGAAAATAACTTGGGATACGCTTACAATCCACAAAAAAAAACAAGAAACCGTGAATTCCCTTCTCTAATAATAAACATAGACAATCCTAAAATAATCACACATCTTATTACTAGAAAATGATTTAGATAAACTCAAATTGATAAAGAGACATATTTTAGCAATGGAACATAGAGAAAATAAATTGAAAATAATCTTATCAAATATATAAAAAAAAACTTTATTGTCATTAAAAAAGAGTACAAAAAAATTATATAAAAATTAAAAACTAAATTTCAAATCAAAATAAATGACATTTTGTTTGATTTTCTAATACAATTTTGAAGATTATAGTAATTTAAATAATTAATCTTGTAATTAGATTTAAGTACATTTTAATAGAAAAATTAACTAGGTCTACAATTTAATTTAAAAATCTTGATTTTGAGTATTAAGTTTTTTTTGTACTAACCAGAAAAAATAATTATAAATATTTATAAGTATTGAACAGGAATGGAGGCAAATATTATAATACTTGATTGAACTTAAGAATATTTCCCAAAAAAAAATATTAATCGAAATGAAGAAAATTCCGACATTGAAATAATAATCATTATCTGGAAATGGTTCAAATATAATGAATTAATGATATCCAATTCAATACTTGAAATAATTAATAAAATTATGGCAAGATTTTAACTTTTTTGTTGATTGTCGAAATATATAAAATAATACTGGTGGGTTAACATTTGCATATGTTTTGATTCGTTTTGTTAATTCCTAGACTTCAATTAAAATGAAATTTTCTCCCATAGCTTTAGATAATTTTTTTGAGATTGTTTTTTTCTATCTCTTTATTTTAAATCATAAAAAAACTTAAGCAAAACACAATAACAAAAATTAATATTAAAAAAATTAAAATGGAATGTTTGTGAGCATTACAATCAGATCAAATAGTAGTTTTTTGAGCAATTATTGATGATTCAAAACTTTGAAACCACATTATTTAATATAAGTTCATTTAAAAGTAAGAAAAATAAATGTTACATTTTTAAAAATGTAGGCATTCATTCGTTAAATTGATAAAATACACTTCAATATACATAAAATTCACATTTATGATGATCAAATATCTTTAAACCATTATTATTATTTTTTTTAAATTGACACAGGATTTGACTTATTATAAGAACACATCTATTAAACATGTAAAATATCAAAAAAAAGTATGTGGTTTAGTCTTACAATGCAATATAATTCTTAATGTTCAAAATGGGCTTTGATATTTGTTTCAAATTCAAAAAAGTTGTTTTTATTTTAGAGTAAAATGTTAAATCATTAGACGCTTCAATATAATTTTCTGTTCTTATGTATTCTAAAATTTAACTTTTTTTCTTAATGTCGATCATATGTAATATACTTTTTTTATTATTACTCAAAGTTGCCATAATACTGGGAATGATTTTATTTTTCTTAAATGTCATTTTATTATTGTTTAAATGATTTTCAAAACTATTACTTAAACTTTCTTACCAATATATTTAGTAATATTATATTGTGATGAAACTTACGTTTACTTACAAGTATATTCTTCTATTGTCTGAAATGAAAAAAAAATATTGCTTAATAAATTTTTTAAAAAATTAAATGAGTTCTTACCTTGACGCATGTACGACATTTGACCGTACAACACCAATGAAACTTGCAATTACACTTTTCGCGAACTACAAGTTTTCGTGTGTTAAAGCCACGTCCACAACACATATTGTTGCCTAAGCAGCTGTCTGGGCCTTTTGAATTTCGATTACAAACACGACCTTGTGTACCTTTCCACCAATTATTTTTTTGTCTACACCAATCTGGACTATTTTCAATATAGACAAGATCTTCTGCGTTCGGTACTGAACGTCTATAATCACGTACTTGCAGTTTTTTGCGTTGATTCATACGCACATGTGTTGCTGTATCATATTTTTCTTTTAGATATTCTGCAATATCTTTTATGGAAGTTAATTGTTGCCAGCAAGTGATAACACTGCAAGATCCTGAGACACCATGACACTTGCAATTAATTCTTGATTTTTTCACAACTGCACGTCGTCCAGCTTCATTATTGTGAAGATTCATTAAACTTCGAGCTTCTAACTGTGTATTATACTTATTGTATGGGGTTTTTCGACCTTTATGGTTTTTCGGTGAAGATTGTAGTTGCTTATCTTCATTGGATATTGATGTTCTTCCAATAGAACCCACAGAGACACCTATGGCACTTTCTGTAGTTAAATTTAATTCTTGTTCTAAAATTTTTGGAATTTCTTTAGGTGGAGCCGAAACAATAGCTCGTGTTAAACGTCGCAACTCTTTTTCTCTTGAGTCTACAAACCGTTGAGAAAATTTATAAGCGAATTCAAAGTCATCTCCACAACCGCCCCAAACCCAATCATCTTTTAAGTTATGTGGTCTTTTCGACTTAGAACATCCACAACTATTAAAGGCTCCATCTCTACAAGCTCGCGCTATGAAACTCATCAATGACGCTGAGCTAAGAGCATGAACAAATGCCATTTCAGATGAACCGATTGAAATAACTGGTCCAAATACTGTTGGATCGTCAATTGTTTGACAGTCCCAGCGTCGGTTTTTAAACTGTGTCTTGCAATTTTGAAGTGCAGCTCGTGCAGCCCGACTTACAACTGGCATTACATTGACATTAGTAACACATATTTTTTGTTGTCCATAAGAAAGAACATCTGGTATATAACATAATTTAGGATCGAGTAAATTTAAATCTTGTTTATGAATTATTTCAATTGTGTTGATTGACTTTTTCTTAAGCTTGCTCGAAGCCCGCCTATTTCTAGCCAATTTGTTTCTTTTCGAATTTAATTTTAGTTCATCTCGTTGATTATGAATTGGCTTATTGATCGATTTTCTTGTATTATTTCGATTCTGCATTCTTTTCAAGTTTTTTCGTTCCTTACGACGCCGCTTTTTTCGAAGTTTCCGACGCTCTTCTTCACTCTGAGTCTCAACAGAATCTTGTGCACTCTGATCATTTTGTAACAATACCTCAGGAGTACCAGCTGTTGTCGTTATTCTTATCATATTTCTTGAATTGATACGTATTGTTTTACGAGTTGATGTTGAGGTTGGAACTTCTGTTGTAGTACTGGTAGTGGTGGTTTCGTTATTCAAATGTGGAAAGACTACAAATTTACTCTGAAACGATTTGTCAGCCTGAGCGAAATTTTGCAACATAAGGATGTGATTTTTCAAGTCATCAATATGCAATGACGTATCTTGAAACACTGTTGATTTTTTCTCTTTTTCACTAGATGTGGTTTTCAATGCAAGAGGAATAATGTATTTTTTTGGTTCACTTTGCAATGCTTCTGCCCGTTCATGCGTTTCGACAATGTTTATTTTTGGTTTTTCGGGGAACTCTGTGATAAAATGGGTAGGAGGAGTAACTGATAGAGAAGGGTGATGTCCAAAAAGCTGATGAAAGTCTGCTGTCTGTTCCCCTATTTTAACAGTCAATCTTTTAGGGACAGTAGGAGTAGTTGGGGTGGGTGGAGATATTGTTGTGCTTGTGATAGCCAGTTGCTTACTTTGAATAGCATTCATATGTTGAGTAAAATTAAAGTACGATGTATCATTCGATAAAGTCTCAATTTCCGTGGTGAACTCAACAAAAGGAGACTAAAAAGAATCAAAATTTGTAATATTTATAAATTTCCAACAAACATGTAACTTTACCATCATTCCTAGTGAAAGCCACCATCCACCTACATATCCAGACTCCAAATCTTCGCTAGACTGGAGAACTGCTTGTGATGAAACACAAATAAATCTGTATATTATAGAAAATAAATAGAAGTTTTATTGATCCGAAAGAAGGAAAAGATAATTATTAAATGAGCCATGCTTACGCAAAAACTGCTGATACGTATAAAGTTTCTTTGTGCAGCATCTCTCTTCATATATTCTTCTTTAATCTTTTTAATTACCGTGACGAAAAGAAAAAAAAAACTATTTTTAGAGGTATAATTTGTATATTTCTCTCAAAACATATTTGTAGTTATTCTTTTCAATAATGTTAGTAGTTTTTTATACAAATTATTTTTTAATTAATAATTTGAAAGAAAATCCTTTAAAAATTCTTAAAATGTTTATTTGACTTTATGTTTATTGTTGCACAGATTTGTGGTTGCACAGTAAATAGTTTTCTGTAAAGCTTAACGCTTGAATGCCAGCTCTTAATTTGGCATTTTCCATTTAAAATCATTTTTATTTTTCTATTTATTACAAAGTTATAAACTTATTTTTTTAGTTATTCAGTTTTATTCATTTTCATATCTTCATACATGTTCATATTTATTTCAAGATGAATTTCAAAGTGATTTTGTTTTAATGACAAAAAATTGAAGTTACACCAATGCTGGTAAAAATTGACATATTAAAATGACAGATGCATGTTTCTCTAATTCATACTTTTCATATATCAAACCACATTGCATAAAATTTTCTCTAAATAATTCTTTAAAAAAAAACAAATAAAATCAATATGTTGGCGATTAGATCTACCTTTTATCGGTCAGTAAAGCAATGTCGTCAATTTTCAAAAGGCAGTCAATTTCGAAACACACAAACAATCGCTTCTACACAAAAATTAGAAGTGCCACCTCCTGAGGGTTCTGAAAAACCAATTAATCCCAAATTGAATAAAATTGTTGATGAAATATCAACTCTGAATTTATTGGAAGTGTCTGAGTTGAGTGGTCTATTAAAGAAAAGACTGAATTTACCTGATGCTCCAATGATGCCGTCATTCGGAGCGATGGCCATCGGGGGGACTGCTCCTAAAGCAGAAGATGACGAGGACGAAGCAGCACCTAAAAAAGTTCAAACAGCATTTAGAGTAAAATTAATGAAGTTTGATGAAAAACAAAAAGTTGCGTTGATTAAAGAAGTCAAGAATTTACTTGAGGGTATGAATTTAGTTCAAGCTAAGAAGTTTGTCGAAAGTGCACCCACTATAGTTAAAGAAGACATAAGTAAGGAAGAAGCTGATAAACTAAAAGAAGCACTTGTAAAAGTTGGTGCTCAAATTGAAATTGAGTAAAGAATTCATAAAATGTTTAGTTTATATGGGAATAAAATTAGTAGTATATAACATTGAATTTATATTTAATTTGTTTTATTTATAATAAGGTTTCATAATTTGTACATATATAATGGAATCCAAAAAACATCTAGCATTTTATCTTCATGACTAATTCTTAGGTGTACTTAATTTTCGATTATTTTATAGATTATCCCATTAGATTTTCTTTTTCAGCTATTCCATTCACAATGCTGAGTTTATAAAAAGGTTTTTCATGTTTTGCTTCCTCAATTTTTTAAAGTTTACATTTTTTTAAATAGGTGAGATCAAATATAGCTTTGAATTTTTAATTTTTGACTGAATATGCCTGATAAATTTGTTCTGCTGCAGTTTTAGCTGCTTCCTTGATCTTGTTTGTTGAAACATTTACATCTTTTTGGGTTATTACAACAGCTGGAAACATATGATGGAGTACGTGGTTGAATCCTAGAACCTTAATGTGTTAAAGTTATTTCAAGTTCAATGATCTTGTTTTCGGAAAATAAAATATATTTAATTTTAACTTACAGTTTTAGCACAATTTTTTTTGAACCTATCCAAGCCAAAAGCCTTTATCGCCGCCCCAAACCCATACACTTGTGAATCAATCCATGCACTACGGAGTGCAATTGTCTTTCCGGCTGCATCATTTGAAATTTTGTAAGTTACTTTTTCGACAACATTCTAGATTGAATGCAATAATATTAGGATTTAACATTTTACAGTTGAAAAAAAATTATTGCGTAAGACCGGCTTACCATTATCTTATTAAAACCAATATTTCTTGTGTACGTGACGATAGTCTTATTTTTTGGATCTACAATTGACTCCTCCACTATACACACAAATTTTGCTTTGAAAAATCTCTCACCCCATTTCGGAACACGATTAGTTTTGGTCAACAGTCGTTTGGAATGCAATTTTCCATCTCTAGTTATTTCACGACAAAGAGTATCCTCAGTTAAAACATGTGAGCTATAATTCATATAAGGTAAAATTTATAACTCATATTAAACTTCACAGTTTAAAGGTCATTTTTAGCTATTGATTTTTTACCTATATGGATTAGGATATTTTCGCCAAAATGCTTGTGCAACTTGATCCCATGAATAATTAAATATCGTGCAGTTTTCATAAAATTTTGCCATAATGATTCATAAAAACTTTTGATAAATGTTCACTTTTAAAATACAAGATCAACCTAAATATATGAAGTAAAATTATACAATCGCATCGAACCGTATAGAATATTTTTTATGAATAATTGGTTTTACGGTAAGAACAGATTGTTGCTCTATAATTTTAGCTTAATTTTTTTAAATTCTCGTGGACTTAATGAAATATCAGGTTGAGCCATATATTATTATATTATTTCTTAATAAATTATCAATTTATATTTTATATTTTAAAGCACACAAGAAAAAAATGTCTACACCAAAAACTTATTATACTTACACTAGTATCTCGTTTATATTATCATAGATTTTAATGTACAAAAGTGAGTTATATATTTTTTGGTTTCATTTATGAATGCAGCAGTTAGCTATATTCCAGTGTACTTCTGTCTTTCGTACAAATAAAAAATAATCTTGTCACTTGAACAAAACTATAGTTTATTTTTGACGTATCGATACACCTTAAAATTCGTATGTTCAATTTAGTAGTTTTTTAATAATTTATATATACAATTTCATAATTAAATCTAATAGAAAATACAAAATTCAAACAAATTGAAAATGTCATCTTCAGCAATTTTTATTTTGGATATAAAAGGAAAGGTAAGAATATCAATTTCATAAAACAGGTGAAGCAATACGTGTCCTAGTTACTTTTGTATGAACATTTAATTATTTTTTTTTAAATAACAGGTGCTTATTAGCCGAAACTATCGAGGCGATATTGATATGAGCTTAATTGATAAATTTATGCCTTTGGTAATGGAAAAAGAAGAAGAAGGTTTACAAACACCTATCATTCAATTGGACTCTGTTTCGTTTGCTTACGTAAAAACAAACAATCTTTACATCGTTTCTATCACTAAAAAAAATGCAAATATCGCAATGATTTTCGTATTTTTACATAAAGTAGTACAAGTATTTACAGAATACTTTAAAGAAATGGAAGAAGAGAGTATCCGAGATAATTTTGTGTGTATTTATGAATTATTGGATGAATTATTGGATTTTGGATATCCTCAAACTACTGACAGTAAAATATTACAAGAATATATTACCCAAGAGGGTCATAAATTAGAAATTCAACCAAGAATTCCTTTAGCAGTTACAAATGCTGTATCATGGCGTTCCGAAGGAATTAAATACAGAAAAAATGAAGTATTTCTAGATGTCATTGAAAGTGTTAATTTACTTGCTAATGCTAATGGCAACGTTTTGCGTTCAGAAATAGTGGGAGCAATAAAAATGAGAGTTTATCTCTCGGGAATGCCAGAACTAAGACTTGGTCTCAATGATAAAGTTTTATTTGAAAGTACAGGTCGTGGAAAATCAAAATCTGTTGAATTAGAGGACGTCAAATTTCATCAGTGTGTGCGATTGTCTCGTTTCGAGAATGACCGAACAATTTCATTCATTCCACCAGATGGTGAATTTGAACTAATGTCATATCGGCTTAATACCCATGTTAAGCCACTGATATGGATTGAATCTGTGATTGAACGATTCGCTCACAGTCGAGTTGAATACATGATTAAAGCAAAATCACAATTCAAACGAAGATCAACAGCAAATAATGTTGAAATCATTATTCCAGTGCCGATGGATGCTGATTCGCCTAAATTTAAAACAACTATTGGTAGCGTAAAATATGCACCTGAACAAAATGCAATTACTTGGAGTATAAAAAGTTTCCCTGGAGGCAAGGAATTTTTAATGCGAGCCCATTTTGGTTTACCCTCTGTGATGTCTGAAGACACTGAAGGTAAACCACCAATTCAAGTTAAATTCGAAATTCCTTATTTCACAACATCTGGTATTCAGGTAAGTAAAACATAATTAATAAGTACAGTCGATCATTTATCAGTCAATTTTATTTTTAGGTTCGATATTTAAAAATCATTGAAAAGAGTGGATATCAAGCCTTACCTTGGGTTCGGTATATAACACAAAATGGTGACTATCAACTGCGAACAAATTAAATTGTTTTTATTATCATTTTATTTCTACTGAATAGTATTTTCATCACTTAATTTTTTACTTAATAAATTTCTGGATATGTTTCATTAGAATCATAAACATCATTTTAATTTCATATAGACCTAAACATATAAGGCCGAACTATTATGATGAAATTAATTCAATGTATTATGTATTTAAAATATAAATAAAAAATTTAAAAAAAAAGTAATTTTGCCCTAAACCATTTATTTGAATTCAATCTCTCGTATAAATGAACAAAAATTCAACATAGAGTTTTAAACATAAGTGGTCATGTCAGTGAAAATCATATTTATTTGTAAATTACATACACCTTACAAATTTATCTACGATATTTTAATTATAATTAAAAGGCGTAAAAAAAATTAGAGGCAAAAAATTAATTTGGAATCGATCAGGAGTAATAAAAAGTTTAAATAAAATCAATAAGATTGAAAATTTTTTAAATTGTAACGGCTTATTTTTTTATTCAGAATGTCAAATATATGTCAAAGCGCGCCAACGGAAATTTAAAAAAAAATACAAACAATAAATTGAAAGAAATCTTTTTGTGTACCAAAAATTATTTGTCATAATAAAAATGAAAAGAAATAAGAAAAGATCATCAGTAAGTTAATTAGATATAATAAAACCAAAATGAAATAATAAAAAATTCTTCATTTAGATTCTCAAACGTACTTCAATGAGTAACAGTGAGAGCTCAAGTCCAGCAATATCAGAAACAGGGCAACAAAATGGAACAAAAACTTCCAAAAGAATCTCATTTTCTAAGAGATTGTCTGTGAAGTAAGAGTAATGTAACATTTACTATTTAAAATCATAAGTAAAACTTTATTATTTAGGGAGTTCGCAAGTGGTGACGATTGTATAACTATTTGGAATAATTCATATGAACAATCTGCTGATAACTGTAACACTGTCTCCATTACGAATGATAAACATACTGAATCAAATATTATAGGCGATAAAATTGAGTCACATGATTTGCCTATCTTGACGGGTCCAAACAAGGAAAATATTATTTTACACAATGATTTACAAATATCGGTTACAGATTCAAGTATGTCGGCAACGATTAGAATGGATAATTCAACGGTTATTAATCAATATTTTTATAAGAGTCCCGGTAAACTCAATGACAAAGAAACCATTCAAAATGCTTCAATGGATCTTGAAGATTTGAAACCATATATGTATGTAGATCAATCTTCATTTAAGACCCAATTAGAAAATTCTTCAAGCAGTTGCAACATGAATTTAAAAACTGAACAAGAAAATGAGTCTTCTGATAGTGAAATGAGTATGGAATTTTTCAGTGGAGAACTGGCAAAAAATAGATCAGGACAACCTTTTTCAAAACATAAAACTCTTGTTTTTGAAAAAGAAGAACTTGATATTACTCATACTACTACAGATATAATTGTTCCAAAAGAAAAAGAAATAAAGAATTCCGAAATTGATAGTACTAAAGCAATGAAACGTAATCGACGTCAAACAAAAATAGAAATCAATGATATGGAAATTTCAACAACGCCTATTGCACCAGCTAAGAGAGATCGAAGAGAAACTGTTTATGATGATCCTTCAGTCGACCTTACCTTAATTAATAATCCCAAAACATTGAATCAGTCTCATAAAAGTATTGGAGGCAATATAAAGCAGGATATCTCTAAAATGTTTATAGATTATACACTAACTGAGGACAAAAAAATTAACAAACACATACACAATGAGAAAGTTCCAACGGTTAGATGTCGTCAAACTATATATTTCAACAATGAGTGTATTCTCAATGATCAACCAAATAATCAGAAATCAATTTCAAATAAAACTGCAAACATTATTCCAACTAGTGAAGTTGAAGATATGGATGAAACTCTAGTTCTTCCAGTAAATAAATGCGATAATAAGAGCGTTGAAAAAGAACTCGTGTTCGAGACTTGTAAAAACATTCAAGAGTCACATGGTGATTCAACTCTTTTCCTAGCTCAAACAATGCAAACGTCAAATTTTTTGATTCAAGAACATGTTCAAGAAAACAAAGGTCTTAAAGATATTGATCATGCAATTAATCATTGTAAAATAAACCGAAAAACAAAATATTTTGAAAATGACCAGATGACTATCGAACCCAAGATTGTTTTAAGTAGTAAAAGTCAGTATGATACAAGCCCAATTAATGTAATTGATACAAAATCTCAGCAAAACTCAAAATCAAATAGGCAAACAATTCATAAATATCAACCAATGAACGAAACTTTGGTTGGCCAAATGGAGTTCAATTTAAATACTGATTCAGAAAGTAAAGCAATAAACACATCACATGAAGAAGTTCATAGAATGAGTCTCGGAATGGATAAAAAATCAAATAGACAAACAATTTATAAAAATCAACCAATGAATGAAACTTTGGTTGGCCAAAAGGAGTTCAATTTAAACACTGATTCAGAAAGTAAAGCAACAAACAACCCTCATGAAGAAGTTCATAGAATGAGTCTCGAAAAAGATACAAAATCTCAACAAAACTCGAAAACAAAAAGGCAAACAATTCATAAAAATCAACCAATTAACGAAACATTGGTTCACCAAATGGAGTTCAACTTTAACACTGATTTAGAACGTAGAGCAAAAAACACCTCTAATGAGGACTTTCATAGGATGAGCCTTGAAATTGATACAAAATCTCAGCAAAACTCAAAATCAAATAGACAAACAATTTATAAAAATCAACCAATGAATGAAACTTTGGTTGGCCAAATGGAGTTCAATTTAAATACTGATTCAGAAAGTAAAGCAATAAACACCTCACATGAAGAAGTTCATAGAATGAGTCTCGAAAAAGATACAAAATCTCAACAAAACTCGAAAACAAAAAGGCAAACAATTCATAAAAATCAACCAATGAACGAAACATTGGTTCACCAAATGGAGTTCAACTTTAACACTGATTTAGAACGTAAAGCAACAAAAATCCATCATGCGGACGAACAGAAAACAGCAGTAGATGCTTTGAGAATTGAATTACAAACCTTAAATGTTTCACCTCAACACAATATTGCTAAAAACAACCGTCGGGCCACTATCATTTTCAAAGAAGATAATGAACAATCTTCAGATATAGATTTAACTCTTCAAAACATATCGCCTAAAAAAGTGTGTGAAGATATCGATGAGTCGAAAATTCATGAAATTAAAATGCCTCAATGTTCAAGCAAGATTCCAAAACCAATATTTAAACCAACACTTGGGGCTACTTCAATAATTTTACAGAATGAATTGAATGTTTCAAACACTCAGAATAGAACAATTTACGAAAAAAGTATGCATGTGGAACAAATTGAAAATCCAAAAAACCTTAATATAAATGATAAATTAGACGTTCTTGAATCAAAAAACACAATTACTGACTTGGAAGAATCACAAAATAAAAAAACCAAAAGTTCCAAATCAGATTTAAGACAAACTATCTTTTTCAAAAACACTAATATAACATCTGATGCATCTTTCGTTAGCGATACCACCACTAACAAAAGAAGTAAAAACAGTATGTGTACTGAAGAATTGTATTCAAAGTATGAAGAAATTCCTAATGTGATGGATAAAACATATACTGGAATGGATAATTTGTCTTATAAGCGTTTCAATAACCTTAACAATACTATGCAAAATAACGAGTCATTGGATAAAATATCAGATGTGAATCTGACTTTAAATGATACACAAAAAAGTAGCATAGATCCAATTACTGCGTGTTCTTATGCAAATATTACAATGGTAAATAGTACATGCTCAAAAACTCCTGAACTTTTTAACGCCTTTAAACTGGAGAATACGAATAATCAATCGTCGCGAAAGTCTTTCACAATGAGTGAATCCACAATAGCTGAAAGTTCATTTTTAATATCATCACTAGATGGATTAAGTCCAAACGTTTCAGCTCGTAGGAGTCTTTGTAATGAAATTTATGAACAAATTCGTCTAAAAGTTTTGAAAGCTACGACAACAAATACATGTCCTTGTAAATGTTCACAAGAATCACAATCAATTAATTTAAATACAACATCAACTTTGCCGGATTGGTTGAAAACTAATAAAAGAACATACTGTGGAAAATCAGTTGCAGAAATGGAAAAAGATTTTGATGTACAGCTTGCAAAATTAGATACAGATCAGAATACATCATATCTTAAGCCTGAAACTCCTTCTGTAAGGTTTTTGTTAGAGAATCTTAGAGAAGGGTAAGTCTTAAATGTATTACTTTAATATGTTTTATGCATTCTTTTTTTATCTTTTTTTAGTTTAAAACAAGAATTGGAACAAATACCAGAAGAGAGTCGATGTCCAGCACCTTATCCTTCCAACAAGCCATATTATTATTTGTTAAAAAATAAACTCCACAGGTGAGACTCTTCAAACTTATAGTCAAAATAAATCATTGAAAAGTAACGATAATCACTTAAATTTTATGACAGTGAGAACCTTCCATGGGCATTAGTCAATATTATCACTGCTCCGGGTGGTATCATTCAATTACGAAACGAAAAACTAAAATCTGTACTATTAACTATAAAAATCGAACCAAATTCATTTAAAGACAATGGATTATACTTATACAGTTCCATTAAATTTCTTCCAAATTCAAGTCATCGTAAGTATAAAAACTTTTTGAAATTCAACTTTCACTTATGAACTAATATTACCATTTAATGTAGCTGTTTCATCTCCTTTTGCTGCAGTACTATTTGAAAAATTTTCAACAGCTTGCCCTTCAGAATCATCGCTTCTTTACATGTGCTCAAATTCTAATCAACTGTTTGAATTCCTTGCTAAAATTGATCATAAAATAACTGAGATTTGTACTAATACGGTACAGTTATTTTCAATTTTGAGTGAATACGGTTGCACACCTTTCATTGAAGAGTAAGTAAAAATTCTCCAAAAAATTTTTTAAACTTAATGACCATTTTTATTCCTACAGTTCACAGTTGATGGCTAAAAAAGCCGTCGTTAATCACAGTATGATGCAAGTTTTTCGTTTTTATTTGAATCTTACTGATGTAAATAATTTTCAACCAAGTGATATAGCAATTATTCCTGAATGCACAGAAGTCAAAGAAAAATTAAGCAAATGTTTAATTCGCGGAATAGAATTACTAGAATACTTTTTGAAAAATATTGAAATCATTCTATAAATAAATAAATAAATTGATTTAGATTCCTTTTGAGAAATATATTTTATTTAAGATAAAATAGAAAAAAAAAACAGCAATATTTTTAACATTTTTAATAAAAATTCATTGATTCACATAGATATATTAATAAAAACAATTAACATTTTATTTCTTTTTATATGTTACCACATCTCAATTTATCATTTACTGCGGTTTCTGCTGAATATATGCTTTTTGCTACTAAAAAATCTCGTAAAAGTTTAAATAATGTATAAAAATTAAATAAAATTAAAAAACTTAGAGATAGAACAACAGGCCATTCAGAACATGTCATTAGCATTAAAAGTTGAATTATTACAATAATAGCTTGAATCGTGGCCATTATCGAATAGATATTTGATGGATTTTTAAAAATTGTCTACAAAAAAATAAAATTTTTACATCTATTAAAATTTAAAAAGTAAGCAGATAATTACATAGAAACGGTAATGGCTGTTATTTGCCGGTGTAGCACATGTTGAATTGGAATTCGATCTATAGATATCACCGGAATATTTGACATATGTTCCAAAAGGCCATATCACAGATTTATTCCAAGGTATTGGTGGTGGATGATTTCGTGTCGAAATTTTCAACCAAACTCCTAAATGAAGGCTTGCTCTATGCAAAACATCACTGTAACGAACCGGAAAACAATAGGCTAAGGATGTTGTAAATGCTCCCAAAAAACTAGAAAAACAAAAATAAATTGTTTTAAAATAATAACTTTGCGTAACTCCAACCAAAAATATTACCAAAAGGTCAAATGTTGTGTGGCCCAGAGTTTGTTAAAATATAAATGTCTATTAACGAAGCAAAGCGGGATGAATCCAGCATAATAAGCATTAAGGACTGAAGTAAAAACCCTGTAACACAATAATAAATTTTTAATGAATAGTCAACAAATTTGTATTTTACAGTTTCATTTGCAATCTTACACTTGTTTAAATCGATTGTTAAAATCATTTTTTAGAGCCTCAATTTCCGTACGAATTGTATGAGCATTACTGTTCAATAAAAATAATCAAGGTAAATTGTTAATGAATAATAAAAAGTATAGTTATATACTTACATAGAACAGCTATGTACGGGATATCCATTCATGATTATTGGATCTGAAGTGTAATTAGTTTTCAAAAATGCATCAATTTTAAAGCGAAAAATAAACATGTAAAGAAAAAGGGGGTAAAAAAGGCAAATTATGTACAAGAAACTGTATTTCTGAAATATCTTCCAACTGCATAAAAGTAACAAAACTATTATTCCCGTAAAATATGCATATTTTATATATTTGAGTGTTGTTTGTTCAAGGCTCTTTGATCGTTTTGTATAGATATACTCATATCCTCTTTCCAATAAACAGTAAATTAATCTTCTTGAGCTTATTATAAATATAAAGTTAACCAGATACTTATCAATCAAATAAAAGTTGATTGTAGTAGTATGACTAGAAGTTTGTTCCAACCAAAATGTTGTTCGATATAAATGAATAAATTGTAAAGCCGCACACATTATAGCAAAAATAAACAGATAAAATTCATTAAAAATATCCGAGTTATTCGACACTTGTGGAAATGGCAAGTGTTTTGGAAATGGAAAATGATCATTCTGATTTGAGTAATCAGGAGATAATACTTCCGACTGGTCAGGAATTGAATTGAAAGGTGCGATCCTATTGTTAGAAATATTTGAAATACGACGACGATTTGTTACAGTCATGTTTTTATAATTATTATTTCAAGATATTTTATTTGAATATTGAAGTTAACTAATTTTTAATACGACATCAAATTTGTTTTTAAAATTTAAACATTGTTTTTGTTTCTTTTTTACATTCCCACTCCACATTCGTTGCACTGTGTATATTGCTTTGGTTTGCATGGATTCAAAACACAAATTCTATCATTAACAGACATTCTATTTTTTTTAATTAAGAAAAAAATTAGAGCAATAAATCTAAAATTACAATAAAATAAAAAATTTTATATGACTTTTTAGTCTAATTTATTTTTTGTATTATTATTATATACAATTTAGTTTAATTTTATTTATACTTTCCGTCTCCAAGATGTGTTTTGTCCATGATCTTTCAACTCAATATGATTATCTAACAAGTGTTTCCTTATTTTATCACAAATTGTAAATAAATTTTGATTTTTAAGCTTTATAGCCTCTTGTCGAATGGCGTGTCTTACATCTATCAACGCAGTTATAAAATCATCACTATTTTCTTTATTCTTATGAGGGTAATCCAGTGATTTCTCCAATACAAAACCTGTACATTTCAAGAAATTCAAAACAAAATTGTAAATGTCTTGAATTATAATTATGTTTGAGCCGACCAAAAATGTTTTCTTTTCCTTAGAATTAATAGAACGATTTGTCTCTGAAATTAAATACAATAGTCTTTCTATTGCTTTAGAAGTGTTGAAATCATCCTGAAAAGCTTTCAGTATCTCTTCATTTGTTTCATTTTTTAACCGTATTAAGAATTCAGTATCAAGGTCTACAGGTGCTTTAACTCCATTTATATAAGCCTTTGCATCTTCTAAAAATGAAAATATATATTCTAGAACTGATTTAGCGGCTTTTGAAGTTTGTTCTCCAAAATCAATTGAGGAATGATATCTTGACATCAAACACAACATTCGAAATTCATTTGGTGAACAAGAACTTAATAAATCTCCAACAGATATTGTATTGTTCAATGATTTCGACATTTTTTCCTGCTGTCCACTTAACTTTAGCTGTCCTGTATGTATCCAATAATTAATCCATTGATCCGTCTTATGAAAACAACAACTTTGAGCTTCTTCATTTTCATGATGTGGGAATTTTAAGTCTAGCCCACCAGCATGAAAATCAATCGATTTTCCAAATATATAACTAGCCATAGCAGAACATTCAATGTGCCATCCTGGACGACCTTTACTCCAAGATGCCGCCCAGAATGGTTCATCATTCTTAGCAGCTTTCCATAATGCAAAATCTTTTATTGACTCTTTATTAGATTCATTTATATTTGCATCTTTCGTTATTTTTTGCAACTTTCCGTATTCCTTAAATGAATCAGTGCGGAAATAGACTGAACCATCCTTCGCAACATATGCAAAACCAGTATTGATTAATTTGTCGATAAATGACACTATTAGAGGAATACTTTCAGAAACTCTAATTTTAATATCAGGAGTTATGACGTTCAAAAGCTTCAAATCGTTCCAAAATTCGTTTTCGTAACGCCTTGCTAATGTTTGCCATGAAACCTTTTCTTCAGCACTCTTTTTTATAATTTTATCGTCGATATCTGTAACGTTCATTGCTGTGATAAGATTGATATTGAAATAGTTTTTTAGAATTCTTTGAATTATGTCCACTCGAACATAAGTGCTTGCATGACCGATATGTGTTGGAGCGTAAACTGTTGGACCACAAGTATACCAGAAAGCATAATTACAACTATTTAGTACCAAGGGAGTTTGCTTATTCGTAATTGGATTAAAAACTGTGATTCCTGTTTCTATACCTTTCGGCTGTTTCCATTTACAATATTTTCTACTAATTAAAAACAATGACTTCGAAAATCTGAAAGCAAAAATTATGTTTTAAATGAATATTAATGAATATGTTTTAATATTACCTCAACATTATAAAAACCTTTACTTTTGAAAAAAAAAAATTATTTATGTTTACGATTTTTCGTTTCAAAACAAATCGTTTATTGTCGCGCGGAAATTCAACAACATTTCGTTTGACTAAGGTTTTACAACTCTTATTTGAGTGAACCGTCACGTTAAAAATTTAGACCTATACATATTTCTTTAAATATTTTTTCAAAAATATTATAGATCAAATATTGATTTATTTCTATTAGCGGGATATTTGGACTCATTTCAATATCTATTTATTGTTTATTATTAATTCCGGTGCCTCAAAACACATTTTTTACAAATTTATTTATTGTAAACACCAATCTTAATTGTAAAATCCTTAGTTATTAAAATAATTTTACTGTTGTTCCTTGTACAAAATGGTATTTTATTATAAAATTTATTAATTTTTCTTCTTTAATAATAATTTTTTTTTCTTTTTATCAATAACCAAAAGCGTCGTAGTTTGGCTCCAAGTCAAATTGGTTCCAATAACTCACAAAAAACTTTCAAAAGTCCAGTATTGGAAGAAGAACGTAAATCAAGACGATGTAGAGAAAAAAATGATAAAGATAAATTCGTAGAGCCTCCACCGAAAATAAAACCATCAGAACATGAAGCCATGATAGCAAAAATTTTGTCTCGGAAATTTCACGTTCCAATTCCAGGCTATGTTCCTGAGCATACAAATAGACATTTGGGGATGCGAAAAAGTACAGTTAGACGTGCTTTACATGACCCTTACGCTTGCAATGCTTTAGTTCTATGGACTCCTCCAGAAATTAGTGAACATGAAAGAGTAAAACTTGATCCTAATAAAATCCAAGTTCATGTTGTTGTGGATCCAGTACTGGGCAATATTTTACGGCCACATCAACGAGAGGGTGTTAAATTTATGTATGAGTGTGTTACAGGTGCCAAAGGTGATTTTCAAGGTTGTATAATGGCAGACGAAATGGGTCTTGGTAAAACATTACAATGTATAACTTTGGTCTGGACTTTATTGAGACAAAGCCCCAATTGTCGTCCAGAAATTATCAAAGCCGTTATTGTATGTCCGAGTTCTTTAGTTAAAAACTGGTATAATGAATTTGGAAAGTGGTTGGGAACTCGAGTCAATTGCTTAGCCATCGATGGCAACTCGAAAGAACAAACTACCAAGTCTCTTGAACAGTTTATGGCAAATCAAGGACGTTCATGCAGTCCAGTATTGATTATAAGTTATGAATCCTTTCGAATGTACTCCAACATTTTAAACGAAAGTGACGTTGGAATTGTTCTCTGTGATGAAGGTCATCGTTTGAAAAATTGCGAAAATCAAACATATCAAGCTCTCGCAAACATTAAAGTAATTTGTAGTGAAATTAAATGAATAACTAAATGTTTTAAATTTTTTTTTCGATTCCAGACTAAAAAACGATTGCTGTTGTCAGGTACTCCAATACAGAACGATTTGACTGAATATTTTAGTCTACTTAATTTTGTCAATCCGGGTATGCTTGGAACAACTCAGGTATAAACATGATTTTGAATTCTTCATTGAAGAAATTAACACTCTAATTTTTTTCTAGGAATTTAAGCGTAAGTTTGAAAATCCAATTTTACGTGGACAAGATGCTAACTCTACACAAGAAGAACGAGCTAAGGCAAATGAACGACTTCAAGAATTAACTTCACTCGTGGATAAGTGTATGATTCGTCGTACTAGTTCTTTACTCACTAAATACCTTCCAATTAAGTTTGAAATGGTGATATGTGTTAAATTATCAACATTGCAACAAAGCATTTACAAAAAATTTTTAGAATCTGATGCGATAAGAAAAACTATTTTAGATAAAAATGATTCTACCAAATCTACAAGTACTGCTCTTTCAAACATTACGTCCTTAAAAAAGTTGTGCAATCATCCTGATTTAATAATTGATAAAATTATGGAAAAATCAGAAGGCTTTGAGAATGCACTGCCATTGTTGCCCCCAAACTATAGTTCAAGAGAACTTTTACCAGAACTAAGCGGTAAATTACTCTTGCTGGATACTATGCTCGCATCTATCAAAATGAACACTACCGACAAAATTGTATTAGTTTCTAATTACACTCAAACACTTGATCTTTTTGAAAAACTTTGCCGTAAACGAGCGTATGGTTACGTTCGCCTTGATGGAACAATGACAATAAAGAAACGGGCTAAAGTAGTTGAGAGTTTTAACTCGAATGATTCAAAAGAATTTATATTTATGCTGAGTTCTAAAGCGGGTGGTTGTGGCCTTAATTTAATTGGAGCCAATCGATTGGTAATGTTTGATCCAGATTGGAATCCTGCCAATGATGAGCAAGCAATGGCTCGAGTTTGGAGAGATGGCCAAAAAAAACCTTGCTATATATACCGTATGTTAGCGGTAAGAAAAAAAATTATGTTTCAATTTCTTCATTTAATATTTTTCCTTTGAAGACTGGATCAATTGAAGAAAAAATTTTTCAACGTCAAACTCATAAAAAGGCACTTTCCAACACAGTTGTTGACAGTAATGAAGACGGGGAAAGACATTTCACTAAAGACGATCTCAAAGATTTATTTAAACTAGAAGATAATGTTATATCTGACACTCATTCAATGTAAGAATCACTAATTTTAATTTTTCCATTTCAATCCTATTCTCATTTTATTTATTTTTCATTTGTAAGATTCAAGTGTACTCGTTGTGTTAATAATATTCAAGTAAAGTTACCACCTGAAGACAGTGATTGTACCTCCGATCTATCACAATGGTTTCATTGTAGCAACAACAGAGGAATTCCTGATGAAATAATTGCTAGATCATGGGATATCACTCGAGCTATATCATTCGTGTTTCATCACAGATCATCTGTCGTCGCTAGTGAATCACCTAAACCAGAAGAATCAATCAAATGTAAGGAAAAAGTAACATACTTGAGTGATGATGAATTATTCGATGAAGAAAAAGAGAACGATAGCGACGAAGATTTTGTCTTGTAAATTAAATTATTATTTTCATTAATCTTATCACACGAACAATTAATTCCATCCATGAAACTCTTAACTTAATTAAAGTAAAGATTATAATTAAACTTAAATAAAATAAAATTAATTAGAGATCTATTTTGTTTCACTTCCTTGTGAGTTGGAATCCTCCGAAAATGCCATGTTAGATCCCATGAATTCACCATGTGAATCGCTAACCATGGAAAAGCCTAAATTATTTAAATCGATAGTTAATTATTCATTGATTAATTTAAGGTAAAATCTTACATGTATTAGAGTCTTCAGTTCCTAAGGCAAAATTAGAATTTGAGTTTGAATCCATTCCAGTAGGCTTTCGGGCATTCTCTTTATTTTCGCTGATAGCCAGTCGTTTTTCAGATTTTGATACCATAGGAACCCACTAAGTAGAAATAAAAATTAAATTTTTCATTTAATGGTTTGGTCGTGTTAAATATCATATAAAAGCTGATAGCGTACCTTATAAATTTTCATCGTAGTATCGCCAATTTGAACCCATTTTTTCTCCCAACGTCTGACTTTTTCAATGTTCTGCATAACTCTTTTAATTTCATCTTTTGCACGGCTTCGCGTTTCAGCTCTCTAAAAAGCAAAAAAAGATCGTAAAATTAAGTTTTCTATGTTAAATTTATTATTACAGAACGTGATTGAGGAATGAAAGTTTTATCCTTTGGAGTAGCAACCATTCTTTAGACTATATTGATTGAAATATCTTTTAAATAAACTTTAAATTTTTCCTTTACAATTTGTTGTAAATAAAATAAGATTCAAGTTTATACCCTAACGCTAAATATACCCTTACGCTGCTTGTTAGAAATTAATTTGACATTAGCAAATTTTACATAAAAAATTTTGAAGCTCCTGTTTATGTTTCTATCATTTTTTTGTCAAGTAGTGGACCATTTTTGGGTTAAAAATCATATTTTGGTTCAAAAAACAACCGGAGTTTCCAAAACGACCTTAAAAGAGAAAAGAAAAAATTAAATTTACTTCAATGTAGTTCGACTTTGTCGTGGATTGTCTTAGATTTTAATGTCTTTGTCGTTATTTTTAATGTCTCTGATAATCTCTCTGATTATAAAAAACAATTTATAATCATAAATTGATAGAAATTTTTATATAAAAAAACCAAAATATTTATGGTTCGGTAAAATAACTTTTTATCTCTCTCTCCAAATTCTTCTCTCTGCTTCTCTGAATGTTTTTCATGCCTAAATATGATTTTGATTTAAAAATCAAACAATTTCATTTAAACATTATTGTTAAACATCTATTTCGCTACCTACTTAGCACTTTAGTAAAGTTTAAAGTGAATTGTTTGGCTTTTCAATCATACTCAAACAACCAACAAAACCAAAATAATTGGTATAATGACTTTAAAAGATTCAATTCATCAAACTTAAAGTTAATTGATATCGAAACAAATTCAAACTACAAAGGATTCGAAAGATAAAAACATTAGTTAATGTTAAGGCTTACACAGTACGACACTTAATTATTAAAAAAAACTCGACCAAACCACAAAACGATAGAATAACCTAATTTTGAAAATCAATTTACATTTTCTTGATTCATCAACATAGTTTTATAGGTTTAACTAGAACCCAAATAGGAAACAGATTATATTACAGAGTTACCCTAGAGTAGAATTATTATCTTATTTGAAACTGATATCATTCTTTGATATAACAGTCTAGTTGGTTTTGAATGAAAATTATTATAAAAAACAGTTAAAGCCCCTTTGGCAATGAAAGTGTACTCAACCATCATAAAATATCAAAGGATCAAATTTTACCTTACCGAACAGTGTTTTAAGCTATTCCGTTTTGCAGAAAAATGTAAACCTCTAAGCAAATTGGCGCATAGAAGATATCCTTACAAAAAAGTAGATTGTAAACAATTATACGAATACTCACAAATACAACATTTATTTGATAATGAGCTCCCTGAACAAAAATCTCTAGCATCTCTCATTTATTTCCTATGTAACAAGACATGTTTTTTTTAATTTTGTCACACAGGCTTTTCGAATGTATATTATGTGCAAAATGCTGTGTATTAAGATAGTAAAGATCTTTAAAAATACTGCAAAATCACGAACATTTCCGATTTAACATTTTTGGGCGTTATTTGTTCGGTTATCATTCTTGTTGACTATGTCACCTGTAAGTAATAAGGGGCGCAAACTCGTGTTGGAAACCGTAACACATTGATGTTATGCTGATTTTCTGATTCAAGTTTCAACAATTGTAGCAGCAATGCGGTTGTAATGATCCTTGGTTATATATGCAGCATTGTTATGACTTTATTCTGCACTTATATTAGATGTGTATTTTTTTGTCATTATTACTTCAAGAGTATTAAATAAAAATTACCCCGTTAAAATACACTCTGAGGGACCAGAAAGTTGATTGGTTTTTAAGATTAATATTGACCCAAATTGTTCATATGTTCAGGAACAACTTTTCTTCTACAAGTTTGGACCTTCATTTTTGATATTTTCATTGTTGTACTTTTATTATTAATTGTATTTTTAATTTTTTTTGTATTTAAAAAATAAATATCAATTTTCTGTAAATGAAAAGGGGATTAAAAATGAAATGTAGTCTTATTATTTATAAAACATAAGTTCAAATTTAAAATTAAATTATCTTTTAGATTTCTTAAAAAAGCATTTTATTCAGAAAAACACTGTTAAGGTTGACACATATCCCAGTCAATAATTTGTTTGACATTTGGGCGTTTATGCATCAAGTTAAATATTTAATTGAATATGTACGAAACAGACGGAAAATCACCTTATTAGTGTAAAGAAAAAGTAAAGCAAAAATTTCTCACATTCAATTGTTAGCTGTCGTGTGATAAAAACGCTGAGTGTTATTTTAGTGTAGCAACCAAAAAATTTTAATATTATTAAAAAAACCAAATTTTAACTAATTTTAACTCAAAATGGTAATTATAAAAATCTTATTACTATTTAAATTATCTTTTTATCAGTGTATAAATAAATTAAAAAGTGTAAAACTAACATAATCATGGCTGACATTCACCATCACAGACCAACTCATGTACCTGTTTTCGTGTGTTGGTTTACGATTAAATTTTGCCGCAATGCGTCACAATTGATCAATGGTGTAGTTTTTCGGTAGTGAAAACGTATTTTCTTGTGCTTATTTACCCAGAAAATAATAGAAAAAAGTATTAAAATTATGTCAACAGGCTAATTAAGAACCATCTTTTTTATTATAATTTTATTTTAACGTCGATTTGACTCTCAAATTATAAATTATAGACATTTTTATTGCAACGCGTCGTCGTCATTTGTGAAATTGGTTTCTACCATTTTTATAATAAACATGACACGACTTTTTATATTTTTATTCCTGTGTAAATTTACATATTATTTCTCGTTTTTAAAGTGCATCATCTATAAATTTATGATTTGAGTACTAAGAATATTAGTCATCCATATCATGTTAATACAAATACGCGACATTTTTTAAATAAAATAAGAAAACTTGTCTATATTCGTTTTTTCTTTAAAAAAAATTAAAGTCTATATACAAGTTAAGCAGGTATAATACGCGCAACAATATGTTTGCTGTAAAGTAGTATTCTAGCACATTTTATCTCATATAAACCAGCTTTTTAGAGAAACACAATTAGAAAAAAAAAACAGCAGTATATGTATCATTTATTATAATACTTTTTTTTATTCAAATATATGATTGAGTATAATATATCTATATGTATAAAAACATATATTTATATGTATGAAATTGTATTAACGGAAAACCAAGTGTACACAACACAATGTTAAAGTTAACGAACTTACGAGCATAATCGATGATAGGGAGCCTTACAATTATATTTTGTTTTGCATTATTAACGTTTTAGAGACTTATTGCGGAAAAAACATTTGCAAAACTTACCAACACATTTTTAAAAAATGAAAAAATTATAATTCAATTATTGTCTTACGTATTCTCCAAAGTTTTTTATTTGAATCACATGTATTTCTTTTGATATTACTTGCTAAAATACAATCTAAAATTCCATATCAAAAAGACAGTTTTCAGACGATAATTGAATGTTTAATTACTTTTAATAACGGAAATTTGTTACAGTAAAATTATATGAAATGATGTTTTTTCCATAAAATTATATTACTAATAACCATAAAAAGTATTATTGCTGTTAATTTTAATGTTTTACATGAATGAAAATATTAATATTTGTAGCAAAAAAATCCTTGAGCCATGTTTCTTTTTTTTCATTCTTTTATGATTTAAAATTTTTATCTGCATTATAGCGCTTTCAATGCAGATAGTAATTGCAGATAAAAAAATATATTATCCAATGACTGTATACTTAAAACCCTTAAACGTGAAAACGTTAATTGGATCAAAAAATTATTTATATTTTGAAAGGTTTTACAGATTGTCACTGATGATCTAAGAAAAGTAATAAAACTTGGAAACAATTTAGGAAACACTTACCTTATTTTAAACTAGGCAATTAAAATAACTCAAGATACATAATCAAACTTTTTTTCAATAGCATGTTTCAAGGATAAAAAGTTTTTGTACCAGGAATTAAAAGTTTTTTTGCATTTTTATAGAATTTAGAATTTTGGGTATTCAAATATATATATTTTTTTTTATAATAGAAAAAAATATAAAGAACATGCACATTTTTGACCTTGTTTTAAAATATAAAGAAGTTTCAATCATGATAATAATTTGAAAACAAAAATATATCATAAAATGTTTTACACTAATAATTTCAAATATTTATCTGTGTTAGAACTTCTGAATAAAAACAATTATGAAAAAATAAGATCAATGATAATCATAAAGTACTTCGTAGATGAAAAACATCCTTTTTTGAATTCTTTTGTTGAGTCAAAGAAAAGAGTCAATTAATTTTTAATAAAAAAAATTTAAAGTTAATTATTTTTCTACAAAGGGTAGTGAGTTTAGTGGTGAACTCATCGCGTTCCATCTCAATTCTTGTAAATATAAATTTTACTACCCAAACATGTGTTTTATAATAATAATTTTGAAAGTATATAACTGCTTCAGATGACCGGATAAAAGCTAAAGATCCAGTTTTGACAAGAAGTCATGCATAAATCACTATGGGTAATGTCATCTTGTATTCTTCATGACTCATCAAAAATTTACTTATCTTAAATGTATATTTGACTAGACCAATTCAGAGTTCAGTTTCATTTCTGAATAATTCATAAGTCTAACAAAAAAAAGTTGATTCACACTTATTCCAAAATTACGAATTGAGAGCAAATCGATGATGTATCTAAGCGATAAGCTTATTTCTATATATTGCATGTCTATTAGTGAATTCATATTCGTGCTTCATATATATTTAATAATTATTTTATTTCTTGCATAAATTAACATATTCTTAATACATATTGACCTACCCTTAAACGCTTTATTCTTATCATAATTATTTCTAAGTAGAAAGGTAAGCCTCGAAATGGCGTGACAATAGCTGATATAGAAAAAAAACAGTATCAATGGTAAAAAAATCGTTAAAAATTTATATACAAATAACAGAAAAGGAATGAAAATTATAGCTAAAATGTGCTTTTTCAAATATATGCATAACATTCTATTACTGTTCATAATGTTTTCTAAATGATATTCATAAATCTTTTTTTTCATACACGTTTTTCTCAAAATATGAATTACTCTATTAAACTAAATTTCTTTAGAAGTTTTTGATTTACACGTGAAAAAAACATTATTAAAAATAATTACTAAATTCAATGTTTGTTAGAAATTCCACTAAAAATAAGTAAGGCTAATTATTACATGCATCTCAAAAATTTGGTATGACCATTTTTTTACGCTTTTTTACTGCTTAATTGTTTCGTGTGCTCCTAGAGCTACTAAAAATAAATTACAATTTTGTTTTTATAATAATGAAATAAATTTTATTTTATTTTTAAATCATCATACACATACTTTCGTTGTGAATGAATCACTTTCATGTGGTATTGAGTATGAGTTTAAACAACAAAAAAAATACAATGGTATATCAATTTATTTTCATTTATAGACAAAAAATAATAATAAAAACAACTTAACTCACAATTACACAGTTTTACAAATATCTTTTATCACATTAGTAATTATCAATTTTTTTTTTCTAGGCCGATCAACTTACAGAAGAACAAATAGCTGAATTCAAAGAAGCTTTCTCACTTTTTGACAAAGATGGTGATGGCACAATTACTACAAAAGAATTGGGAACAGTCATGCGATCACTTGGACAAAATCCCACAGAAGCTGAATTACAAGACATGATCAATGAAGTTGATGCTGATGGTAAGACTAAAATTAAAATCTTTTTTTACTTGATCAAATAATTTGTATGTTAAAATGCGCCTATCTAAATTTACGAAAAAGGAAAAACAAATTTTAGTTACAGTACATACTACCGAAAAATAAACAATGCTTAATATTAATATTGATTAATATTAAAAATAATATATCAAAAAATTAATTTTTAAATAAATTTTACAATCTCTACGATGCTCAAATAAAAAATGTTGAATTTATGGAAGTAGACTCTTTTTATTTCAATGCGTAATGCGCATGCTATTTATAAGACACTTTATGCTTCTAGTGTATGTCTTGATATATTCTTAATCAATGTTGATTTCTTTAAGAATAAATTATATTGAGAAAATTACAAATTTTGTGAGTTGAGAGTAAATAATGGATAAAAATAATACAATAAATGCAGATTTTTGTTTATACATATACATGAGGAAAATGATTATGTGCAATTACATTTAAGGTTTTTTTTATTGTTATATCTTAGACTTTTGAATATAATTTGAAGTACAATGGTCATAATCAAAACACAAATATATTATTTTTGAACAGGTAACGGAACCATTGACTTTCCTGAATTTTTAACCATGATGGCTCGTAAGATGAAAGATACTGATAGTGAGGAGGAGATTCGTGAAGCTTTCCGTGTCTTTGACAAAGATGGTAATGGATTTATTTCAGCTGCTGAATTACGTCACGTGATGACAAATCTTGGTGAAAAGTTAACAGATGAAGAAGTAGATGAAATGATTCGTGAAGCTGACATAGATGGAGATGGGCAAGTTAATTATGAAGGTAAATACGCTGTTTTTAATTTACAAGACAATTTTACATCATTTTGATATCTTGAGAGAATGACACTTGTGAAACGTGCATATAATTTCATCAAATTTACTGTTTGTGTTTTTACACGCTAATGTTTTTATTTTTACAAAAACTTGATCTCAAAAATAAGGTGTTAACTCTCGTTTTCCATTTTTTGGTGCATTATTAATAAGATTTTTTTTTCAAATAGTATTAAAATGTATAAAAATACTTGTTGAACTGAATATTTTAATTTTGAGTAATCATTCTTTCTTGATATCAAAAATACTTGTCTCGTATATGTTTTTTCTGCTTGAGCTATCTTATACATAATTTTTTATATCAGATTATAAATTTTAATATTACTATTTCATTAAATGTTATTTTGTATAATTTATATTTAGATATCTTGGTTGTGATTATATTGTTTTAATTTAGTAAAAAATTATTTAAAAGCATTCTTAATAATAAAAAAAAAATTAAAATATATTTTATAAAACAAAATATGCATAAAAAAAATCAATTCCAAAATATTAACAGTTTTATATTTAAATAACCATATAGAAAATGTAGATAAAACCATATGAGTATCAACATCAGTTTTTCTTTATGATCTCAAAATATATTCGTATCAATAGGTACTAGGTACTGAGAGAATTTTGTTTTATAGGCATTTTATTTACTTGTAAACAAATTTAAGAAACTTTTTTTCCTTGTTTAGTAAAAATACAAGACTCGTGTGTTTTTTATTTAAATATTAATGAGCTATTTCAGTGACTCAAATAAGAATAAAATTTTTGAAATGAGACTTAATAAAACCAAAAAAAAAACAATAGGAGATATTTAAATGAAGTTCTCCCTAACCAATATTCCGCTTAAAATAAAACTGATCAGAAATCTTACCTCTTAGTATGTCTCATAATATTGATAAACAAAATTTCTGAGGGTACAGATTACAACCATTAAAATGCACTTTTTGTTATACATTATTGGAAAACATCCAATACTGTTCGTCATAAATTAAACGTGCTTTTATACAAAATAATAAATAGTTTTTAACGAGTTTATGACGAGTAAAATTTCCTTTAATTTTCAAAAAAATATACATTCTAAACAAATATTTTCAGCATTTGGTTTTTTTTTGAAAAATTTGTTTTGTTGTTTAAATGTTTCCCTTTAGAAATTCCTTGGAGTAGATCCATCATTAACCTTTAAGATTGATGAAATTAAAAATTAATTTTACGTGTTGTTCTGTCAAAACCTATGTTTTCACCTTTTTAAGCTTAACATATTAAGTTAATTCACATTTAATAAAGCTTACAATATGAATATAAATTATGATTTTTCTTAAATATATTGTTGCAAGTATTGATATTAATTTATTTCAACAAATACCTCATGTTTGTTGTGCTTGATTCAAAATATATTTGCAGCATAAATTAGTTTATTGGATGATAAGTAAATTAAACCCAATATCAAAATGTTATTTAATCATTATCATCATAAATGTTCAATATAAATGTTCTAAAATTATTTTTGTTCCTTCAATAAGTTGAACCTTCACGTTTTTTTTTGTTAAGATGTAAAGAGAAGCAAAACGTTCATTAAATATAAATGCAAGCTAAGTGTGAAATAAGCAGCATTTGACACAATTTTCTCTCGTTTTCTATTTTCATTCTTTTTTCAGAATTTCAAAAAATAGCCATACCAATATTTAAACAACAGTCCAGTACTGAAAAATAAATATAATTTATAATAAAATTAATAATGATTAGCAACTAAGCATTATGATTGACTCAAAACTGAAATCAAAAGCATTTTAAGCTTTAAATATAACATAATTAGTATATTTTTCATTCTCAAATAACTACAATTAGGTGATAACATAAAACGACGGGAAATAATCTTTTTTAAATATACATTTATTTTAAAAAACAGTTTTGAACGTAGCAGTATTGTGTAGAATAGTTACATTTAAATTCAAACAATAATAATAGATTTTTAATTTAACATGTTAAAATAGATTAAATAACACATTTTGATAATAATTATGTAACATTTGTAGATATTAAACAATTAACTAGATTAGATAATTTGCCTTCAAATTAACACAGTATGAATATTGTAATTTTTAAAAAACGACTGAATTTGTTTAAACAAAAATAAAAAGAACCTTTTCAAAATTAATAATAATAATAATTGAAAGCAAAAAAAAGACAATTTTCCATCCAATATTGATCATATTTAATGTTAACATAAAATTTTAGAATCGTATATAAAATGAGATAAAAACGCTTATAAATTAATAATTTAAGAAAAAAAAATCCCGGTGGTACACATATTTAATAAATGTTATAATAATTAGCTAATTATGAATTTTGTGATTAAAAAAAATTAAGGTACCTTAAATTACAAATCGTTAGTTTAGTTTTAATTCCATAAAGTAATCTCGTCTTTTGAAGATAAGCATTAGATAAAATTAAAATTGTGTTGAAAATTTTGCAGATTTTAAATGTTCGGTTCTTTTTAATTATGTTGAAAATAGAGAGAAAAACTTTGTAGATCTGTGATATTTCGGAAAAAAATTATTGTAGTGCGATAAGGAAAAACCGTATGAAAAAAAATTATCACGTGCAATTTGTTTTAAAATATAATTTTATAAATGTTATGTGGTAATTGAAGTCTTATTAAGAATAACGCAGAAAAACATTACAATTCGTTTTTACTCAACAGCTCAGTTTTACTATTTTTAAGCTTTTATATTTTCTGGAGAAGTGCAAGATCAACAACATCAGAATATTAACTTATCACAAATTTTGTCTCTTTTCTCTCTTGTAGAATTTGTAACGATGATGACATCGAAGTGAGCTGCAGATTGTTTGTATTGCGCCTTTCTATTATTTTTTATTTTTGAGAAGACTGTAGCCATGCGCAATTCCAGCCCGCGCAAAGCTGTCGCTATGGATTTAATTATAAAATTTAATCTTACGAGGAGAACAGTTAATATATAATTAAAAAGATAATAAAACAACAAAAAACTATCAAGGTTACTTTCTTTAAATAATAAAAAAAAACAAAAAAAAAAATTAATATTAATGAAAAATACATTAAATTTAAAACTAAACATAATAATTAATAAAAAAAAAATCTACTTTAAAAATTAATTAAACATTAAAAAAATAAACTAATAATTGAATCTGAGAAAAAAATAAAAAAACATTTACTGTAATACCAACCACATTCTTTTTAATCTATAAGAGTTCTTTGTCAAAACAACACACTCATATAAAAATAATTAACTAAAACACATTGTTACATTACAGAAAATTAGGACACGTTAAAAAAGTTAAAAAAAAAAAATTTATCCAAATTACTTAAAAAATATATATTAATAACAACTCTCAAGCCTATCATCAGTTTTCTCTAATCATATGAAATATATTATTTATTTTCCCAGTTATTATAATCCATAAAAATTATTAACTTTATAATCTTATCAAATAGTTTATATAAGCATATAGTAATATTTTCATGCAGTTAAATAATAATTTAAAAATGAAAAAAAATATTCTCTTCACCGAAGTTTTTAATAAGTCATTCTAGTTAAGCATATACTTTTGTGTAAATTTTTGTAAAAACAAATAAAAATTGTTAGAAAAAAATCACAAGACAGATTTAATTTCAATTAAAAAATTATGAATATTATAAAATCAGATAATACAGATGTTGATTGAGATAATGTGTACTGATGTTGTGTAAAAAACTCAAAATTATAAATGTAAAGTATCTTCAGCAACACACATGTAAGATTTTAATTGAGTAATGTTACTGTTTTGGATTTTCATCTGGGCTTTTCTCAACACATGCGATATATGTGATGTTAAGACAAAATAAAAAAAAAAAACATTACTTTTCAAGACAAACAAAAAGAATGAAAATATTTGAAAAATCGCTTAATGATTTTTATTGAATAAAATTAAAATCAAATCGGATTCTCGAAACAGTACTTGTGCTCTTTTATAGCTTTTGCACATGCTAGCAATTTGTCAAATAATGAACATTAGATTTATAGATAAAAATTAGTAATGAAGAAAAACCTATATATCTAAAATAATATTAATTATAATAACAAATAAGTTCAATATCGTTAATCAATTAAAAAAAAAAAATAAAGAAGTGAACAAAAAATGAGACGAAGGTAAGGGACAGGTAAAGATTTTTGACTAAAATATTGTAAAAGTACTAAGAGTATGAAAAAAAACAGATAGACAATCATCTCAATTGGGCTTACTAACAAAATATTAAAAAAAATACTATCTTTTAACGATATTGAACGATATTCATATAAATTGGCGAATAAATTCAGTGGAAATTTTTTAAAAATAATAAAACCTTAATTAGCAATCTAAAACAAACACCCAAAACCAGTTTTTCTTGCATAAACCAAATGAAGTCTAACATTTAAAAAAAATTATACATCATTTATCTAGTACACTTCAATCTAACAATTATGATGACTAAGATATCACACACAAATTGAGAAGGATAACAAAATGTTTTTTTAAAAAAAAATACTGATAAACTTATCTTAGAAAATTGGTCAAATAACAAGAGAAGAGTTCTACATCATTTGAAATCCACATTCATTAATTTAATTTTAACAAAAATACGCCTAAGTAAATATTTAAATTATTTATTTCAAATATGAAGTCAAAAATAAAAAATTCCATTTTTTTTTCAACTTTTTATTATTCTAAGGTGTCAATTTTTTTTTTTGAGGAAAGATAATATTAAGGAAAAGGGACAGAAATTAGTTACTCACGTTTTTTATACAACAGTTGGAGTTGTGATGTAAAATTTTAATTTAAATAACTGAAAGAAAATGCAACCAGCAGATTTTTTTCTTTGTTAGCTTAATGACAGTTTTTTACGATAAAAATAAATATTTCTTAATTCTGAATACATAAATCTTTATGAGTGGATTATAATACTAACAATATAACTATTTCTGCATCAACTCCATGTTTTTTCAAAACAACAAAAGCATTTACCTTCGATTATCATAATTATGTTTACTATATCAATTATTAAAACAGACTTAAATTATAATATATATAAAAATAGTTGATTTACGAAAGATAAATTCAATGGAATAAAATAAAAACATTATAAAATTAATTAAAATATGTGTACCTAGATGAGAGAAGAGTAAATTAAAATAAAAATAATATGATTGAAAATCACAAAATAAATTTAAACAAAGAAAAGAAAAATAACTATTATGTGTAACTTCTCCTTAATTTGTCTGTGTATAAAAACGAAAAATAAAAAAAGTAAATGAAAAAAAATCAGTAATTTTTTATTTATTTTATTAATCAACATCGAAAAAGTTTAAGAAGAGTTATGAACATTTAATTTGGGTTCAAATATTATGTAAGTTATAGAGCTAAATTTGGATGGTAAATTGATAATCAACTTGTTTTTACAATTGTCATCTAGACTTTTTCTCACTTTTCTCCAATTAGACTGAACTGTAACAAAACATAACTTTTGAGTTCTTCACAAAGTGATTAATCTAAAACAGAGTTACTGGATCAAAAAATCTGTTTCAGATTCAACATACATGCGAAAAGAACCATGTTTTGGATTACAGTTACAGATTGGAACAGTTAAATCTGCAATATTTGAATCTACTTGTTATTAGAAAAACCAAGGATGGAACCTTTTACAACATGTTAACATCTTCATATCTGAGAAGTCGGTAACACATATAAAAGGAGTTGGTAGGAAAAAGTGTTGTTAAGATCAGAGTACTTGTTGCATGCCTTAAGGTCATCTTAGAGAACTTAAACACTTGTAAATTGTGACATTGATTCACATAAATGGAGGAATAAAAACTATAAAGCATAAAAGTATGGAGCCTTACATACATACATACGTTTTTCTTCTGACCCAAAAAAACTTGCTCCAAAGATGTAATATTTAATAAGAATTGGAATTGGAAAAAATGTGATAATCAAGTTCAAAAATAAATAACTGACTTTATTAGAATATTTTAAAATAATAATATGTCAGGAAAGAGTTATCAGCTGTCATTATTTTTAAAGCCTAATGCGAATCTTAATTATTTATTTATATTAAAAGTCTTTTTAAAAGCATTTGTATTAATCTCTGATTATGATAATTATTTTATTTTATTGATGTTTCGGAATTTTAACCTTAATAAAATTGTAAGTATAAAATGATTTGTAAATTGGAAATAATAAATTAGTTAAATAAACAAACATAAACATTTATATTAACTTGAAAACAAATTTGCAGTAGTATGAAGTGTTTAAGTCGCCTTTAGATGAAATTAGTTATTTAATTATCCAAAACTTCATTTCTTTAATTAAATATTGTTGATGTGCCAAATTTATAAAAAAAAATTAATTGAACCAAATTTTAAAACATTTTAGTACATCAATAACATTGAAGAGTGATTAAGAGTTTGAAAGTGTTATCAGGTGTTATTTGGTCATGTTAAGATAATTATAATTTTATATCAGCTTAATTATTCTTTGTAATAGGATAGTAATATGTAATCCAATGCACTATTTCGATTGTCAATTTTTGTAGTTCCGGTATAAAATTGTAGTTGCGGTATTAATTCAAATTTGAAATTATCGTTTAATATTTCGATCGTAACTTTGGATCGAAATATGTAACAAAGGTTATGTTTAAAGATTAAGTAACAACAAAATTTGGTGGAAAAAAAAAATTAATACATTTTCGCGGAAAAATAAGTTTTGTCCAAATAATTTAATTTTTCATTAAGGATAGCTGCAATAAATGCAATATGCAATAGTTGAATGTTATTAAGTCTGTTAATGACTCCTATGTGATTACTTACCATTTAAAAAAAGCATTAAATTACTTATGCTAAGAAAAAAAACTTTTTTTCTAAATTATTGTACATATAAATCTGAATTTTCATGAGTTAATCGTTTAAAGAACAAATTAAGAAAATGTATACAAATCATAGTGAACTAAAAGATATTTTGAATTTAGTGTGGGGGATAATTAAAAATGATGGCGGAGCATTTCGACTATGGTGTCAAGGTTTTGAGTTTTCTGAAGATGAACCAGCTGCACTACGTCAAAGATGTGGGGGACCTTGTGGAGTTCTTGCACCTGTACAAGCGTACATTTTGAAAATGTTATTATCAGAAGCGATGGGGCAAAATTTTAAGGACTTAACTTTTGAAAAATGCAAAGCTGTTTTAGTACAAGCACTTTGCTGCATTTTGACAAAATGTAAAACAACTAATTATTACGTAGTTACATTGAAGGACACTAGTAATGAAGATACCGATGCTGGTCAATCTAGTACCATTGCTCCAACAAATCCAGTTGTGGAAGAAAATGCAAAAACGTTTCATGAACGTCTTCAAATAATTGAAATGAAAGATATTGAACATGTAAGACAACTTTATTTGGATAACTTCAATACTTTAGAAAACCAATATGGAGTACTTTTATTCTTGTATACTGTTCTATTGACCAAAGGAATGCAAAACATATTAAGTGAAATTTGTGATACATCAGAGCCATTAATTCACGCCGTTTATGGGCATGCGTCTCAGCCTTTAATTAATCTTATGTTGACCGGTCGGATAGTGCCTTATGTATGGGATGGGGACAAAAATATTGGTGGACTCGCTCTAAGAGGCGTTAATCAACAATCCGATATTGGTTTCCTAACAATAATGGAACAAATGCAGTATTGCACTGTTGGAAACTTTTTTAAGAATCCACGTTGTCCTGTCTGGGTATTAGCATCTGAAACACATTTGACCGTACTTTTTAGCCCTGAAAATAAGTTAGTGGCACCTGAAACACCACGAGAACAAGCGATCCGGGTGTTTCAACAGTTTAACAATGACGGAGCCAGTTTTATTGAAAGTGGTCATTTGCAAGAAGTTTTAAAACAGCTTGGACTTGTTAGTGTACCTGAATATGTAGACATAATGCGTAAAAAGTTGGATCCTGAAAGTTTGGGTATTATCCTCCAAAATGCATTTTTGGAAGAATTTTTTGAAGAAGAAGTATCCAAATGTCCAGATATATTTGACCTGTATCACTACAATGGAATTCCTAATTCTAATTTACATAACCAAGTAAAGTTCAGGAAAGGAACTGCTATTCTGTTGGAATCAAATCTACAGATGTGTGATTCATCAAATCCTATGTTGACCTGTCTTCAAACCAAATGGCCCAACATTGAAGTGAACTGGATTGAGAATATACCTTCATTGAACTAAATATATATGTATATATCTAACGTTTAACCACAATGTACATAATTATGTTAACAATCACTTGGATCATACAAATATATAAACAAAATATCGATATATAATAATTATTAACAACAAAATTAATAAAACGGCAAACTTACTGTTAAAAATTCTATAACTTAAAAACCCTTTTTTTGTTTTTTTTTATAAATTTTTTTTAAATTTAATATAATAAATAAAAGTTTTAGTTTTTAATAATTGGGACCCTTATCTTTACGAACGACTTTAAATTTTATTGAATTGAAAAATAAAATGATCTGACAAATAAATGCAATTTTCAGTTCAAATTTAAATAAAAGAAATATCTTTTGAAACTAAAAACAACTATTATTAGTTTCAGTTCTCTTCTTCATTAATCAACTTTAAAATGAATTCTAATTGCGTTGTCAACTTAAAACAAGGTAAGTTAATTGGAAATGTAGGAGCATTGCCAAATGGCTTGGAATATTACTACTTCAAAGGAATACCTTATGCCATGCCTCCCAAAAGATTTGAAGAAGCACTTCCTATAAATGTTTTCAATGAGCAACCTTTACTTTGCAATACTGAAAGGTCAATAGCATATCAAAAAGATATGTTTAGCTCAGAGATAATTGGGTCTGAAGATTGTCTTTTTCTCAATGTAAATTATCTGCTTATCTTTTTCAATCAAGCTTTAGTTTAATATTATTTAAATTTTTGTAAAATATAGATTTATACACCACATATCGGTCGAAAAAAGCTACCTGTAATGTTTTGGATTCATGGAGGGGCATTTAATGCTGGAAGCGGTAATTCAGACCTGTGAGCAAATTCTAGTTAAAGTTTAATTGAATATGCTTATTTTGAGCATTATTTATTTTTTTAATAGATATTCTCCCGAATATTTAGTGCAGAAAGAAGTTGTAGTGGTGACAATAAATTACCGTTTAGGTCCTTTGGGATTTTTACATTTTCCAAGCATGGGAATTCATGGAAATTATGGATTGAAAGATCAACTTCAAGCACTTAAGTTTATTAGTGAAAGCATTGATAACTTTGGTGGTGATAAGAATAACATTACATTGTTTGGCGAAAGTGCAGGAGGCGTGTCAGTTCATTTTCACTTTTTGTCCGAAGAATCAAGGTAATTTATTTAAAATATAATTTTACCAACATTTTAATAGAACCATTTCAATCTAAGGAAATACTTTCATAAAGCTATTTGTCAAAGTGGTATAGCATTGAATGACTGGGCTTTGCAAGAGGGACCGATTGAAAAAGCACGTAAACTGTCTAAATTGTTAGGTGCCAAAGACATTGATGACAAAAGTGTCTATGAAACTTTGATAAACGCTCGTGCAGAAGATTTGATTCGAAAAGCCAATCATACAGTAACTGCCGACGAAAAACGAAGAAGTTTTATAATGCCTTTCAGACCAGTTGTGGAAAGCCTGCACAAAGATGCATTCATCAAAGACCATCCACTAAAGTTACTGAAGAAAAAAAATATCTATAGTGGAATACCAATTATAACAGTTGAGAAATCTTTTATTTTTTATTACTCCTATTAATTAATCATTTTATTTTAAACCAGGGAATAACAGATATGGAAGGTATCATTATGCTTAAGGATTGCTTTTCAAAAGTAAAAAATTTTAATACCGATTTCTGCAAATATATTCCAAGGTAATAGTATATCAGGAAACAAGTTGAATAATCATATTATTTTCTTGTAGCTCTTTGAATTTAACACTAGATACAATAGATGCTATTGATACTGGAAAAAAGATAAAGGAATTTTATTTTGGATCCAAACCATTTGATAAGAATACAGAACGAGAAATGTCTGAATTCATGACAGATTTCCACTTTTCTATCGGCCATTATATAAATTCTGAAATTTTTTCAGAATATCAACAGAAGTATATTTTTTTTCTTTTCAATTGTTCTTAACATTAATTCAAATCAACATTACAGAACGAAGCACTTTTTATATCAATTTTCTTTTGATGGTGAATTGAATATGTATAAAAAATTTTTCTCTAAGACATTGGTTAGAGGAGCATGCCATGCGGACGATTTGTTTTATTTGTTTAAGTATATTATTTTTCAATTATTAATTTTAGATATAGAACTAACAGCTGTTATAATTTTAGAATGACAATGGCAGTTCCTGTTAGTGACAATAGTGAAGAAGCAAAAATGAGATCAGTTATGTGTGAACTTTGGACAAACTTTGCAAAGTATGGAAATCCAACTCCGAAAACATCTAATTTTGATTTTATTTGGGAACCTGTTGAAAACCGGACCTCAGATTTGCCATGTCTTGATATTAATAAATTATGTAAAATGGTTAGAAATCCGTGTAAAAATCGTTTGGAATTTTGGAAAAGTTTATATGCTGATTGGAATAAAAACCTTTTGAAAGCAAAATTATGAATAAATATGAACATAAATATTTTATTCTTATTTTATTCTGGCTATTATAAACGATTAATATCGCTCACTCCGTGCTTGTTTTGTCTGTGTATAAATGTTGGATTAGAGTCTTCTAATAATGATATTCATAAATTTTGACCAGTGTTGAAAAATGTTCATGTCCAATTGATTTATATTCTTCAGCGTAATATTTTAAATATCTCTAGAAGTGTACTTTTTCAGCATTGGCTTATCCTATTTTCTAAACTGTCAAAATCGTGGTTCATAACAATAACATTAAATTTTATAAGATTTATCTTTAAAAATAATAGAATATTAAAAATGATGCGCTATGAAGGTAACGAAAAGTTAGCCGATGAGAGTCCGTGCGCTGGTGCTAGGGCTGATTTAAAAATGTGTTTGCTGGAAAGTGATTGTTGTAAAGTAGTAGGTTTTCAAAACTATAAATTTTGGCATCGTTCTAAATATACATTAACTTTCTTTTTGAACACACAGTACAAGAAAACTCCAAGAGAATGTTTAAATGCTCAAGATGGGACAGTTCCATCTGAATGTCAAGTCCTCAGGAACACATTTTTTGAATGCAAAAGATCATTGGTAAGTAATTATTATTTACATTATTAAACGAACATCAAGGATAACAATGACTTTTTTATCCTTAGCTAGATAATAGACAAAGATTCAGAGGTCGAAAAGGATATTAACTATGGTTTCAATAGATAAATAAATATAGTGCTTGTAAATAAAATATTTGTAACAGTTAAAGTTATGAATAATAAAAAAAAAAGTCAATTTAAGTTCGGCATAGATTTTACAACTTTTTTTTATTATTTATTTGAAATTGTATTAAATTTGATACAATACGGTGCATGCTATCAAATATTTAGAATTAATGTTAGTTTTTTTAATAATCCAGTTTAGACGGTTGTTCTTGTAAGTTACTTACGAACAAAACTATTAAAATCTTTAAAAAATTGTGAGGTACTTACAGGCCAATGAATGTCATACAAAACAGAAATCAATATGTTTCATAATTTTCATTTCAATTCAGTGTTTTTGTTTCACTTATGTTTTAATGTTTATACAAAAATAATTTGATCCAATAGTTTAAATAATGTTATTCATAAAAATTATCAACCTAAGAATGTAAGCATATATATTCTGCTTTTTATTGCATGAAAATTGATATTCGTTCACTATCGATTGAATTTTAAAATTTTCAATTTTATTTTATCACAGTTCTACACATCTAGTTACTTTTATAGATTCGATTTAATTATTAATAAAAGTTATAATAGGAAAAGTTTGTAAATTGCAATAGGCAGTTCAGCGTTCAGCTAGGCTTAAAATAATTTTATCATACTTTACATTATCAAATTTGATTCATTGAGCAAACAATTTTCCAAATACAAATGAAATTTTCTATATTGATTTGAATTAATCATTAAGTTATCATATGGGTGATGATCATTATTCTTTCAAAACTATTTTTTCAGTTTTTATTTTACTTTTGTTTGAAAAATATCCATTAGGTTTTAATTTCAAACATTATTTTTTAAAAGAAGAACTTAAATCAATATTTTACCTTTATTAATTTGTCTATAGTTTTGTCTCAAATATTCCATTTGTATTTTGTATATTTTTAAAGAAATCAAATATCATCAATATAGTAAAAGATTAAATTACTTTAGGATCAATTAAAATTAAATTTTTCTGCTCATCATAAAATTTTTTTATTCATGTTAAGGCTGCTCCAAATGGACTTTCCGTTTAATGTCCGAACTGAAAAAAAGGTTTGTTACATTTAATTACAGAACAAAATAATCAAACACGATGAGATTATATTTTTTTCTTCTTTTAACTCGTAGAAAAAATTATTTACCGAATATTAATAGTATTCAGTTCGAATATTCAGTGTTTTTTTCTTGAATGTTTTATGATAAATCTACTTTTTTTGTTAATTGGCTCCATGTCAATTTTTCAATTTATGATCGGACATTAAATTGAAAGTTGGTTTGTAGTAACCTATATACAATAAATATGTATTTAATTTTTAATTGACTGTTTCATAATTTAATAATGCTATGTATAATATTTTAAAACTTTTGAATCAAAATTTCTAATTTTCATGTAAATACCGATTGAATTTCGAATTTTAATCAATTTACTTAATAATATCTATCTCTAAAAAGTTTGTATTGGCTTATATAGGCCTGTGTAGCCACATAATCTTGACCTTAGAGTTGGTATTAATACTGCTGCACCGCTCAGATTTTTTAGTAAATCTGCACACTCACACACCAGTAAATACATTTTATCTCCTTTGGCTGAGGCTGATTTATGTAAAGTGATCTTCCTTAGATTTACGCTACGAGGCAAGTATCTAATAAGTAATATTAAAATAATAAAAATAAATAATATAGTTATAATATGTTACAACGATAAATTTTAATTTTATATACCTATACATTGAACGAGCTCCTGTCCAAAATAACCAATTTCTTTCAAATCTTTCTCCATCATCACCTTCAAATACCTTTTGGTTAAAAAAAATTAAAGAGCGATTGGTGTTTGATACAAAACTTAAAAAAGTTAATAGTTATAAGAAAATTAAAAATATTTATTTATATTCAATACAAGTTCAATAGATTTTAACAACTATAAAAACTGTTTAACTACCTTAAATACACTTATAATATAACCTGTAGAAGGTGTTAGAGACTTTTTGAAATTTCCTAATTCATTTTGACTAAAACAAAGTGGTGGGCGACAAATACTTGCTACCTCAGAATATAAATCAAGAGTATGTGCTGCTGTGTATCTTGTTACCTACTCAAAAAAAAAAATTATTTCAATTTATAATTTATTTTATTCTATATATTAAATAATACCTTAGGTTCGAATTTCGCTAGTGATTTTATCCTTACTCCTGTATAAAAAATATTAGGGTCGGTTTGTTGGGTATTGATTACATAATAACTAATAAATGGAAATTCAGCTGAAAAAGTAAATCTTCTTTTTTATAAGTTATTTTGGCTTTTTTAAAAATTATTTACCCGTTCTTTCCATATTCGCCAATAGCATCCCCCCTAATGCATTATTTCCTTGTTGAACCTTTAAAGGAAATTACGTTTGAAATAGTTACTCAATTATTTTTTATAATAAGGAATAGCATATTTACTTCGTGTAACAATTCTGACGCAGCTATTCGTTGTTTTATAATAGGATGAGAAAGAGGTGATTCGAGAATGGGTTCTATTGGTTCATATGATGACATAAGGTGTGCCAATACACACAATTTTGGATCTGATACTTCAAGAACGTTCAACGGACCTTGTTTTGAATCTGTTGAGTCAATTGGAGGTGGTAGCTATTACAAACATAAATATATAATATTTTTTTCTATATGTAATTATATGCATTAAAACTTACGGGTACTCCAGCAGGTAAAAATCTGTCTATTGAATGAATCGGGATGATAAAACAGTCTTTTTCTAGTTGAGTTAATGATATTGGTTCACTACGTGAACTGACAAAACCTGTAGATTTATTTCCATTACTACCACCACCTACATTTACTGATAGTAAAATTCGATGGAGAAAAATGTTAGATATCAAAGAATA
This sequence comes from Culicoides sonorensis, assembly GCA_900002565.1. NCBI lineage: Eukaryota > Metazoa > Arthropoda > Insecta > Diptera > Ceratopogonidae > Culicoides > Culicoides sonorensis. Next base: position 205,315 of record LN483496.1, on the reverse strand, counting down.
ATTTGAAAATGAATTTGAAATGTTTCCTGTTTTGCTTGCCAGTAAATTATTTCGAGGATTAACATGTAATTTTATTTTTCAATATTTAAAATTTACTAAAATTTGCAATTTAATTAAAAGCTTGTGTTACATTATTATTTGTTTTTTTTTTTTACATATTTACACAAAATTATTATGTTAGATGTAAGTTATTGTTTCGTGCAAATTAAAACGAGCACAAAAAATAAAATCAAACCTTGCCTGGCAGCATCAAATAAAGGCGTTTGACTTCGTCTGTTATTTGCCCATTTAAAATCACTTAGCATAGCAACATGATCAGACGTTCTACGGTCAACTAAAGGCTGGGGTGCATCATATTCACACTGGTGCGTGGTAGTATCTGCCGAATAATTTTCTAAAACACCTGCCAATGGCCCACACTTTTCTGTAAATTATTCAATGGAAACATTTTTTTAAACTACTCATTATGGATCTATTTTTCACAGTAATCTCGTGATTTTTGATTGAATATAGCTTGTTATCTATTATTTTTTTATTTTGTTAAAGGTTTAGTAGCCAAATATCCTTTTTTGTTGACTGCGTAATCTAATACTATCAATAACCAATAAGTTATTTTATTTTCTTGCTTATTTTTGAAGAAAATCATATACTTGTTGAAAACACTTTTTTTCTGCTGACAAGCCATAAAACAAGCTCATTTTTCTGCATTTTGATTCACTCTCACTATTGTTTAACATTATTTTGGCAAAAATTCAAGCAATGATTTGTAATTTTCTCATTACATTATGATTTGATCACCACTATAAAAGTTATTTTGCAATGTTTCTTTAAAAGCATATATTAATAATTAAAAAAAAGAATAACTTATGCGAATATGATAAAAAATTTACATTGATGAAGTCAATTAAATTTTAATTCTTTTTTATTATTGATAGGAATTTAAATATTGAAAATACGGATTTTTAATTTAACTGTTTTATTAGAAAAAAGGTCGATGAATTTGTTTTGCGACACTTTGTTTGATAGCGTCCTTGTAAATTATTTTATGATTTGGAGTAAAACATTAATGAGCACACTGACTACTACATTCATATTTATTATAATATAATATTTTGTAGCAGAGTGATATTAATAGAATTTATAATTTTTATTTATAGTTATTTTCATTTTGTCACAAATGTTACATGTACAGTTTAGAAAGAAAATGTAAGTTTAATGGACATTATTAATTTTATAATTTATAAAATTATAATGATTTAACTATTAATTTTACGTGTAAATGCATCAAACATAATTTAAAAACACTCAGTGAAAATTTAATACAAATATCTTTTTACAAAGGAATAATAAAAAAAAATCTCTTAACCTTCGACAGTATCCTGATACCCAAAACCACCGCTTTTTGTAGCACTGAAAAATATATGCGTGCGAAAATGATAATCATCAGGATTAGACATTCCCATATCACGCGATCTTTTGCCTTGATAGGTTTTTTTTGTTTTCAATCCACCACCAGTAGACTTGGAACCACCTCCTCCGCCATCTCGAAAGTTTTTACGAAACATTAAATTCATTTTAATTTGCCTTTTTTTGTTAGAATATCTAAATTATAAACTTTAATTTACTGAATTATTTTTCAATTTTATTTTTTTTTCTTCTTAGTTGGCGCTCATTGAATTTTCTAACAAACAAATATGTCAGTAGTTAAGACCCGATATTCAAAGACTAAAGTTTAATTCAATTTTGCGATTTTCATCAAAATATTGGTGGGCGAAATCTCACTTGTATGAGTTTGTTTGTTCAAAAAAATTAAATTCTCAGTTATTAATTTATTCTCTTAAATTTTATTTTACTTCTACACGTTAACTTTCAGAAATTTTAATAAAAGTACATTAATAATTGTAATTTTCATTAACGGATTATTTTTATATATTTTACATTCATGGAAGTTCAACGATAACAAAAAAAATAAACAAACTATTACAGGACATAAGAAATTCAAAAATCATGTAAGAAATTGAATATTTTAATATTTTTTTTTCAACCAATATTTTATTTCTAATTAAAACTTGCTATTTTGATAAAAAAAAAAAGAAAATAAACAAAATACAAAAGAACACCATTGATTAAAGTTCATATAAGCCGTATATATAATACCAAATAATTCGTGTCTACGTTTTTAAAATAAATAAAAAGGACTGCATTGCGGTATCTGTACTAATGCATCAATTTTAATCATACTTTTCATTTAAAAGATGTTCTGGATGATATTTTCTTATATTTTGATATTAGACATAATTTGGCAAAATTTCACTCAAAACCTAATCATATTATCATGTGTGTTATTAATAATGGAATTATAAAACTTGAGATTTCAAGGTCATGCTGATGTATTCCAATTAAAGAATTATTTTGCACTATTTTGTGATAGTCATTTTTGTTCAAGATTTGATACAAATAATTTAGTACAACTAACATAGAAAAGATGATTATTTCTATATCATATTCACTAATTTTTTAGAATAAAATCGCAGTACCAATATTCAAAAAAAAACTCTAAACAGACAAAAATACAAAACATTCACAATTTTTATGTTAATTTAGTCTTTTTAGTTAATCTTCGTAATAATACTGAAACAATATTTTTTTTATATTGAACCAACCTTCTTTTGTCCCAACCGACTTTCCAAATCTTTGTGGTGTAGTTTGAATTGCTGATAACGGAATGGCCAATGTTTTCGCAAGTGGAACTGAAAACTCTTCATCTGATTTGGGACATACAGAATATCCGAATTGAGCATTACTCATAGAGGGACTTATTTTACTAAATCTTCGTAGTTTTTCACTCATGATTTATTCGTTTTTTTTTGTGAAAGTTTATAAATTACATACAATTTTCATTTTTATATTCGTAATTATGTACGTTACTTTTTTTTAACTTTATTATCACAGATAATATAATTTATTAATAATTATTGATGGAGCTTACATGTTGGTTAGGTTTAACAGGTTCCATTAAATGTAAATAAATGTGTTACGCTTTCATCGTGTATAAAAATTGAATTCGTTAAAGTATAGTAATATCTGTTTTTTTTTTCTTCTTCTTTCGCTGTTAATTCATTTTATTTGATATTAAGGTAATTGTGCCCATAATTATATAGTTCTAATTGGTAGGAATGCATTGGATTTAATGTCAATACAGTTATTTTCGTAATGGATTAAAGGATAGTGAAACATGGTCATTATTATTATTGATATAATTTTTTATTATTTATTACACACATATACATGATCTACTAAATATAGAATTGAATACATAATAAAACACAAAACAAAATTTAACACTGACATTGACCAAAGCAAAGCTAACAAGAGACTAAACCGTGAGATAAAACGGAAAAACTGCTGTAGAGAATTTTCCCTTTTTATGAAGGTGAGAGTCGACAAACATTCTGCATAACCATAGCTATATAATAATTAATATGAAGGTTGTCATTTGTTTAGTATTCTCTTTCTGAATGAAATTTCTACTTGTGCCGTGAAAATGCCGAAAATCAGCTGTATTTTAATGTTGAATTCATAACATTTTTTGTATTGAATAAACATATACATACATATTTGAAAAATTGTTTCACGAAAAGAGCACTACAAAAACATATAAATACTATAAAACTGTACGAAAATGAGACTTTCTCATTTTGCAACGACGCACTAACTTCCTTCCGGTGCTCATCAATTATCTGTTGGTTTTGGTAACAATAATACAACCTGTAATCAATTCAAATAAAAATGTGGGAGTGACAGTTGAAAACAAATAAAAAAATTACTATTGTTGTTTTTGTTTTTGTTAATTTTAATTCTTTGTTTTTTTTATTAAATATAAGCTGGTTGTTGAATTATATGATCGAATACATTTAGAAACAAAACGGTAATATTGACCATTTATAAATTAAATTAAAAAGTACCACTTTATACTGATGATTTGATTTTTTCTTCAATTTCTTTCAACCGGCACTTTATTTCAGGAGAATTATCCTTTTGGAAATTGGGTAGAAGTCGTTCTACTGTTGTTTTAATTAAATCAAGGTGTTGATCATCTTTCAAAGCTTGAAATTTTTTAATCAACAGTAAAATAATATTTAAAGATTCTTTTCGTACACCAGAGTGCGGTAAAGCTAAAATAAATTAAAGTTATATTTAGTTATTTATAATTTTTACATTATAACTTACTTGAAATATCGGCTATTGTTCCAAGTATTAAATCAATTATGTCATTCAAATCCTTTTCACTACTTTCCAATTTAACTTTTTTTTCTTGTGGATCAACATGAAGTATGGGTTGATTGAGTATGTACAATTTATCAACATATTTACCTAAAGCTATCAAAACACTCAACTGCACTTGTCTAGTATTTAATTTCAAGCATTCTGTACATTTTTGAGCAAACATGAGCTGGTATTTCTTTTGAGTTTCGATTGAATTTAATGGCCATGCTTTTCCGAGAGCCTCACAAATTGCTTCTTTTAAATTTCCTAAAATAAGCATTTGTTTGTTCTTTTCATCAATTGTTTCATTATTTGTATCATCATTATCTTCATCAAATTGAAGATCATTTTTGTTCATTATGAACCAAACTAAATTGTAAAGTTCCTCAAAACGGTCTTCTTCTAAACTTTCCAAAACAGTTCCAATAGCTTTTAATGCTTTGGTCTTATAAACGGGATTTTCTTTTTTTCGAACTTCTTTCATCATAGCGTCAATCATTCTGATATGCAAATTTGACTTATCTTTTTCAAGATGTTTGGATAAACTACCTAACGCCTCTAGAATATTTTCTTTTCCTTTATAAGTACGACCTATTTTAAATTGAACATAATAATTATGATGAACTCAAGGTTCAATTACAGCATATATTTACCTGTAATAGCTGATAAAAGTAAATTTATTAATTTAACTCTATCATTGTGAGACAATTCTTTATTTAATCGAGTAGCTAAAGTATCAATAGCTTTTGCACTTTGTGCTTTCACTGTAAAAAGTTGGCTTTGAAAACATTGCTCCAAGCGATTTATGATCTTATCTAAATTAAATTTTATTCCAATATCACCAGCATTTACTTCATTCCAAACATCTTTCCAATGTTCTACATTTTGACGATTTTCTTCAGTGATTTCTTCATGCATTGCCAAAAATATTAAAGGAATTATTTCACCTGAATAATCCTTCAATAGTTCTGGATATTTTTTATGGATTGCATGTATTACCTGAGGAATAGCCTTCGATTTATTTGATTCGGGATCAAAATAAGCTTCTGCTAACTTTTCAAATAACTTAATAATAGTTTGTTCTTTAGCATTGCCAATAAGATGACCAATAGCACTAGCATTGTATTTCTTAACGGTAGGATTTCGATCAGCTAGTCCAGATAAGCAAGCAGATAAATATTTTCCTGTAAGAGGAGTCATGGCACTGCCGATATGAACACTCACTAGACAAATAAAATGAGCACAAGCAACTTTTGTACCCAACTGTACTGTTGTTTTCATAATATCAATGACAGACGGAGTCATTTTCTCCAAAGCTTCATAATCTATAAATCTAATACATTTTGTCAAGGCATCCATTGTATGATGTTGTTTGGCCATATCAGCTCTGATTGAATCGACAGCGTCTTGTGTTCTTGAATCGGATGCAAACATGTTTGAAAGATGTGAAAGTTTTACACTATCAATTTCTCCATTAGCTCGCAATAAACAAGGAATTAGAATAGCTAAATGAGGTTGAATTAAACTTCCTGATGACTCAATTAATTCTGATATTGTTTTTATTGAAAGTTGACGTATCTCTACCACATTATGTGTAATTCCAGTCTCTAGAATCAAAGGTAAAATTGATGTTGCCACATTCATTCCGGATTTTGCATGACATGATGAAGCTGCAATAACACACACTTTGCTAAGTAATTTAGCAGTGCCTTCAGCCGCTTGTCGGGTCCCTTCATGATAATCATCCATTACACGAAATAATTGACTCCATAACATAGCAAGTTCTGCCTCTGGTACATTTTGATCTGTTTCCATCGAGTTAGATGCGTTCATTGATCGATCATCACTTCTCAATTTTAACCCTTGTGGTCTTTTTATTAAATCTCTAGCTGCTAAACAACACGACATGCGAGTTCTCCAATCAGAAGATGTCATATTTTTAAGAACATCATCCAATATTTCCCAATAATATTTTTCAATAGTTACTTTTGAATCAACAACTACTGAGTCCCAAATACTTATCATTGAATTTTGTATTTTTGGTGTAGGGTCATATTTGTATCTAAATAATCGTGGAACAATTTTTCCTAGATATGCCTGCATATTTACTTTTGCAAGTTTAGAAATGGATTTTATTCCAAAAGCAGCTCCCAATTTACTATTGAATGATGCATTATGATTAGCAAGCTGCATAAACTGATAAATCATCTCAGGTTGATTTAAATCCGACGCTAAAGCACAAAGTTCTTTGTACGTTGAAAGTTGTCCACCTGTAGGGGCTGTGCCTAACACTCCTTCTTCAAAAACTTTGGTGTCGTCATTAACTTTTCTGACTTGTCTTTTTCCACCTGTCAATTGTTCCAAAAGCTTACTTGAAAGCTGTTCCTGTGTCTGGGTATCACACATTGAATAAATAAGACCCAATCCCCTGGATGCAACGTCTTGAACCAACTCTAAAGTAAAAAATAAAAACTTTAAAAACTAAAATCTTTTAAGTTTATAAAAATTATCATACCATTATCCTCAGACAATAACTCAATAAACGAATCTTGTAGAATATGTTTTCGTGTTTGAATTGGTGTTCGGTTACTACAATTTTTTACAAGAGCTAAAAGAAAAATTGCTGTCGCTTGCCGTGAATTCGGATACGGTTCTGGTACAATTTTTATTATTTCATCTAACAACCAATCAAATATTTTATCATTACGTTGAATCTTTGTTGGATCATGCTCAACTGCTTCTATAATTGATTTCCCTTCCAAAATTATGACTAATGACTGTGCAATAGCAATATGAATAGAAGGATTTTTAGTCTAAAATCAAAAGAAAAAATTTAGTTTTTTTTTTTTTGTCAAAATATAGATTTAAAATTTTACCATTTTGATTAAATCAATGAAACCTTTAATGACTTTTTCAGTGAAATACTTTGCATCACCATTAGTTAACAATCCGAGACATCGTGCTGATTCCTCACTAATTTGTCCACGCGAGTGAGCGGAACGCAAATTTTTGAATAGAGTTTTCAACACATATTGTTTGGTATTTTTTGGAGTTTCAGCTAATAGTAATAAGAAATGTATCATCAAAAAATCATAATCTAATAAATAATTAAAGTTTAGTTACATTCATCAATTTGCATCATATTATCTTCGTCTTTTAATGGAAGTGTTACAATTGACCCAATAAGTCCTAAGCCTTCAATTGATGCTTTCATCAAGAGATAATGCGAACTTGTCAATAAATTAACTATATGATTAAAGTTTTTAATAAGTCGAATAGAAATGAGATAAGGTATAAATTTTATTTTGAATTTTACCTAATAGTTCTACTGTTTGTACAAACGGAGTCCAAGTTTCAATGCTTTCAAATCTAACTCTATTTTCTTTTTTCAATTTATATAATTTTCGATGAATTCCATACGATAGTGCCAGTATACTTCCATGTTGAGCCTCCAGTGACTTTGAGTTTATCAATAAGAGACTATCAGCATGTTTATGGAAATCATCCTCATCCATTATATTGTAAGCTAAAATAGTTCCATAAATTTTCGATATAAGAGTTCTTTCATTTTCAGATATTTCGCCTAATGATAATTTTAATGATTCTAACAAATCACTATTTAATGGTACACACAACTCTGGTGCTGCACTTATCAAATCCCAAATACATCCTAATTCTATTGGGCCTTTTCTAGATATAACCATACATTTGATTAAATCATTATACATTTTCACATATTCTGATTGATTTTGGTCAAACATGGTACGCAAATAGTGACCGATTCGTTTATTTTTTTCTTCTTCATTTGGATATTCTGTAATTCCAGAAGAAAGCCAAAAACATAACCGGAGGTACTCTAATATTTCTGTAAACATATCATAAGTGTATGCTAAATGCAATTTTCCAGAATTTTTTTCACTTACAGTCGATTTCTTTTCTGCTTTTTCGTGAATGTATTTTACCATATCTTTAAACCCTGGCAGAATAACGAATCTTTGTTCTGCTGTCAATAAATTTGTTTGTTTATCATTTGCGCTTTTAAGATTATCAACGCTAGATACAAATGCATAATTAATGTTATCTTTCTTTGAATTACCATAAAGATAACTTGTAACCATTTCTTGTAAAGTAGGATTCGTCCCAGCTATAACCAGTAATAAATACCTTGCTGGAACATAATAATCCGGAAAGCAAGTTGTCAAAAAGACACTTGCTATATTTTGAACAATAGTTGATTTACTTTCAGCCTTTTCCGATAATAATCCAATTAAAAGAATTTGTTTCTTATCAGGAATAAAATTATAGTCCATCGGTTGATTAAATGATTCAGAAGATGATGGAATTTGTCCATCAATGACTTCTAATTCAGTCTTTTCTTTGTATGCAAAAGCTTGCGCTAAAGCAACTAAAGCTTCTCTAATGTACGAATGCATTTCAGGAGGAGCTTGTTTAAGATGTTCAAAATATTTAACAACTAAATTTACATCTTTATTTACTGAGTCCGGACAAACTGTTGCTAGACGAGCAATTGCATTATATGCATTATTCTGAACATCAATTGGCTCTTCACCTTCAGAACCGAATAAAAGTTTGGTAAGTCCAGTTAATAATACAACAGCCAATTTCTGAATGAGCTCTTTTTCAGAACTAAAATTTTAGAATTTAATTATAAGATAAATAATAAATTAACTACAGTTAAAACTTACTTAAGAATTAATATGTCTGTGAACTGTAAGGCTAGAACTTTACATTTCTGATTCGTACTTTCCCCGAACAGCGACTCAAAAATTACTTGTATACCTTTAGCTGTGTTTAATCCTTTACCACGGCATTTGAGCAAATATTGAAAAACTTTTTGACGTACTCGTGCATTTGCGGGAGTCGATTTTTTTTCAGATATTTTAGAACCGTTGCCAGACATTAATGTATATAAAGGTGCTGTTAACTGAGCACTAGACCAGTCTAAAGTATTACTTATTTTGCTGAGTTCTTGCAAAGCTGCAGTAGCAATGCTAAAACGTGTATCTGCTGTTGCAACAACTAAAAGCGGTAAAACTTCATCATCCGAAAAAGCTCCACTACATATAAATGTGACAATTCCTTTTTTCAGTTGCTCTAGTTCTTCAGCTTTTAGATTACCAGAAATAGCTCGTTTAAATGAGTAAGTACTGAAACCAGGTGGCAATTCTGATTCGGATGTAACACTAAAATTTTATGGTTTGGAGCGAAAGTGAATACAACATTATCAATATATAATTAATAATATTACCCATAAGGCAAAAGAAGCATATCTAACATCAATGAGAGTAGCTGTTTTTTTGTATTAGGTTTATCTGAAAGTCCAAGAGTATCCTGAATTTTTTCTGCTGGTATTTTGAGTGCACCAAGTAGTGGTAAAATTAGATGAAGCAACCTTTGAAAATATTCGTAAGAAATATATTGTGAAAAGATTTCAAAAAAAGGTCCATACTTGTCCTGATGAGGCTCAGGTTTTCCCTCTAAACAGTTCAACAGCAATGGTGCAAGTTCTACCTGTTTATCATGATTTATCCGTGGGAATCCCAAAATAATATAGATAATAGCGAAGTTCTAGAATTAATAGTTTTATCAAAATTTATTCTTTATTTTAAAGAAACGAAATTGCTTACCAGTAGAAATGTAGAATTTGATGATTTGTAAAGATTAAGAACAACTTCCAACGGAATTTTAACAGCTGGGCGACTCTTCAATCTTTTGTTTATATGTGTCATAATTTCCATAACCTTTAATTTATCAAACAAAAAAATGCATTGCAAAACCCAAAACACATCAAAACTGGAACTTACTCGTTTTCTGACTTCCTCATTGGGAGAATCAATTTTTAGAAGAACAGGTCCTAAAAACTTACTAACAACAGCCTCAAGTTGCTCATCCGACTCTGTACATCCTAATTTAAGCAATACTCTCTCTAGTAAAACTAAAATTAAAAAATTTCATTTCAATCATTTTCGAAAAATGCAAATCATGGTAGCATTATTTTGTTTTATATGGTTTAGTTCATGTAATCTTATAACTATCTAAATTAACTCAATTTAATGACCTATTCACCAAATTTTATTCAAGTAAAGCATTAAAAACTTACCAATTTCATCATTTGTAGACATCTTTAAGAAATTTAAATCTCAAAAATACAACTTTTATTTGAATGAATGAATGACAGTATTCAAACAATATTTGTCTAACATAAGGCTAAATAAAATTATGTTGTGCACCGTTTTAATTTAAACTATATTTTTCGAACTAAACTTTTTTTATTTCTTTGATTAAACCTTTTCAAATGATTTTTCTATAAAAAAACAAAAATAAAACAATTAATTAAATATAATTAAGAATATTTATTTTGTTCAGAACCTGTTGATTATACTTCGAATCAACACTGAATTTTGACTGAATTATTTATTTTTCAATTATTTATAGTTTTACTGTTACTGTTTAACACTTTTAATTTAAAAAATATAATTTTCAACAATAAAGATTAATAATTTTTCTCCTCAACAACCCAGCAAATAATTTAAGAACCTTTGTACATGATGTGAACGATTTGGTTAAATATGACAACCCTGTGTTAAAAATTCGAAATAATATTCGAAGTGTTCTTGAAAAATCATGTGATAAATAATAACAAATCCATTGAATGAAATTTATTTTGTCTAAATAGTAATGGATAAAGATGAAAATAAACAACAGAATAAAATGAGTCCAAATATTGAAGATTTACAAGTTCCAGAAACAAATAACTTCAATGATGACGATGCTGATGGTAAATCAATATTATTTTTTGAATCTAAATTTTTCTGTATTCCATTGGTGTAAATTACAGAAATCTTTGAAATGTTGGATTCTGATATGGACAGTATTAACTCAGCATTAGATCAAATAGAGCAGCGTACTAATACTATCCTTGAAGCTATTACGAATCTTACACAAGCCATTAAAGCAGATCGCAAGGAAAATAGTGAAAATGAATTAAACATAAGAATGAATGATACAAAAATCCAAGAGAATAATGATAATAATAAAAATAAGGATGAATTAAACTAAATAAGTGAAATATAAAAAAAAACTTTAAAACAAACCACTTAAAAAATAAGATAAAATTTCAGAAGAAACTATGGGTCTAGGATGCCTCAGAAAGTTTAGTGGCACTTTTACATTCTCAGACTTTGATAATCTTACCTTATGTTATATAAAAGTATAATAATAATAATAATTCATATTTCGATTTTTTAAATGAAAAACCGACCCTTTTTGAGGTAATATGAGCGAAAACAAATCGAAGCTATCCAAATAAAATTCAAATTTTCCTTTATAATAAAATAATTTTAAAATATAATAATAGTTTCTTTTTGAATAGCCGATTTATATTAGTTGAAAAGAGCAAATTGATGCATCAAAAACTTTTTTTTGATTAAAAACGAACCGCAAAAATGTTATTCGTTGCCTTTAGGCTATTAATATTATTACATTAATTATCATTTATTATTGTTATTCTTATTTATTTATCACATGTATTTCATTATTTTATCAAATATATTAGTTTTTGCATTATTGCTATAAATTAAGTCAAAATGATTCCAATTTTTTAAATAATAGTTCTTGGTAACCTTAACTCTATTCAGGAACTTTTTAGAATTCTGCAATAAAAAAATAAATATATGTTATGTTTAAATTAATTCACTTTTTGAATTTGTTTGATACCTCATATGTTACTAAAGCATCTCCAGTTCCAAAGAATGTAACAACAGTTTTTGGCATTTTTTTTATAATGTATTTTGGTGGAAAAATTTTACCATATTCTTGAAAATTTTTAAAAATATTACCATAATCATACATTTGAAATTTTCCTTAAATGAACGTTTTAAAATTACTACACATTTTAATTTTGTTAACATGAAACTAACCTGTTTTATAGAATTGGTAAAAATGAAAGATTTGTTTTATTGACATTGAATCAAACGAAAGTCCAGTCATGTTTAACAATTTATCCTTTAAAAAAGATCCTTTAATTAACCGAGCTACGCATAAAAGTAAATTATGTGTCTTACTAAATCAGTTTGTCCTGAATTTGGACCCATAATTGCAAAATACATCCACCTTGAGTAAAACTCTACACTTGGATTTGAAATTATGTTTTGTTCTGCAGTGTTTAATATTTGTCTATCCAAAAGAATTCCATTAAAATGAACAATTGTAAAAGTTTCTTGAATTACTGGTGCAAAAGCATATCCTAATTTGATCAAGTGGCTAAATGAATTTCCAATTACCATTGCTGGAGCCATCAAAAAAACAGCTTTTACCCGACTTATTAACTTTGGATGAGTTGCAGCCATTATTAAGAAAAGAGCTCCTCCTTGCGAATGTCCTACATATTGGAGCTTTGCAACACCTGTTCTTTTAAGAACAAATTCCATCATTGTTGGAACATCAATAGTACCAAGTTCATGAAGGCTAAAAAATTGTGTTTTATTTTAAATTTATAAATTAAACATGCTGTTTATTTTTTTCAAATTAAATGCAAAAACTTGGAAGGGAAAAAATCATCACTCACGTCTTTTTTGCATAAAAAGACCACTTAGGATTATTTTCGTAACTTTCATAGCCTAAAAATAAATGGTCTTTTTTATATTTTCCGAACTATTTTATAAAATTGTAATAAAATTATTTCATTATTGAATTTTAATCGTTGCACAAGATGTAATTATAATTTTAAGATTTTATTTATAGCATACCTATAATTCCAATATTCTGGGTCATCTGTTGTATATTTTAAATGCTGTTGCGAAAATCGCGTACCTCTTGCATTTCCCATCCATACATCGTAACCTGCATTAACAAAATTATATGCTAAGCTTTGATTCCCACCTGCAATAAAACAGCCACAACTACACATCAAACAATGCATTAGGAAAACTACACCTCGTGGCTTATAGTAGGAAGAACGGTTTTTGATCCGAACAACTCGGAGAATGAATCCATCTTGTGTTTTGACTTTATATGTTTTTGGCACATATCCATCGTCTTTAATTTGTCTCAGCTAACGAGAAAAGCGATATAAAAGAAGTATTAAAAAAAAAAAAATCTTCACTATTATAATAAAAATCAAATATTTTATATTTCGTTAAAAATTAATTAGAACAAAGTATTTGACTACTTAATTTATTAATTTAAATTTATTTCTTGAAAATAACGGTAATTAATTAATTTTTTACTTTTTTTTTAATTTTTTACACTTTTTTACCTCTAATTCTTCAGAACATGTCAAACAAATAAAAATGGTAAAAAAAACGGCAAGAATTATTATGCTTTTCAAACCATAAAATTTAAAACCAAACATGTGTTTTTTATTTAATTTACTGTGCGAACTTAAATGTTTAATTTAGGCTTTAAAGATTATGCATTTAAAATAAACAGCTTAGTTGTAGATCACTGAATCTTTCAATAATGAATGAAGTGGTTCAAATAATAACATAAGTTTAAAATAATATTTTTTGTGGTACCATCTTTGCATTTTCTTATAGAAAACAATCAAATTCTCAAATTTAACATATTATTTTTTTTTTATTTAGTGGGAGAAATTTAAAAAATTTATCGCATGCAATTTTGTTCAGAGTTTTTCAATTCACGTTTCATCTCTATATTATAGATATCAAAAACATAAAAACTTGAATAGCTTTGTTAAATTTAATTAAATAGGTACAAACGATGATTATTATAAAAAAATGAATATCTTGTATTAAAGATATAGCTAATTTTTGGTTTTGTTTAACAAAACACTTCTATTATAATATTTTTGACCGGCACACGTGAAAATATATTTGTAAAGCCCATTGAATTTAAAATAAACTGCCAATTTTACTGATAAATTTAACATAAACTTCAATATAAACTTCATATTTCTTTTTTTATGGATTCTGAAATATGCAAAAATGTATTTAGTAATTGATTTTCCATAAAAAATAATTTTAAATTTAGAGCTCAATAAAGTATCCAATATGTTTATGCGCTGAGCATGTTCAAAACATACTTTATGTAATAGCAACATGTCAAGGCCAGTTATCTTAAAAAGAAATTCAACCGTTTTTATTGTTTTGCAATTCAAAGGTTTTTGTGAAGTTATTGTTAACAATTTTTTTTTTTTTTAACGAAATACCAAATTAGTAATATCGTGTACAATTTAAAATTATTTTAAAAGTGTAAGCTTCATATACCACGTTTGATTGATTGTTATTTAATTGTAAAATATATCTTAATTTAATGGTAAGTTAAGATTTCTATTTAAATATAAAACATGATCTAAATAAAATAACTAAAACATGATCAACTATATTTATTATTTTACCTTTAATTTTCTTCATGTCTGAAGACTATATGTCTTTTTTTTAAATCCATTATAAAGTTCAAATTTTCGTTTTAATTATTCCTTATACTAAATTAGAAATTTGTTGTCAACTTGAAAAGAATATTTTGTAACTTGGCCTGTGTTTTTTTTTAATATTTTTTGTATTCTTCTGTTTTACCAAAAGGACGTGAGTAATATAATGACAGAATAATATGCTAGAATCTAAACAATGCCCCAGTTTTCAAGCTTCTAACAAACTGATTGAAGTCCATTTTCAATAAATACACTTACTGAAACATTAAAATTCTGTTTAAAGCTTTAAATATTCATTGAAGAATGTCACGCATATTTTCCTCTATATAGTAAAAATTTCTCCCAGGCTCCAGCGCATATAACTTAATACTAGACTAGGCTCCGATGTAGCTATGGAATGCGATATTAGATAGACAAACACACCGTTTTTAACTTACAAAATGCACCAAACATTTTAGCTGAAAATTTAATATTATATTACATTAGTCGCAATCTGAAAAGAAACAAATATTGATGTGTAAAATCAATACAAAAGATTTGTTTGAAATTATAATTGATAAATTAAAAACTCGCTCAACTGTTTTTAATTCAAAACAAAATAATTTCGAATATTTGATTATTTATACTCGACTATAATTCCGTTCATTATGACATTTGCAAATTTTTAGGTTATCTTTCTTTTCTGTTGATTTCGTGAATTAACAGTACGTAGTCTCAGGGTTTTTTGTAATTTTTACAAGTAAAACTTATTAGAAACAGAGTAAATTTAGTTTAATTTTTTGAATAAAGTGTCAATCTATTTATTTCATTTATTAGATTTTTAAAAAACGTAGTTTGTAACAAAAAAAATTCAAAATATATTTTTTTATTATACTGTGTATACACGTGGAATAATTTCTACCATTTTAAATTGTTTTCTTTCCTTTTTAATTACAGAATAGTTAATCGGAAAAATGACTAGGACTCATGGTTATCGTCGTGGAACGAGAGACATGTTCTCTCGCCCCTTCCGCAAGCACGGAGTTATCCCATTGTCCACATATATGAAAGTATACAAATGTGGAGACTATGTTGATATCAAGGTATAATTTTAATGAAATACTTTCTGAATTGTTAGTGTAAAGAACTTTTTTTTTAATTTATAGGGTCATGGTGCAGTTCATAAAGGAATGCCTTTTAAAGCTTACCATGGTAAAACTGGTCGTGTTTACAATGTGACCAAACACAGTTTAGGTGTCATAGTAAACAAAAGACACCGTGGAAAGATTCTCCCCAAGCGAATCAATGTTCGTGTTGAACATGTGGAACAATCAAGGTGTCGTCAAGACTTTTTGCGTCGCGTAAAGGAAAACGATCAAAAGAAACGTGAAGCTCGCGCCAAGAAACAAAAAGTCATCTGTAAACGTAAGCCTGTGGAACCTTCAGAAGCTAAAGTTATTGAAAATCCACCAGAACCAATTAAACTGGCCCCAATTCCATATGAATTCATTGCTTAAAATGAAAACATCAATGCGCCAATAAGTCTTATATGCAAAATAAAAATTTCTCAAGTGAAATAAAAAAAAAAATGTGTTTTAACTTGTTCCGAAAACTATTTCCGCAGTAATGGGCTAAAAAAAAAAATTAAAAGAGAAGTTTTTTCTTCAATAATTATTATTTGAAATAATTTCAGTTTAATCAAAACATTGATTTTAATAAAATGCTTTATAAATAGGAAATATAGAATATTATAACATGTCTACATATTAGCAGTCTAGAAAGTAAAGTTTATAATAAATACTTAATTAACAATTATAATTCTTATCGAAACTATCGCGTGACTGATAAAACAAAATATATCCTGTTTCTGAAGATTTTTGTATATCTGACGTTAAACCATAAAAATCTTCAATTGTGGATGCTTCAATTTTGTCAACCATGTCATCATCAAATAGCAACCAAAACTTATGACTTTTTACAATCGAGATATAATGACCTCGATTTGGTCCGGATCCACAGTGAATTACTACTGCCATCAAATCATATAATCGATCTGGATTAACTGCATCATCCGACTTTAAAAAAAAGAAAAAAAAATAATTGATTGTTGATAGAGCATAAATAACTACAAACCGTATTAAAAAGCCTCAGCTCTAATGGGAATACTACTCGGTGAGACACCTTAATGTGTCTATTGAATTGTTCCATATATTTAAAGCGTTTTAAATGTAGGGCAAGTATGATCGGAGACTTTTTGACACGCATTCGCTTTTGGGCTTCTTGATAACTACAACAATTATCACATTTGAATTTATTTTCATTACTAAGTGTTTCTGTATTGCTAAAACAACGTAAACAATACGTGATACTAGTGTTTTGATCGACATCAACTTGCAAATCAAAGAAATGTTCGTCTTTACTGCTAACCGTTTCACAACACAAACATCGAGTTTCACTGGTCAATATGCCTTGGAATATTTCATGAACCCAAGTTGGGCTTTGTTCATTTGATGTAGACTTTCCGGTCTTTCCTTGATTACGTTCAGCTAAAATTATCTCATTTATGTGGTTAATTAGAAAATTTAAGAATTCATGTGCGTCTTGTTGCATATAATTATCAAATTCTTCTTTTTCTTTTCTTAAACGAGCAATAAACTTTTTGGGAGCAATCGAGCCAACTTTTTTCTTTTGTGTAGCAATACTGTAAAATAAGTCAGCCAAGCAAGACAATAGTGTTTCCTTCGTTCTTTTGTTTTTTGCTTTATATTCCAGAACTTTTTCCCTAAATGGTTTGCAGAAATACAATGCTTGTAAAACAGAATTACTGTAGCAAGTATTTCCAAACTAAATAAACAGAAAAAATTAACTTTTGGTATGTTATTTGTAGCTACCAAGAAAACTTACATTTACAAGTCCAAAATAGTGTTCATTTGGTGGAAACTGTTCCGAACCAATATCTCTTTCAAGTTGAGATAAAGAAGCTCCCTATAAATAAAATAATAAATTTGAGTTTTTTCAAGTATTGATTGAAAAGGGTGCAGCTGTGTTTTTTCAATATTATTTTTACTTAGATTAAC
This sequence comes from Culicoides sonorensis, assembly GCA_900002565.1. NCBI lineage: Eukaryota > Metazoa > Arthropoda > Insecta > Diptera > Ceratopogonidae > Culicoides > Culicoides sonorensis. The sequence continues at coordinate 187,582 of LN483496.1, read as the reverse complement.
TCTTACCATTATTATATTTTAACCATTTATTTCATAATAATTTTTATGAAACTTTAGTACAAAAGTTGTGTATTATAAAAAGTAAATAAGATACGAGTTTTATAATTTATTTATAATTTTTATAAATATTTTTTTTATTCAACATAAATAAGGTAGAAATTATGATACACTGTTTTCGCTCCTTTACATATTCGAGTAAGTCGTTAAAATTTTTGGAAACCTCTAACGAAAAACTGTCTTAACTAATGGTTACTCTTCACTAAAACACTCTTTTACAACTATGATAGTCGAATTAGATTCAAAACCATTTTAAAAAAAATAATCCAGGCAAAAATTATAATTGTTCCAGAGTAAATTCATACCTTTCGCTTACTCGGTATTTTGACAGCGAATTTTAAATCATTTTGGACTGGGTTCACTTTATATTTTGGAACTTTTAAAAGGAAAAGAGTTAGGCTTTACAAAATAGATTCTCTGATTCTCCTTACTTTTAAATTAATGTAATTATTAAAAAAAAATCATGTTTTCAAATAACTAATTTTTGTCTCTATTTTTTACAGTGCTGAAAAACATGAAAAACAATCAAAATAGAAAAGCCGGAAAGTTCCAGCGTGGTACTAAACAAAATGATAAATTTTTCAAGATAAACAAGGGAGATAATAAATTTAAATCTGCGAAAAAGGACCAGAAAGTTTTTTCAAATCGAAACAATAATAAAAACAGAAACTTAGAATTTAATAAAAAGAATCATGAAAAAAAGAAACAATTATCTTTTCAACAAAGTAGACGTCCTGAGGATAAAGGAGGATATCGACAATATGCTAATCCAGACAGAAACAGTACAAAAGTTTTGAATGTGAACAGAAAGCCCCATCAAAGTGCAAGGTCTAATGGAAATGAAAATAATAATAGTTTCAATAAACAGCCAAAAAACTTTATGAAAAATAATACAAAAAAAAAGAATACTCCAATTGGCAGTGATGAAGAGGGTTTAGAAGTGGAAACTGAATCTGTAATCAATTTTTGTGTTGCCCCTAATCTTTTAGAAGAAATGTTAAAGAAAAAAAAAACCAAACAGCCGGTTAAAGTAGACAAACGTGAAGAGTACTTGAAGCAAAAGCAACGACGGAATGAAATATTGAAACAAAAGACGAGAAAAGGACAACCAGTTATGGCAGGTCGAATGCAATTATTGTATGAAAAAGTACAAAAAGTAATAGCTAAAGAAAATGAGAGCAAATAAATCTTTTATTTTCATCTCTTTACTAAAAATTGATTGATTGATTGTATCTAGCTAGCTTTGCTTCTTGGAATAAATTAAAAATTTCATTTATTTCAAGTTGTTTAGTTTGCTTAAATTTGTATAGTAAACTGAGAACAAATCCAAGTCTTGTTGCTAAGATCATATCATAAGTTATATCTAAATCCAATATTCTGCAAAAAAAGAAAAAAAATAATTTCAGTTGAAACAAATTCATTACATACCTTAGTGTTTGACTACTAGCGAGTAATTTTCCAAAGAGATTATAAGTCTCATTATATACTGAAAACTTTGGAGAGCTATATCCTTCAATCAACTCGTACAATGATCGATAACCAAATTCATCCGTAATACTCTTAAACGTTTTAAGTATTATTTTTTCGCTGTTATTAATCAATTTAAATATTTCATGAAAATGTGTTGAAATAATTGCCAAGGACGAGCCTTTTTTACGATTAGCTATATTTTCAATACAAGCTGCCAAAAGTGCTTGACCCTCTTTCACATTAGTTCCTTTACCGAATTCATCAATTAATACTAATGAATTACATGTTCTTTATTTAAATTAAAAATATGCATTATTATTATTGACAAAGTTTAAAATGTGTTTTCAATTTATGTATCTTACGCGCTCATTAAAATAAAAGACATTTGTTTGAGATCGGAAAAATATGAGGATTCATCTAGATGAATAGATTCAGGACAGTGAATTCTTGTGAAGATTGTATCAAGTATTCCTATATTAAAAAAAATAGTTACTGTTATTATTTCATTTCAAAGTTTCAATTTAATACCTATTTTTGCGTTGTTAGCTGGAACGAAGGATCCAATATGAGCCATGAAGGCTATTAATGCTACCTGTTTCATATAAACACTTTTGCCACTTGCGTTTGATGCACTGAGAATTGTAATTGGAAAAGTGTCATTCATGTTTGTATCATTTGCTTTAAAATTATTTATAATCTCAATTAACGGATGACGTCCTTGTTCAATGAATAAGCATTTATGATTAACCATTACTGGTTTAACATATTGGCGTTGAATTGCAACACTTGCGAATCCTATTAAGCAATCCAGCTTAGCACACATTTTATTAACTGCAATAAGCTCTGGTAATGTGTGAATCAAATATTTTACCATACGGTCAAAAATTCTTTTTTCATGACAGCAAATTTCACCATAAAGATTTCCATATTTGGAAGTCAATTCTTTGCAATAGCTAGTTTTAAAGTAAATTCGATGATCTTTCCTAAAAATAATGTCTAATGGTTCATTAGTACTTGAATTTGAAAACATGTCACTATTAGCATGCTCAGTTTCAACTAAAATAACAAACCCTACGCCTTCCATATAAACCAAATAAAAATCCGTTACAAAATTGGGAAGGTTGAGTTTTTTTATTTGTTCAGGTTCATAAATTGAACTTTTAACAGAGTTCAACAGTTCTTTTTTTCGATCTAAATCGAGATCAAGGCCAGTTTTAACAACAAAACGATTTTCTTTTTTACTTACAATCAAATCAACTATCTTGTCCAAACTAAACAGCACCCCTTTGATAGTTCGACTCTCTGTAGTAAATTCTGCCAAACATTTGATTATTGTGTTTTCTATTTCTGGATCTGCAGCACAACATTTAGCGCATTCCTCACAAATTAAATAGGCATTCAAAATACTCATTTTTAATAATTGAATGTCATGTGCTTTACCCATATTATAAATTATTCTTTTGCATAATAAACTTGTATTTTTGATTTTTCTCAAGTGATGTCTGATTTTTTTAACAGTTTCAAAATTTTTCGTCATCATACACCATTCAACAGTATTTTGTCTTACTCTGATTTCCTTCAAGTCTCTGGTCGGTGACATTACAAGTTCTTTTAAGGCATTTGAGCCAATAGAACTAATACATTGATTCAAAACATTAAACAAATTACACTTATTTTTATGCTCGTTTAGATTTTGATTTGGATTTGAGGAGAAAATTTGAAGACCATAAAGTGAGGAAAGATCGATCATCAATTGATTTTTCAATTGGCATGTATTAATATTTGTGATAATTAGTGAATCCTCACAAAATGTTTTTTTAAAATTGGCTTCTAAATATTCTAACAACGTATAAAAACTATAAACTACAAGTGATTGGTTCAAAGGAATAATACTAGATAAATATAATAACCTGGATGATTCTGATGTATCACTTGGCATTCCAGGTAATTTTAATTGCGAAAGCCGAGTCTTGGCAATTACTGATTTACGTGAATCTATTGGAGAAATTTGTATGTTACTTCTTGTTGGTTTATTCTTTTGTTTTCTCATTGTAGTATAATTGAAATTCTCTGGCAAATCTAAAAATTTCAGTACCTCACTTGTAAAGGTAGTTGTTCCGTTTATGAGTAAATATGAAGGACAAACTTGACGTAATAAATTATTCAAATACATGAAATCTGGTCTTGTATCAATAATTTCTTGGACTATAGTTATTTCCATTGTTGACATATCATAACAAACAGCTCCTAAAACTCCGGAATTCCAACTAATAGATAGAATACAATCCGTTAATTCTTCGCAAGTTGAGTTGTCCAATAATTTAACTTTTGACTCCATTTCTATTGAATATTTTTTGAACAAATTAAAGCTAATTTTTAAATCGAGGCAAATTTTGTTGGAATATTTATTACAAAAGAAAAAGGCAACTGTCAAAATCATTCACGTGTGCATTTCTATAGATTTAATCATATACACAAAATTACGCATCTGCTTTATAGATTTTTTTTCCAAAATAAATCAAATAATTCAAAAAAACATTTTATCAGTTATCGTTCCATTTCATTGACACGATCAGAAAATTACCTTTTTTAAACTGAATTAAGTTTAAATAAAAATAATAAAAATGAAAAGAGATGGCCAGGACTTTTTGTTGTATGTAAGTGAAGAATATAACAAATTACAACTAAAAAAATTCTTATCAAATTGAAATACATATTTATTAATACATTTTAATTATTTTACAAAACTCTCTATATCCGTACCTTTTTTTATTTTTCTATGACTAATTTGTCTGTGGAATAAAGGTTTCCTATAAGAACCTAAAATTTATTTATTCGATTAATAAAATGTTTGTAATATTTAAAAGAAAATTGTTATACCTGTCGTTTGATAATGTTTAAATTTTTTAGTCCATCTTGTAATTGATTTTGTATTTTTAGTGGATCATCCAAAGCCTTATTTTTTTTAAATGTATCACGAATTTTGCGAAATGCGTACATTCTGACCAAAACATTATTGAGTATAAATTATTACCTAGTTCAATTAGAATTTTCTTTTTTACCTGTAATTATATGCTGAAAATTTTGAAGATTCCTTTAGTAATTGTTTATACAACAACAAGACAGCAGATTTTTGAGACATTTTTATAAAGAAACTATGAATTTTTCCAATGTTTGGGATCGAAGTTGAAGGACACTCTCAAAAAATATATTGATGTGTTCTTAATCGGTCTGTCTGTAATATAATAGCGATGTTATTTTTTAATAATATAAAAACTTAATCAGATGTTTGATATTTTGTTCAATTTTAGATTTATTTTTCATGAATTTTATGAAGATGCTAGCAAAACAATTAAAATTCATTTAAATATTTCATTTTAATGAACTAAAAGAATGTTTCAAAAGTTACTCTTCACATGTGATGTCAAAATTCGATCTCGATTAGAAATAAACAAAAACACACATGTGCCAACTTTATATTTTTTTACTAAGAAATTTGTTTTATTTAACCTACTATAAATATAATTTTTAAAAAAATTGGACACTATGGGTAAAGCTGTTCGATATTTTCAAACCGATACAAAAAAAAATGTTAAAAATGAAAAAAAGGCAAAAATAATACAGAAACCCAAGCCAGGAAAACATTCAACAAAAAATAAGAAAGTTTTTAAACCAGTAAAGATCCCTCAAAATATATTGGAAAAGTTTGACAAAGGAGAAACAGTCAAAACTGGTGGTATTAAAACAAAATATCACCAAAAATTATGGCAAGAACGAGATAAGCAAATCGAATTGGCTATTCAACAAACTGCACGAACAGAAATTTTACTTGACGAACAAGAAGGTTATCTTGATACGGGAAATATAGTTGATATATCTCAAAAAGAAATAGTCGCAAATGTGGACATAACTTCAGCTACTAAACATTTTACTTTAAGTTTGGATCAATTTGGTCCTTATAGGATAAAGTATACTGAAAACGGTAGACACCTTTTACTAGGTGGGGCGAAAGGTCATGTTGCATCTTTAGATTGGGTTTCAAAGAAATTAAGATGCGAAATGAATGTGATGGAAGAACTAACTGATATATCGTGGTTACACAATGAAAACATGTTTGCTGCCGCTCAAAAGAGTTATGTTCACATATATGACAATAAGGTATGTTTTATATGAATTTCTTTAGTTTTCATGGTTCTGTTATTTTTTTTTCACTACACTAGGGAATACAATTGCATTGTGTTAAAAGAATGAATGCTGTAAATTTTCTTGAATTTCTTCCATATCATTTTCTTTTGGCTGCTGGAAATGACGAAGGATACCTGTCTTGGCTTGATATTTCAATTGGTGAAATAGTTTCTCAATTCAACAGCAAACTTGGAAGTGTTTCTAATATGTGTCAAGATAAATCCACTGGAGTACTTTTTACAGGAGATGCAAAAGGAATAGTATCACTGTGGAGTCCTTCTGTCAAAGAACAATTAGCTTATGTTTCATGCCACAGTACTCCGATATCGGCACTAGCTGTTAATCCAAACGGAAATACATTTATGACCAGCGACATAAATAGATCTCTAAAAGTTTGGGATCTAAGAAAATTAGGTGAAACAGTTTTAACAAAAAAATTCAAAACCTCTGTTTCACATATTGACATTGCACAAAAAGGATTAATATCTGTTGCTTTAGCAAATACCTGTGAAGTTTATCAAAAAGATTTTTCTGAACAACCATACTTAAAATACTATCTGACGCAGAACATAAGAGGACTGAAATTTTGTCCTTATGAAGATGTTCTTGGTATTTCAACAAATAATGAATTTGCTTCAATTCTTGTGCCAGGAAGTGCCGAAGCAAACTTTGACGCTTTTGAGACCAATCCATACCAATCAAAATCTCAAAGAAAAGAAAGTGAAGTTCGACGTCTTTTGGATAAAATTCCAATGGAAATGATTACTCTGAAGCCTAAAAAAGTTCTAGAAGTAAATACATTGTCACTAAAAGAAAAATTACTTGAAAAGAAAAAAATACTTTATGTCAAGCCAAAATTGGTTGATTTTACTCCAAGGCAAAAGAAAAAAAGTAAAAATTCTTCCAAAATTAAGCGTAAACAAATTGTTAGAGAAGCTACAATCAGAGAATTTCAGAAAAATATTGAACCACTAAAAAAACAAATTCTACAACAAATGAAATCAAAGAATGCTGGCGGTCATACAGTACCGAAAAATATTAGCAAGAAGGAAGTTAATGTTTTGGATCGATTCAAACCAAAATCTAGATTGAAATAAATTATGATTTATAAATGAACTTTTAGGTTTTTTTTACTTATGTGCACTTGTATAGTACTCTTCTTCTAAATCATATAAATCAATAGCAATATCATCCCTTAAATTTAGTAACTTGCTATCCCGATCTTGTTGGGTTGTTCTATAAAGTTGACTGCTTTGAGTTATTGCCTCATTGACGGTGTAAAAATCGTTTAATATTAAATATTGTTTTATATCTGACACCAGTTTAATCAAAGACTCTCCAGCTCTCACTATATTGGCAGCATGGACCTCCATCTCGTACAAATCCTGTTCACACTGAACCACTTTTGAAAGCTGAGAAGTGCTTTCGCCTTTCGCCAGTTTTATGATTTCTAAATTTAAAATTTAAATCAATTATTAAAATTTTAATCTCTTATAAATATAAACCTTCAAAATTATCCAACATGCTTTTGATATCTTCTTTTAGCCGAGTGTTATAAGACTTAAGAAGCGTTTCTTTTGAATGTGGTAAATTTTTTAACATTTTTTTCTATAAATTGATACAATAACCAAAACAATTGAAATTCAGTGGCGGACCTTTCGAGGATGCTTTCAGTAAATTAATAATTTGACGTCAGATGTCAGTCGACTGTTTATCTTTATGTCATAATTTGCACATCTATAGAAAATCACATAAAAAATCCTGTATCTATAGGAAACCGTAATTCAGTCCATAACAAAAGATCACTTTTAGTTTGGTATCCATTTAGTCAAATTAATAATGTACTGCAAATCAATTATATTGGACATCTATTTAGTTTAAGTGACAAGAAGCTTTATAAATTTGTTTATGAAAAGTTATCTAAAAAATATTAGTTTGAAAATTGTGTAAAACAACTTCAAAGCAAAATTAATAAAATGTTGAATTCAATTAATGATGTTGAGAGAGATAATACGGAACAAAGCAATATGGTTATTGATAATTCTGATGAATCTGAAAAATCAAGCGCTGAAGATGATCAAAGTGAAGAAGGTAATACTGAATTTAATATTTTTTTAAATTATTATTTAACATATTGTGAATAATACACTTTTTAGATGATTCGTCCATGTCAGAAGGTGAATGTGAAAGAAGAAAAGCCAATTGTCTGGAAAACCTAGGTAAATAATTATAAATAAAAAAATATTGAAGAGAATCTTTGCTTATAATTTTACATTTATTTAATGTATGCATTGACAGCACAACTCGAAAAGCAATTCGAGATACTCAAGGAACAACTTTACAGAGAACGTATCAGGTAATATTTCACAAAAGCTTTGAATTAATTTTGTTTATGATATGTTTTCTTTATAACTAACAGCCAAGTAGAAAATCAGTTGAACGAGGTTCGCGGTGGAAAATCACAAGAATGTATGTGATTATATAAAATTATTACCACAATTTATTATTAATCCAATACTTTCAGATCTTGCTCCACTGCAAAGATTAAATGATAACATGAATAGTAGAAAAGAAGTAGCTGAAATTTTAAAAAATTATCGCATGGAAAATATAAAACACAAGTTTGAGTCCGAAGAACAGGCAGCACTACAGCATTTTGAAAGTGAAAAGCAATTGACAAAAGATAGTTTGTTTGATGAATTAATGGAAAAAATAAGACGTCTTGAAGAAGATCGACACAATGTTGATTTATCTTGGGATGATTGGGGTGACAGAAATATGCGACCAAACAAAGTACGTGGTCCTGGAAGAAAAAAAGCAGTTACAGTTACTGGTCCATTTATTGTATATATGTTAAGGGAAGAAGAAATAATTGAAGATTGGAATTCAATAAGGAAAGCACTGAATCAGCAAAGAGAGTATCAAAATATACCTATGGTTAAATAAAAAGGTATTGTTTTCACGATTTTAAATTAAGTACCTATGCAAATAAGTTATGAATCGAATCTTGGAAAAGTAAACGATTTAGAATTGATATTTTTTTTTTTTAAATAAAACAATTAATGATCATTAACAGTTTATTGTTTCAATTCTATATTTTTCATTTTATATTAATCAAAATAATTGATTCACATGCCAAATTAAGGTGTTCTGGTTTTATTACTTTTATAACCTATTTGAATAATAGTAATAATATTCAACAGACGAAAAATTGTCATCAAAATATTTATTTGCACATAATTTTATATCTACAGAACGTGTTTTTCCAATCAGCTTCAAAACTTATTATCTATTATTACAACAAGGGAATGTCAGAACGACGTCAAAATTCGTGTATAAAAATATAGTATACTATTAATTTAGAAATTTTAAGTAAAAATGGCCATTTTTATAAAGAATCTTACAAAACTTATTTTTTTAACGTCTTACAAAACTTATTTTTTTAACGTCTTACAAATTTATAAGAAATCATAATATTTAAATTTTGAAAGTCAGAAGCTTATAGATTTAGTTTTCTTTATACATCCATAAATTGCCTGACTAGTTGAATTTTTTTTTTCAATATGTTAGTAGTAGACAATTTATTTAAAAAAAATACCTATCACCATTTATTCTTTAATCTAGTGAATCATTAACGCATTCTAAAGTTTTTTTTTAAATTTAGTTATGTTGTAGCCAATTTGCTGGCACCCATTGTGGTTCACGTTCTAATGAATTTATTTCAGCTAATAGTTGATGATACGCTCTTTCTGTATCATTATTTATGATTATCATGTCAAATAAGTGACCCCACCTAGCCTCCATATCTCTGGCAGTTGCAATAACTTCTTTCAATTCTTCTTCCTAAAATTAATTTTTTTAACTATTAAATTGTATTACAGAATTAAATGATTTTAAACTTGCCTTATAAGGTTCACCTGCTCGAATTCGTTTTTGCCGTAATTTTTCTAAACTAGGAGGTGCAACCAAAACAGTATATGGTTTAAGGTCCGAAGATCTCAACAATTTCAAACTTTGAGGATGTAAATTTAATACACAGATTTTCCCACTAGATACTACAGCTCTTATTGCTTCTAAGGAGGTTCCTGTTAACAAAATTTGATGATATGATGAAGTATGAATGGAAATGAATATATATTATTTTACCGTAATATGCTTTTTCATATTCTCCATGCTCTACAAATTTTCGAGCCAATATGTCGGCTTCAAATTGTTGTCGAGTTATAAAATGATAATCAACATTTGGGACTTCTCCGTCTCGTCTTGGTCGAGATGTGTCTAGAAAAATAAATTGAAGAATAAGATAACAATTAAATTATATACATGTAACATACGTGGAATAGCTGCAGCAAATCTATCTGAATCTGCCATCAATCGCTGACGTAGTTCATGTCGGCCGATATTAGGTGGACCAATCAGAACAATTGGTCTTTTATGAGCTGCTCTAGGGTAATAAAGTGCTACCTCTTCATAAGTTAATATTTCCTCTGGTTCGGCATCATCAGTTGATGCAGTCGCATAGAGTGGATATCCATGTTCGCTACTTGTTTTTTTCTTCTTCTTTTTACCTTTTCTTGCACAAAGTAATGTTGATCCACCTTTATTCGCATTACTACCTCTTGATCTGCCTAAATCTCCCGCAATCGAAAGTTTCATAGATTCACGTTGATGTTGAAATGATTGACTAGGTATTAAACCAGCTAATGTTTGATCTTCCTCTCCTTCCCTATATGCCTGCCACCAATTTGGGTCTTCTCTAGATATTACATGAAGAACATCTCCTTTTTGAAAACTAATTCCTAATTCACGACATGGAATGTATAAATCATCTTCGGGGTCGTAATCAAAGTGAGCTCGTACATGCAATATAGGTGGTTCCCTTCCTACGTGTGGAGCTGGAATCGTAATACTTGCAGGCACTACAAGAAATGTCAGAGTCCCTGTCATGGCACTTAATAATGCACATACATCATTAACAGACTTTCCTCGCATCTCTATTCCATTTACTTCAAGAATTTCGTCACCCTCATGCATAAGCCCTGACTTTTCGGCGGCTCCTCCTCTGACAACACGCCCAATTACAACTGCCTCACCTTCATTACGTATAGTAGCTCCCAAAGGTTCCGAAGTTTTTTCAATTTGTATGATTCTGATATGATCACTTGCATCTCTTAAAATTCCCAAAGGTTGTGATTTTTCAATATTATTATTTAATAAGTTGGTTGCTTTTATTGCTGTTTGTGAGCCTATGTTATTAGCATAATTTATGATTGATGGAGTAGGATCGGTCAACGAAACAATTCTATCGTGAGCTTCAAGGAGACCCTCAATTTCATAAGTAGAAAGAAGATCACACAGTTCTACTGCAGATGAGGAATTATTATGAGCTAACTGATCCACTACCTATTTTTTTTAAAAGAATTGAAGATTCAGTTGAAATTTGATTAAATAAGAACTGTTGTTTTAATACCTCTTTTCCTAGGTTCATTGAATTAATTGAAAGAGCTGCATGAGTTCTTGCATATCGTCTTTCCAAAACTGCTCTTCTCGTTGCTAGAGCACGACTAATTTCTGAACTTAGCAATGAGTTTTGTACTGATGATATTCTACTAGCCAATGAGGCCATCCCATGTTTATTTAATTTAGCATGTAAACGTTGCAATGCAGTAACTAACTCTCCATAATCTTGAAGAAATAATAAGAATTTTTAATTTTTATTACTTTTTGATGAAATTCACATACCATAAATATTTTCAACTTCATCATCATCTGCAGTGTACGCAACATTTTCAAATCCTGTGGGGTTATTAGTCCGAGGCTCTTGTTGAAGTGCCTGAAGTTTTCTCGAGCCCCTTATGCTTGCCCTAAGAAATTCATTTTGCGCAGCAATTTTCTCTTCTTCTTCACGTCTTTTTCTCAATTGCTCCTATTTGAAAATAAAATGAGGTAATTTAATTATTTATCATAATTTTATATTTTTTTTTTAATATTTATTGCCTGATAGTATTGCTTCCTAAGTATATCAAAATTATTTTCTTCTGTCGTAATCATCATAATTTTATATTTGAAACACCCAAAAATCTGACAATTTGTACTAATGTCAATATATTTTTATTTATATTTTTTTTATTAAACAGGTTTTGAATTGACACTATATGTTTACGTTATTCAATTGAGCTCATTTTGAATTCAATATTGTTCTGTAAATATCACAAAACTACAACCTATGATATTTTAATGTAATCGCAAGAAGTTCTAAGGTTTCATGGTGCATGGTATTTTTTTTTTATATGTTTGACATATTTGGTCTATATTTTAGTTGATGATATATGATAATAAAAAAAAAATGTAATCTAAGGAAACACGGTTCACGCACATAAATAAAAAAAAAAAATGAATAAAATATTTACGCACCTGAAACTTTTTAATACTGTCTAGTTGATCAGGTGTTGGATCTAATATTTGGCCTATTTGTTGTGTTCCAGAGATAGGTTTTCTATCTGGAATTTGAGGTGCTGGTGCTCGATTGATTAATCGCCCATCTTCAGTGTGCAAATGGTCTCTGGGTGGAGGGACAGGTTTTGATGAAATCCCATTCACCTGCACGAAAAATAATCTCTTCTATAATTTTGTTATTTATTAATAGTCATTTTCAAAACACACCTGATTATTATTTGCAATTGGTGGCGGATATCGAGGTGGAGTTTTATTCCGAGCTACAAAGGAATCTGGCACATCTACTGCCATCTCTCGATGATTTCCTTATTAGAATAAAAATCATAATAAAAGGGGCTTTTCCAATTAATCAAAATTATGTATTTACCTGTATCCTGATCGATTGGCAACATGTCAAGGTATTCAAAACCAGTAGGTTTTTTCAAAGTAGTATCATCAAGGACGACAATGCTAGACCCTGAACGACGACGTTGCCTATGAAATTTTTTACAGTTTTCGATAAAAAATTCCATTTTTAACAAATAAAAACTCACTTATTATCTACTCGCAGACTTGACTCTCCCAGAAGAACTTCTTGTCGCCCTTTTGTTATATTAGTTGATTCGTATATTTCAACTTCACTTTTATCAGCCTAGAAAAATCAAATATTTCAATATAATTATTAATAGTTTAGATAAGAGTAATCCACCTCTTTTTTTGATTTGATACCGTTTACCAAATCTCCCGTCGATAAGTTCCCGTTTATATTTGATTTTAATAACTTTGTTTCTGATGAGTTTGAAATTTCATTCAATTGAGCGGCTTTTATTTTGTTTTCATCAATAGATTGTTTCCCTTGATTTTCAGAATTCGTAGTGACTTTTTGTGTAGTTAGGCCTGAATTATTATTTGATTCAATGGAACTTTGTATACTTTTAACATTAAGATTAACGCCTATGGGTGTTACGTTGTTGTCCGTTAACGATGTGACATAAATTGGAGAAGCCCCTTTTAAAAAACTTAAATCTTCTGTGGTTCCTGGTTTATCTGTTTGTTGATTTAACTAAAATAAATAACATATTTTTTTTTAACTTAATGTCGAATCCTCAATGCAATAAAATATGGTTTACTTTGATAGAGAGTTGTGACATATCTACTGGAGTGATTCTTTTGAGTGCAGACAAGCGTTGTAATCTTTCTCTAGCTTGTTGTTCCACTGCAATAACGAACGCATCTTGGACTGCATTAGCTAGTTCACCCGCTAAAACATAGAAATTTTTTTTTTTATTTTATTCTTCGTCATCATCACAGACAATATTGATATGTCTATTGTAAACTAGATACAACAAGTGTGCTAGAAACTATCATTACAATAGTTGCTCTTTTTTAGATTACTAAAATAATTCAGAATTGATACCTTCTTGATAGTATTTTTACTGGCTCAATAATCTTAATTTTATTATTTTAAATTTTAATCGCTTTAGATTGTTTTTCTCGGTTATTTATGAAGTTTGCATTCCTGAAGAACTACTCATTTCATTGAAACTTGCAAGACAACTATTACAGTGTATTTACCGAGTTAAATGTGTGTATTTGTACAGATAAAAGGCAAAGAATTGTATGAAGCGACGTCAATCAAGTGCATTCCTATTCAACAACTATGGGTGTAACCAACAAATGAAAATTAAAGGGGAATTACTTTGGATTGATCGTATTTTGTTTGCCTGAGAATTAAACCTATGATTTTATTAATAAATTTCTTAGACAAATATAAAACATACAGTTCCACATTATTTCCTCATTGATAGACGTTTTCTATAATGCCCATTTTCCTTATATTTTTTAAAATTAGGTTAAACTGAATAACTTGTATAATACAATCGAAACTAAGTTTGTATATGTGTAAAAAATTATTTTAAAACATGGACAAGGAGAATTAAATAACTTTTCAACAACGAGGCAAAAAGATCTTGTTCCTTTCTCAGCTTTAAAAAAGGAATAATATGTCCAATTGACGAATTCTGAACTCTAATTAAAAATAAAAATGAATGAATGAAAATTTTAAGTAATAATATTTGTTAACACACACCAACACGCAAAATTTATACACCTATACATACAAAAAATATGAAAATATGCCATTCAGGTGAAAAATAGAAGAGCAGGTATAACAACATCAATTGTTTATTTTAATATATGAATGAATTCACACATACACATCAAACACAATCAAAGTCCAACAAACACAATGGTATTTTTCGGAACAATTCTAAAATACATTTTTGTTATCAATGGTCTTCTATTGTTCACAATAGTACATACCCAGTTTAGAATCACTCCTTCGTTTAACCCGTAATTTTATCATACAAGATTGGATGCACTAAAAATACAAAAAAAAATAAAAATAAATATGTTAATGAATAGTGAGAGTATGAATAATTGATGCGATATGATTTGAATTTTTAATGTTTTTGACATACTTCATGTATGTGTTTAATAACTTCTGATCTTGATTCATCTTCTAATTTTCGCTCGTTAACATCTAAAATTTCATCAGCTACTTCCAAATTATCTGTAAAATTTGTAAAGATTTATTTAAGAATTAAAAAAACAGATTTTCATTCACTACCTTTATCAGCAGGAGACCCGTATAGTTTAATTTTTCCATCTTTTCCTTCGACTAATATAATAACATACCCATTTAGCTCGACGATTTGCTATTTATTAATAAACTAAATGATGCTTATTCACAATTAAAACATTTTAAATTAATTTACCTTTCCTGTAGAGGATTGAGGGGCCAATGGTTGTTTCGCTTGCATTATTTTCGTTTCTATTTTCTATTTTTCATTTTTCTCAAACGTTTATATTGAAAATATTTCTGATAGACAAAAAATCAATAATTGCTAAGCATCTTAAAATATTTTTATTCATTTAAGTTTCATTTCAATCACAATTAACATCATTGACTAGTAACTAATAATAAACAGTGAAAAATAACATTTTTAGTTCAATATTAAAAAAAATTAATATCAGAAATTTTTTTCATTTTCACTTTTTAGAAGTATATATGAGAAAATTTATATGAATTGGCAATGTCATCCCAACAGATACAAGATGAATGAAAATTTGTATATGATACGATAAAAAGGATATCGTACTGTATAGCATCTATAAGTTATACGTTTTTCCTCTTGTAGTTTTGACATTCCTTATGTTACTTTGATTATGTGAAATGATATTTTCCCTTTTATCGTGACAGTTGATCTATTCTTCAATGATATAAACTAGAAAAACAAGTCGAAAAATGTTGTCTTCCTAAATAACCGTAAATAGAATTAGCTCAGAAGTGGACTGGGCAATAAATCGGCCTTCGATATATTAAAATTTCATGCAATTTTTGTAGTGTATCGCTTATGAGATGAACGCACAACGATTATTTAAGTGAAAATCAAACTATTTTCTATATAAAAGAATATTTACTACTATGCATGCAATTTAAAAACTAATGAAACTAAATTTTACATTACTAATAGTTATAAGAATCAAACATTTAAGGTTTGTTGATTTACTAATAATATGAAGCAAAATTTATGAATTATAAAAACATTAACCGTCGAAACTTCATTATCTTATTTCACGCTGAAACTGTTTTAGTATTACTGTTTTATATATAGTTGCATTTTGTAATTTAAATAACTCAAACATAGTCAAAGAAACTACTACATCTTTTACTGTGGTGTCTGAGCTAAATAGTGATGAGAAAAGATTACATTTGTCAAAAACCCTCTATTTAATTTTTAAAGGAATTCTATAATGATTAAGTAAAATAACGTATTTAAGAATTAATTTTGAAAAAATTCAATGAAAGTTGGTAGCCCTGCAACTGAAATACTTTGGAAACACTGTGTATTTTGACATCAATTCGCTACCATAAATTTGCATGGCAATATAAATTAGATATTAGAAAAAGTATTGAAATAATAATAATTTGAGGATTCAAACTCAACTGTTTTGAATTAATCAACATTTGAAGTAAACAAATAATTGAATAAAGTGATTTATGTAGAAAAGATATCAATCAAAAAAAAAAACATTTAGAAAAACAACATAAATCCTTCATTTTGCATAAATATTTGTAATGCGAACGAAATTTACTAACATTTGTTTTTTCAAAATAAAGTACCAAAAACCCGAACAAATTAGAAAAATTACAAAGATTTTGTAGTAATGTTTGATGCAGATTATTCATCGACGAAAGAATCTCCTTTTTGGACAGCAAAATTTGACTATAATGCTACAACAGAAGATGAATTATCATTGCGTAAAGGACAGATTGTAGTTTTACTTTCTAAAGATGCGAAAATTTCTGGCGACGAGGTAATTAATATAATTATTTTCAATATGTCTTCTAATGTAAATTATTTGAAAAAAAGGGCTGGTGGACTGGAAAATTGGGCGATAAAGTTGGAATTTTTCCATCAAATTTTGTCACTAATGAAGATCCTTTATTTCAAGATGTTAGTCCTTTAGAAATAGATTATGTTGAGCTAGAACTGCATGAGGTTATTGGTGTTGGTGGTTTTGGAAAAGTACACAGAGCTACTTTTAGAGGTGAAGAAGTGGCAGTAAAAGCTGCTCGTCAGACGGATCTGACTGAAGATTTAGAAGTAGCTAAAGAAAATATTCTTCAAGAAGCAAGAATATTTTGGGTGTTAAATCATAAAAATGTTGTCGAATTGAAAGGAGTATGTTTAAAACCTCCAAAGTTGTGTTTAGTAATGGAATATGCGATAGGGGGATCATTGAACAGAATTCTGGCAGGTAATAAAAAAATTGCACCAGATGTTTTAGTCAACTGGGCTAAGCAAATTGCAGAAGGTATGCATTATCTTCATGCAATGGCTCCAATTTCTGTCATTCATAGAGATTTAAAAAGTTCAAATGGTAATTCATTTTTATGCAAATTTAGAGAAATCATAATAAAACAATATTATATTCTATCATGTAGTTCTAATCAAAGAACCTATTGAAGATGGTAATCTTAATGGTAAAACACTAAAAATAACTGATTTTGGATTAGCTCGAGAAGCTTATAATACAACAAGAATGTCAGCCGCTGGAACTTATGCATGGATGCCTCCAGAAGTAATCAAAAGTGGACAATATTCCAAGTACATTAAAATAATTATATATTTGAATCACATTTAAAAAAAAACTATTCGCTTCTTACAGATTTTCTGATGTATGGAGTTATGGAATTGTGTACGTGTTCATTAAAATTATATTTATATTCACATATTTTCACACTTTTATTTTTAGATTATGGGAGCTTTTAACTGGAGAAACTCCTTATAAAGGTTTCGATTCATTATCGGTTGCATATGGAGTTGCTGTTAATTCATTACATCTTCCTATTCCTCGTACGTGTCCTGAAGCCTGGGGAACCCTTATGAAGAGTAATTATGATAGTAATGTTTTAGACTATTTTTAAAGTAAATCAATTTATTCTTAGGCTGTTGGGAATTAGATCCTCATAAACGACCCAAGTTTCAAGATATTTTGAAAGAACTTGAAGCAATTGAGTGCTCAGGATTTCTGCTTACACCCCATGATTCTTTCCACACCTTACAAGATGGTTGGAAAAAAGAAATTGCCGAAGTTTTGGAAGAATTAAAACTAAAGGAAAGTGTAAGTTGTAATTATTTATTTTTTCATTCCTTTTTAAAAAAAATGATAGAAAGTATAAACTGTTAAACATTATGTCTAACAGTTTTTCACTTTCGATAAACTTTTTTATATCTAAACTATTTAAATATCTAAATTTTATTGCTTACTATATAACAAAGGCTTTTAAATCGTATGAGGAGGTAATATTAACTATCTTTTGTCTTTGCGTTTGGTAATTAAAACATCACAATAATTTTCAAATGTTTTGTACCTGTCAGGAGTATTTATTTTGCTAAATATAGTATTAATATGTTTGACGTCTTTAATTGATGGGGCAATGAAAAATTACATTGACCTGAACAGTTGTACAAAACAATAGGAAATTTTGTGAATCGTGATTAAATGTTTTTTTTTTTTTAATTTTTTAAATTAAGAAAATTGTATGATCTTCATTATTTTGATTAAAATTTATGAAAGAAATCAATTAATTGAAAGTTTTTACTTTTTTAAGCTTTTTGTTTGATTTTTTTACCATATACATAATATTAATACAGCTTTTTATTTATTCATATATCTCTAATATTTAGCAATTAAGAAATAAAGAACAAGAAATTATAAACAAAGAAAAACTGCAAAAAGAACATGCTGAAAATCTTGCTCGAAGAGAACAGGAATTAGCACAGCGTGAAATGGAGTTGTTAGGCAGAGAATTAAAAGTAATGATAACGCAAAATACACCTACACCCAAAAAACGAAGAGGAAAATTTAGCAAAGCAAGATTAAAGGTAATAGAAAAAGTTTTTATATAAATAAATAAATTTTAACAATTCTGTTCAGCTTCTGAAAAAAGAGCCTGGACAAATATCGTTTCCATTAGATTTTCGACACACAATTACAGTGCAACCACTACCCATGAGAGATGATTCACGATTGAGAGCAACAGACACACCACCAGGATCTCCAGGTTTACGATTAAGAGCCATAGCACGTAAGTACAAAAAATTAGATCAGTCAATTATTTCTTTATATTCAACTTATTTATTTTTTGTTTTGATTTTACTGATTTTGATAGCAAAAATTGAAAAATATGAGTTTAATTTATGTATTAGATTTGAGTTCTTTTGATTACTTTTTATTTTACTTAAGAAGAGCATTTTTTGTTTATTACATTTAATTGACCATTCGAAAAACAAACCTAGACATAATTTATTATATATTTTTTCTATGTATTTTAATACCCTTTTCAATCAAAAATATGGAAAAAAAAGGAAAACTCATTGAATTGTCTTACTTTTCAAAGGCAATTATTTAAAGAATGACAACGGTTAAAAGCATCGAAATTAAAAAATAATTTTATACAATTTAATTTGTAAAATCGAACAAGAAATAGTTAAGATATGAATTGTTATAACATTTTAAAATTATGTTTAGTACCTGCTGATGGTGGCAAAGGAAAAACTTGGGGTCCTTCGACAGTTCATCAAAAAGAACGTATTAATTTGCCAGTTTTTACACAAAATAAGGAGATACCTAATTTCAGCAAAAGTGCTCCTGATTTGGATCAAGAAGATATCTGTTCGCCATCAAGTTCTAATTCATCATTTAATGAATTAGGTAAAAGTTATGATGAAGGTTTAAGTAAAATATTAAAACCATACTACACATTAGATCGTCCTTATTTTAATCGTGCTAATGAAAGTGGTAACGGGAGTTTTGATAATTGTGAATATGATAGTAAGACCTTTGAAAACGATAATAATTTATTAAAAAAAAATAAAAAATACAGCTTAGATAGCATATTAAAAAAAAATAATGATAATTTTACTAACAGGCAACTAAAATTATCTCACTCATTTGATGAAGAAGGTAGCGGTTTAGTACAGAATAACGATAATCTAACATATGATAGAAAATTTCATAAAAAAATGCAAAAAAGTTTAGAAAAGTTGGCAGGTTACTTAGACTCTAATGATACAAATATAACAAATTCTAACAGTAAAACAGTTTTTTGGAACACTCGCCAAGACTCGCCAATACAAAATACATTTGAAAACCTTGAAGGAGAATCTAAATTTCATAGAGATGATTTTTTTACACAGATTAATTTATCCAACGACACATATTCCCTTATATCTAAGAGCAGTATTCAAAAAAAATCCTTATATTTGGAGCCAAATCACAACAAACCCAACCATTCAAATAATGATTTACGTGAAATAACTAATCGGATAGGTAAAACCTCATTGTCATTTGATAATAGTGAGGATACATATGCAAGTTTATTAAAAAACAAAAATGAGAAATCGAAAAATAAATTGCTGACATTCTTTAGGACCAAATCTAATAATTCTCTTCCAGATAAGAAAAAATTAAAATCACCACCATTTGTGCATAAAATAAAAGATAAATTAAATTACAATAAAAGTAAAAAACCCAAATATAAACATAAAGAAAGCATTTATAATAAAAGAAAAGACTCTTCTTCCGATACTGATATACAGTTGTTAGAAATAGATCCAATTGCATCAAATAGCAGTAATGGACCTTATGAGACTATATATGTAACTCAAAATTACGTAATAGCAGGCAATAAAAATAATTTTTAAGGTCATAACAAATCGAAAACACAAAGTATTGTCCAAAACCTTCAAAAAGAATTAGGTGAGCGAACAATTTTAACATTGGCTGCATCAATTTAAATAAAAATGACCGGTTTGATAAATTTTAATAAAATTTATACGTTTTTATTCTTTTTAAGAGAATAAAAGTTTTTATCAACATTTTTCGTTCTTCGATGTATTCGTTAAATTGCGTCTTTTGATTTTACAAAAGGAAACGTTTTAGATTTCTACTTGACCCGGTCTTTACTATGCTATATCCCCTGAAAAATTAAATTGAAAAAAATCTTTTCAAAAATCACTTGGTCTTTCTCAACAAACAACCTTAATGAAAATTTTAAAAGAACTTACAATACTAACATTATATTAAGACGAACTTTAGACATTTAAGAATTATTTTAATATGAGGATATTTTTTTATGTTAGTTGAAATTGTTTATTATATCTTATTTTATTTGTAAAATATTTTTAAAAATGTTTCATTTTACGAATTAGTATTTTTCCATTGCACAGCTTATTTTTTTTTTTGTAGAATTGTTCTTTAAAATTAAGATTATATTAGCAAGCTTAATGTGAATTTTAACAGTAGATTTTAAGTAATAATTAAGTTTGTTGTTAATAAAACGCCCATATTATCTTATTTTTGAACTTTTATTTTATTTTTATTCAGTATATTCAAACAGTAAAGTATTATAATTGATTTTACATTACTTTTACTTTTATTTTGAAATTCATTAAAGTTTGATACAAAAAAAAATAATTAACACCTAAATTAAAAATCTCTTTAACGTTAAGTCATTGAGATCAGATTCTTTCAGAACCTTCATAATAAAAGCATTAAATTAATAAATTATCAGATTTTTGCCCGACAGATGATTTTAAATTATCAAAGGAAACTGTTCATAGCCCTGCAAGAACTGTCTCGTCAGTGAGTAGTGCACCTTCTCAACTTATTGATGTAGAAAAGAATAAGAAGGTTTCACTGATCGACATTATGATGTTTAATATGTCTTCTGTTTTGGCGAGTGTTGGGGCTGGATGTGATGTCAGATTATCGAATATGGTTACAAATCAACAATTATATTGTGATAGCATTTTAGATAATCGTAATCTTACTAAATTTGAAAATTCAAAAAAAAGAATAAATCATACATATCATGGAAGCACAAAACATATTCGGTAAGTTATTCGAAACTTTAAATCTGAGAATATTTCATTGAATGAGTTTATTTTAGATCGTTTTTGCCAAATTTACAATGCAATGATGAAAGAATAAATGAATTGGAATATATGAGTTCTTTATCTCCACAACATTTTGTTCAATCAACTATATCTAGTACAAGTGGTATTTCTTTGACTGGACCTACCTCTTCCTTAGAAACCCAACTCACAACTCCTTCATCGTTCGCCAAAATTAGTTCAATTTCTTATGCTGATTCAGCTGAGTCAAATCTCAACACAAGTACCACTGAACATGTTTTTCCTCTACATAAAAAACACATAAGCAGCAATGTATCATCTTATACTGGTTATACAAGTAATTTTTTAATTTTTAATTCATAGTATACCTAATTTTATTTATTCATCTTATTTAGGCCTTCCATTCAGTAAACTGAAACCTGAAACAAATTATGGATTTCAGGTTTATGAAGAAGATAACTCTTATGAAATAGATGAATCACCACATCATGATAAAGAATCACATTTGAAAATATTTTCAAGTGATGCACGACTGAAAAATTTTAACACTAGCCTAATTAAACCAAATGAACCATTTTTATCACCTCTAAAAGATAGACGAACAAATAAAAGTTTAGCCATTCCTGTGAATACAAACCACAAAAAATACTCAATTGATAAATCAAACCATCACAATGTAAGCTCCCCAGAATATGTAAATGTTCCACTTAAATTTCCTTCGTCGGTAAAAAGCCATGAAAACCCAAATAATTCATTCCACCATAGACATAGTGCTAGTAGATCAAATGAGTTAAAAAATAAAACATCAAATAAAAATTATATTCGAAAAGCTAGTCCTGAAGTAGATGAAATAGGTGATAGTTCCGAAGGAGATAGCTCATCATATTTATCTGCAATTAGTTATCAAAGTAGACTTGAGATGACTTCTGAGGGATTATTTAATCAACGATATGACGGTATAGATGGTTACAATATAAAAAGTCCTGGAAATTTTTCAAAGCTTTCTACGCAAAATTGTAGCCAACTGTAGCATTTTTTGTATGTAAAGTGATTTTCAAAGTACTTTTTTATATATATATTTTTTTTTTTGAATTTCTTTAATCTAGTCATTTATGTTGAAAAATTTTCATGCTTTCTGAATTAGTTTTGTGAAATGTTAAGGTAAAAAAAATAAGAAATATTGTATTATTTTGTCCAATAAAATGTTATTTTATGATGCTTTGTATAAAATTTTCATCAAGATCTTAATATGTTACGTGATTTTAGGAGTAGTGATCTAAACAAAATAATTTACTGAGCAAGTTATTTTTATTATCTATTTTTTTTATTTTTTATTCTATTCGAATTCTATTAAAAACCTTTTTTCATTAAATATTCTGATACTATTTCAACGAAATCACCGCGTAAATGTATTTGTGAAGACATTTCATTTACTCGAGTGAGAATTTCTTTACCAGTTTTTTTCTCAACAAAATCTTTTAATTCTTTGTTGAGCTGCCAAATATCGCCGTCAACTCGTTTAACCATAGTTAATTTTCTTAAGCCTCTATGTGTATGTTTCAAATAAACTGGAATCATATGATTTTTATTTCTGTAAATCATGTAAGGATACTGTCCATTTGTTACTGTTGGATATTTCCATATTGATGAATATTCTGTTTGTTTTGGAACGGGAACCATTTTCTGTGGTAAAAGAGCTTCAACATGAATCCATTCTGGCGGATTTTTTACAATTTCAACACTTGGGTGTTTTTCATAACCTTGGAAAATTTCCGAACTCTTGAAACTAGAACTTCTTTTTAAAATGCGCCCATAACAACTTATCTATATAATAAAATCAATTACTATTTAAAAACTCTTAATATTTGGAAAACTTACAACATTATTAATATTTTTTAATGCTGAAAACTTTCTTAACATAGACATAATGATGTTTTTTTTAAATTTATTTATGTTCTGTTGTTTGCTAAACTATCAACCTTTAACATATGTTCAACGAGTTTGACAAGTATAAAATTTTGGTAGCTCCAAAATGATATTTAAAATTAATTAACGTTATAAAAGCCACCAGAGATATCTAAAATTTAGCATGAAAATATTGATTTATACAGCAGGACAAAAGGATTTTTATCAGGATCGACATGAAAAACCCAGTCTTAATTTATACCAAACCAGATATAAATATTAAGCAAAATTGTAAACTTAAATTGTCAATAAAGAAAACTAATCACAATTTTCTTTATAACACTTCTTTTATTTTGGCGTGTAATATAAATTGCTTTTTTTTTTTTAAATGAATTGAACCAAATGTTAGAAAAAAATCAAGAATTCTAACCACTCGGCGGTTTATAAAAAGGTATTTCGATGGGACTCGATTCATTGAAAAGAATTAAATTTTTGACCTATCAATCTACTAAGTCTTATCCATCTATTTGGTAGTCTTGGTTCATCGATACTGATTAATTTATCAATTAATTCTAACGGATATTTTACCATTTTTAAGCTTTAGATCCCATTAAAAATCATACAAATCACTTTTGAGATTTCCAGGATTCTACTTTAAATTAATCTAAATGAAAAAGGAACATATCATCATTTTTATTTTTGTAGTGAAAAGTTTCTAACTTCATATAAAAACAAGGGAAAGACAATTGTGGCCCTAGAAAACTATTAAACGAAAAATATGCCTCGAGGACAAAAAACTGTTGCTTGATTTTACAGTCATTCATTTTTATTTTACAGCAAAAGATATTTGTTTGCTTTACATTTTCAAATAAATCTTTTATAAACCAAAAATTAACAACTTAAAAAGTCCTGTAATTGAATTATGTTTTCCTTTATATATTCAGTAAGTAGAGGAAAATTAAACTGTAAAAGTTTTTGAATAGTAATGAAAATTTATTTATATTCTATTAAGCTTGTATATGTGTATTGTAAATTCTTTACACATTAAAATCTATACAAATACAATCGTGTTCATATAAGACCGGCACAAATGTGATGCATTTTTCAGTATCCTTAACTATGTTGTTTAAAACAAAGTTTAACCGCGACTTAAGTCAGTATGTATTAATTTCGACAACTATATTAGAAATGGTCAAAAATATCAAGCATTTTATTACCATGCCTAAAATAATCCTCGTCTGCAGTATTACTTGTTATCATTGTGATTTTGATGAAAGAACATTTTTGATTCAGATTGTCTTCTTTTATATAGACGCCGGTGTCAATGTATTGGTGAAAATCAACACATATACGTACGATAGCATTTTAATGTATATGACTAGACAGTACAAACCTTTCAATGTAGATCGAACAGCAGAACTGACTCCATAATCCTATTTTTCATTATATAAAAATCAAATCTTTATTTTTATTGAAAATATTACAATAAATACATGTAAATTGATCTACAAATAGTGTATAGTGAATATATCTAATTAGTTTTCAATCATAAACAATTATTGTGAGCAAAAAAAGAAGAAAAAATATTAGTGAAATTGGCCTGTGTGTTGAAATGAAATTAACACAGAGTGCTTTTTGCGATTGACGCGATTTTATACAAAAGTGCGTTCATGGTAAGTTTTTTACTGCATATTTGCATTAAATATTGTGATTATCAAGCATAGAAAAAGAAAATTGGAAAGTCAAAATCTAAATTAAAGTTATTTAAAAGTTAAAAATGTACTAAAGCTTCGAAATATATGAAAAAGTGGTGTTGTAAAAAAAGAGAGTGTTCATAAAATGGACTACAAATACGAAGATGACGATGATAAAATTAAAGCTTCAACTTTTATTTATTGTCAGTGATGGTAACCAAAAATTATGAAGAGGGCTCGTTAAATAGTTTCACGTTATATATTTTTCTAATATAAATTTCATGTTTATTACACCCAAACTTGTCATCCAGATCGGTAGTCCATTTATAAGCTCATTAAGGACAAAATATGAGAGTTAAAAATTAATTTGTTCAAAAGCTTTATATTTGAATATATTTTGAATGCATTTTAAATGCTTTTATATGAAAGTAAATAAAAAAAAACTTATAACAATTTAAGGATAAATATCCCGTTATACGAAAAATAATAAAGTATAAATAAGAAAATATAAGAAGGGTTACATAGAGCCATTATGAACCTTTTGATACCACCACTGTTCTTTTATAAACAAATACAATCATAAAAAAAATACATAGAACCTAAGAATATAGTGAATATAAAATTAAGTGTGGAAACATTTTTACTGAAAAATTTAAAGCTTTTCGTTTGCGTTGTTCGTCATTTATTCTGAACTGTTATTTTGCGCATCGGTTAGCAATATTCAGCAAAATAGTAATTTTGTATGCAAACTAAACTTATTCTTTGTCTATTGTAAATTTGTGAAGGTACATGATGGAAAATTGAAAATATGCTTTTTGCTTAAATGGAACGCCTAGTAAGTCATAAATAGTAAATTGTGTTTCAATTATGATTACTTAATTGTTTATTTTGAAAAAGATGTTTTTGTTATTAAAATGTTAAATGAATAAGGATAATTAAGAGCAAGAAATTTTTAAGTATAGTTTTAAGGAGATTTTTGTGTTAACGTTTCATATTCTTCATGAATATGTGTTTGTATTTATGTTTCATTCATTGGCTATGAAAAGCGACTTGTAGAATTAAATGAAACAGTAATATGGAAGATCATTTGTTATCTCAGTTTCATTGAAAACTTATCGTACCAATTCTATTTATTTGTTTTTTTTTTCTATGCCTGTAGCTGTACAAATGAGCTATGTAAAATATCAAAGAAGAATCGTCATTAAGTTGATGTGGTTTTTCATTCGTTTAATATTTTCATAAAAAAAAGCTTTACTTACTTTTGCGTCTCGAATGCAAATAAATATATTCAATTTTCAGATTACAAATGAGAAAAGATTTACTACTTTACTAAATTGTTCTTTCTGAATGTTATAACCTTTTCTCTTTTCAGCTTTTGATAATAAAAAATAATTTACTACAAAAAAACAATACTTTTTCTCAAAAATCGTAATGGCGACTCGTGAAAGAAAAACCAGGAATATAACAGAGTCACCAAATACAACCACTGATTTATCTAATGTAACAACTACACAAAAAACAACAACTCCAACCAAAGGAGTACGAGGACGTATTAGAGGACGAGGATCAGGCCGACCAATCATAAATAATGATGATAATGAATCTGTTCAATCTAATGAAGATGAAACTGTAGGAAAACCACAACGCTCATCATCTAGAATGAGTTCCAGCTCAGTAGTCAAAGAAGAAATGGATGATACAAATAAGCAAGAGGATGTCAAGAATGAAAAAACTTCACCGGGCCGAACTGTTTCTAGAAGAAATAAAGTTGAAGCTCCAATTGAGACATTTACAAAACGGATAGTTCGCTCAAACTCAGATCTTATAAAGCGAAGTCCATTGGTAAAGCGTAAATCGCTTCCCGTAGTAAGTGCTCGAGGAATGGGGCGTAAAAGAGGTACTGGTAGACGGAGTTTAGGCATCAAACCAGTAAAATCAGTGGTTGTTGAAGATAAAGACGAGTCACAAAAAGGCAAAACTGGTCGCCGTCGTAAAACTGCTGATACACTTTCCCATAAAAAAGATGAAAATGTTGAAGTTTTTAAAAAACCTGCGGAAATTGAAACAAATGAAAGTGAAATTACTTCACAACCTGATATTACGACAGTGCGACGTAGAAGATCTGCGTCAAAATCTTCTGATATCGCACCTACCGAAATAATTGACGCCGATATGAAAAATGATGAAGAAGCTGATACCGAGAAGATTAAAACGGAAAATGTGGATATTGAAGATAAGCAAGAGATTTTAGAAAAAATGGCACAAAACTTTTCAGAAACTAAAATATTGCCAGAAGACACGAACACGACTCGTAGAAGTAGTAGACCTCGTAAAAGTACATTTAAAGACAAAGAGGATGTGACAAAGCAAACAGAAATTAAGAAAGAATTAAAGGTAAGGGTTAAAAGTAGCTCATTAGTCATTTAATTTTTTTTTCTTCTCATTATTATAGAATACATCTGAAACATTGCATGAAAATTCTGGTGATACTGAAAAAAAGCCTCTTGAAGTCAATACGGATTTAAATAAAGAAATACCGAACAACGAAGTTGAAAAGGATTCTTCACTGAGTCCTCAATTGATAAGTGAAGGAATATCAGAAATAAGTGTCAAAACTTTTTATGGCGAACCAGACTTCTTAGAAAATAACTTAGGGATAGAAAAAGATCCAAAACTTGGTGAAATTGTACAGGTTAAAAATAAAATAACTTCTGATGTCCTTGAGACACACGATATAACTTCACTGCAAAAGCCAACAGATTGTTCAGCTGTTACGGAATCGGAAAAAGCAAGCGTTGCTCCTGATATGATGCCTACAAACTTCAATGACGCTACAGATGATAATTTTATAGACTTGAATTTAAAAAGCACGGAGGTTGCAGTCGATATTAAGAGTACTCAAAAAACATTAGATTTTATTGAAGAATCAGGACAGCAGGTTAAACCTGATATAGTTGTAGAAGAAAACAAAGAAAATAATATGGAAAAAAAAGATGATGTGGAGACCGATCTAGAAAGTGTAAATCAAACTCTTAAATCACTAAATACAGTTTCTGATCGAAATAGTGAAAGTCCTGAAACAATTAAAGAAAAAGAAAAACATTTATTGTCACTTGGTTTACTAACACATGAGGCAGCAGTTGAAGCAGCAAAAGAAAAACGCAAAAGACGAGAAATACTCCAACGCAATATATCAAAAACTGATAAAAGAATCAAAGGATCAGAATATACAGGGACCCTCAAAACTATAATTAAACTTAATCGTACTAGTCCAGAAAAGAGAAAAACTCGAACACCACTAAAAATTACTTTTGCTAAAGGCAAACATCCAAAACAAAATGTTGAAAAAGATACAAATGGATTAACAGAATCGGTTGAAAACACATTTTATACCATCCATCAAGAGAAACAGGTAAATATTTGATAATAAATTCATGAGGTAAAATTTATAAATGCTTATAATAATTTTATAACTTTCCAGACTGATCAACAACAAGAAGGTCAGAATAGTGACAAAAGTCGTAAGGCGTATAATCGTTTTCAATCTGGTGTGTGTTTTTCTAAAAAAAATTAACATTTTTTCTAACCCTTATTTAAGGAATGGAAATATTTAATTAACTAACTTAAACACTAACTTATTTTTTAGTAGTTGAAAACGTATTAGTTTAGACAATAAACTGAAGAAAAAAACTAATGTTCTAATATAATTTAAACAGACAATACATTGGTTATAGAAAATGTTGATACCACAAAAGAGCCAGAGAAGCGTCTAATAGTTCCTGAAAAAGCGTCATCTTTCAAAGTGCATCCTGATAGATTATGTTTAGATCAATGTTTTTATTGCGGTGGAAAATTCGGACTATACGATACTCCATGTCACATTGCTCAAATTAAACAAGTGGAACGCCAGGATAAGATACTACAGAGTAAGCGAAACTTTATATTTGATGAATAAATTCGAATTTTATCAAATTTTATTTCTTAAAGGTGAAGAAAAGTTGACAAGAGACAGCTGCTTATGTGATGCCTGTTTTAGACATGTCGATAAAAAGGCAAATTGTCCTTTATATAGAAAACGATTGTCAGCTAATGCATTACAGGCCCATGAAAGAGAAAGTAATAGAGATGAACTTGAAGAACCACAAAATGACTCTTATGAGCAAACTATTGATAAAGATTCAGACGGAAAGGTATCCGAAAGTAAATGTTGTGTACTAAATTGCAATGAAAATGCTGTGCACACACTTCGTAAAAAATGGCTTATCAAGACCAAAAAACAAGTTAGCAAGTTTATAGATGTTGATGAAGAAATAGTAAATAATATGATCAATTATGTACCAATATGCGATCCACACTATCAAATTATCAATCACTTAATGATTTGCGCAATGTGTAAGAGAAAGCTACCTAAAAACCACATATATTTTATTGCACAGGTATGTTATTTTTTTAGATTTTAAAATTCAAATTTTAAGTTTTTTTTTTCTTGCGTTGATGAAGGAAATTTCTCGTCTGGAGTATCTCATTTACAACCAAGGCATTCCTATAAAGCTTGGAAAAAATGCATTGATTGTTTGCAAGTTATGTCGTTATTACGCTAATTTACTCTTAAAGCCAAGTGATGACCGACCCCAAACTACGGATACTTTTATTAAAAATTATAGCAAAAGGTAAATTTCCTTATTTAGAATGTTTAAAATTTTAATTCATTCTTTCCAAATCTATCATCAGATTATTACAGCTCGTTAATGTAGAGACCGGAGATAAGCTAAATGATGAAGAAGAAAAGTCTGAAAGTATTAAACAGACTACAAAACTTCGAGAGATGCGTAAAGTGAAAAAGTCATGCAATACAGAACAAAAAAACGTTTTTTATCCAAATGAGCCAGAAATATCGATTATACCATCAAAACAACAATCATCTAATGCAACTGCTGGGCACATATTGCTTGATAATGATGTGATGGTCGATTATGACAATCCTTTGATTGATAATGCTATTTCAAATAATCAAAAGTCTCCTAATATGTTGGTACAAAAACAAGTTTTCTTACCAAAAGAAAGAGATATGACAAAAGCCCTCAAATCGAATCCAAACATTTCAATGCGAGAATTATTCCCAGGTGAAGAGGAAATGAACTTACACATAAATATTCCTTTTAATTCAACTGCAGTTCGTACGCCTGAAGGATGGGCTAGAGTTAACACTTCTATTCAATATGACGAGGCTACAAGAAATTTATGGGAAGAACTACAAAAGCCATATGGAAATCAATCAAGTTTCTTAAAACATCTAATCCTTCTTGAAAAATATTTTCGCAATGGCGACCTCGTATTATCTCAAAATGCAAGCACAAACGCTGTAACATACTCAGAATCTGTGCAGAATCGCTTAAAGTCCTATGATACATCTATCAGAAGTGAATCACAACACAGTAATTCATCAATAAGTATTTTACAACAATTGAGTAACGCTCCAATCACTATAACACCAACAGTTAAAAATAAATTAAAAATTGGAAATGCAGATAACCTAGTTAAAAATCAATCCAATAATGCTGCCGTTGAAAATGCCAAAAGAAAATTAGGTGCATTAGAAAAATTCGGACACAAAAATAAACAAAATAGTCCAAATCAACCTCCAAGTAAACATTTGAAAATAGATGACCAACAGAAAGCAAGTCTGCCTCCTGATCTTATATCTATAAACACCAATCAGTCTCAAAAACCAACTAATTCATTAACTACGGCATCGTCTCCTCAAAAGAAATCACCAAACACTACTCAACAGGTCATTAAACTGCCAGATACTCTTACACCAACAGAACGTAAACAAACTGCAAAGCCATGGCGTCCAACACTGATCCCAATAACATCCGGTAGCAGTGCTACACTAAACTCAGGTCCACTTTATCAAACTGCTGATGGAAGAAAATTGCCAGGTCTTGTGCAAGTTATGTCTGGTGGTAAACCATATCATATTTCAATACATGACTATAATCGTATGTGTATTTTACGACGCGAGAAATTGTGGCAGATTCAAAAACAACAACAACAACAGCAGCAGCATCAACAAGAGTCTTCAACAAATCAAACCAGTGGTGGACAAAAATCACAAAATCCTACATCTCCTACCTTAGAAACAAATAAATCAAAACCTATGGTACAAATTCCAAATCAATTATTAGAACAAAATTCTTTAATTCCGATATCATCATCAGGAAATACAGTGAAATCAATTAACTTGAATGCCCCTGAAACAAATGGAACTAAACAAAGGAAAAGTGGAAACTCTTTACTTAAAACTCCTGTTCCAATTGCACCAAAACTACCAAACAGTACAAGTGTTTTGAAAATTCCTGTGACGGCGACTTCATCTGATAATAATAAACACAAAGCAACACTACCAAAAGATTTAGCTAGTAATTTAGCACCACCACCTCTTCTTCATCCCAGTCCTGCATTTACTTCTGTTGGTACATCATCAAATCTCAATACAACCACAACTACTTCTGCAATAGAAGCATTAATGAAATCACAATATCAAAACCAATTTTGGCTTTGGGGAGAAGGTTTGAATAATGCAAATATGCTTGCTAACAGTGGCGGTAGCATCATTGTTGACAACTCTTTATTATCCAAAATTCCTAAATCATTGACAGTCATTCCTCAGCAGAAAAATCGAAATTTAGGAGATAGTAGTAATGTTTCTGAGGAACATAATCCAAGTAATGGATAAATTATTTTTGAAATTAATAACTTATATGTAAATATCATAATCAGCCTATCGTATCGTATATAGATAAGAAACTACGATATTTCAATTTAACAAGACGAAAAAATCTTCAATGTTCAGAAATTAACAAGCTTTATTTAAGTGAAAACAACACAAATTAAATTAAAATTCTAAACAAGTGAATTAACGTTAAACGAAAACCAATAAACACAGACTGACTAACATTAAAAAAAAAATTGCAAACTAAAATTGCATAAAAAACAAAACTTTTAAATTTCAAGTAAAAGCAATTATTGAAAGAATTCAAGTCGGAAATAATTTTAAAAATAAACAAAAAATATAGTTTACCTTTTGCTAATCCGAATAAAAATAATTTGAATTGAGAATTTAACACTCATGTTGTAAATCATAGACTCGATAAAATACAAACCAAAACAAGGTGCCTTTTTCAAATAAATATTAAAAAAATACAAAAATGACCAGAAACAAAGTATAAATAATAGATTATAAAAAAAAAAACAAATCGATGGTTTATCTAAAAGAAAAAATTATGGAATATATTCATGTTATGATGATCTGCTATATTTTTATAATGATTATATTGTAAAAGAAAATACAAAATTACATACAAAAATATATTTGACAAGTCATTTGCCTAGTTATAAAAAACACGATACGATACGGATCAAATGGGGTGATTGAACATAGTTAACTTCATGTTATGTCTCTTTTTTCATTGATTTCAAAATAAATTGAATATAAACATAAAACGTGCCAAAATTATGGCATAAAATCTTTAACAAAAATAAAATATTCAAGTGACATAACAAGAAAACCTCTGTTGAATTGCCTGTGTAAAAATAAATCACATCGCTTTGAACGTTAAAAATTCGACAATTACGTTAAAATATTAAAATTATTATTATATATTAAATATAAACTTTAGTTTTGTGATTTGAATTTAGCATCATATCGAAAAATAATGCTTTGATATTCAAGTATTAACTTGAAACATCTAAACAATTTAATATTTTACGAATTCACAAAAACAAACAAAGAAATAGTTTACTCACTTAAGTTTTTAAGATTCAAATAATATATATAATAGGTAAACATAAAAAGAGACAATTTTTACAGTAAGAAAAAAAACCTTTGAAGATTGAAATTTTATGAATATTTTTTGATTATTTAAACATGATTTTCCTGGTTCACTTACTTTATATTAAAACAATTAAGTAGTGTTGTGTTTTACTTACACAAATAATTTAACTGCAATTTTAAGAAATATATATTCATTACAATGCTTAGAGGATATGAAAAACAATAATATTATAAATAAACTAGCAACCATTTATGTGGATTTATTTAATTTGTACATAAGTATTTTAAGTTATCATATGCATGAAAATGACAACTGGATTAATTTTTCTTTTTTCGTTTAATATACATTCATCGTTTTATAAGAATAATTATTAGTTACTTTAGAATATTAATAATGAAACATTAAATACAAACAATTATTTAAAATTAAGTTGCCTGTGCAAGAATCATAAAATAAATCATCAGTATAAAATATCATATTTACATAAAAAGTAATAATTATCTCTATTATTGATGAATAAAATATTTTAATCATAATCTGAAATGTTTTATTTAAAAAATGAACTCCATTTGGCATAAAGAAGTATATTAAATAAAAAAGGCAATATGGTTAAACAAACTTTATTGATAAATATCTACTTAACATTTATCTTTTGACTATTGTTTAGCAAAATTTTGATTTTGAACTAATTGTTTGAAAATATTATTCATTTTCATCAGTTCTTCAAATGTTCCATATTCCACGACTTGCCCATTTTGTAAAACTGCAATTTTATCTGCATTTGCAATTGTACTTAATCGATGTGCAATTATGATTACAGTTCGTCCTGATGAAATTTTTTCTAAACTAGATTGAATCAAATTTTCTGAAACTGAATCTAAACTGCTAGTGGCTTCATCTAAAATAAGAATCTGTGGATCCTGAAACAAGTTAAATGAGAATTTAAAAATATTAACCAAAAGGTTATCATAAATGAAAGTTACTTTAATAATAGCTCTCGCAAGTGCTATCCTTTGTCTTTGACCTCCACTTAATGTTGTTCCTCTCTGACCTATAATGGTTTCAATACCATCTGGCAGTTTATTTATTATTTCATCAACATTCGCTTCAATAAGTTTTTGTGAAAGTTTTTCTTCACTTATCTCGTTTTCAGAATCTAATGCATACAGTATATTTTCTTTGATTGTGCCTGAAAAAAGTACTGGTTCTTGATTCACAATGCCTATTTGTTTCCTTAACCATTGCGGGTTCAATTCATTTATATTAACTCCATCTAGTTCTATTACTCCACATTGAGGTTCATAAAGTCTAAAATTAGATATTTATTTTAATAAATACATATTTCATACTAAGAATGTATCGGTCATTAGAAATAAATCTCATTCACCTTTGTCTGAAATTTTAAAATCAATCAATAAAGTACCTTAGTAGTAAAGATGCAATCGTGGATTTTCCTGACCCACTCCGTCCTACAATTGCAGTTCGTGTTCCTTTATTAAAAGTAATATTCAAATCATTCAAAATTAGTGCATTTTCTCTTGTTGGGTATGAAAATTCTATGTTTTTAAAATTAATTTGTCCCTCTGGTTTGTTAGAAAAAGTTCTTCCTACATTCGGAATTTTATATTCTCTATCCATTATTTCCCAAATTCTAGAAGCAGAACCTATGCTTTTGTTTAATTCTGTGTAAAATGAACTTAATCCTCCAATTGAAATTGCAGTATAAACTGCATACATTAAAAATGACGTTAGTGCGCCAATACTCAAATCATTATCTGCTACCATAGTTCCACCATAATAAAGTACACTCACAATTATAACATTTCCTGAAAATCCGGTTAACCCGTAAAACAAAGCTGGAAAAAAAGTGTTTAAAATATAATTAGTTTTTTTTTCCAATAATCAAAAGAATATAATTATCATTGAAAACTGCAAAATAATATAAACAAATTTCTAGCAATATAATTTAATTTACCTCTTGCTTTTGTTTCTCTATATCCCACAGTCAATGCTTCTTCTAGTTTTTTATTTAAAAGTGATAATTCAAAAGCTTCTTTTCCAAACATCTTCACAGTTTTTATATTTCCAATTTTTTCTTCTCCTGTTTTCATAACATCTCCAACTTTATCGGTATATTGTTTGGTGATCTTCCTGACGAATCTTCCATACAATACAGCAATACCTGCTAAACAGGGCACGACGCAAAAACCAAACAAAGCTAGTTGAGGTGAGGTATAAATCATAGCTGTTCCTCCTGC
Organism: Culicoides sonorensis; assembly: GCA_900002565.1. NCBI lineage: Eukaryota > Metazoa > Arthropoda > Insecta > Diptera > Ceratopogonidae > Culicoides > Culicoides sonorensis. Next base: position 152,252 of record LN483496.1, on the reverse strand, counting down.
AAGAATCATCACAGAATTTCGTAAGCCATCACTGATATTCTGACTTAAAGAATTTCCGACAGTTTGTGCATCAGTGGATAAACGAGAAATTAATTCTCCAGTTCCTCTTCGGTCAAAAAATGCTGTTTCTTGATTAAGAATTGATTTGTATAGTTTATTTCGTAGTCTTTTTGTTATTCGTATAGCTTTAAAGTAAAATAATAAAGTTTCTAAATTTAATGAGTATTTATATTAAAGTTATAAAATTCATCTTACATGCATTTGAGAATAAGTAGACTCTGGAGAAATTCGCTAAGCCCCCAATAAAAAATACTCCACATAATGTCAAACAAAGTGTATCCAATTTGATTTTAGCTGATTCGTTGTCCGCTCCGGCAGAATAAATAATATCCAGAATTTTACCCAAGCTAAATGGAACAATCATAGTTATGGTAGAGGAAACAAATAGACAAGAAACCGCTGCAATTATAACCAATTTTTCTTTCTTTGCTAGTTCTAAAAGACGTCTATATTCTGAGATTTTGGGTTTCAATTTTACATTTTCGCTTCTTTTTAAATTTTGATTTTTGCAAACATTCACTTTGGAAACATGAAAACTCCTTCTTGAAAATGAAAGTGTTTTCAATGAATTTAACTCGTTCCAAGAATTACGAAGAATTGACCGATAATGAGAAAAATGTCTCAAATTGTTGGTTGAGGATTGATTTATTATAGAACAGCATTTTTTGAAATGCCGAAAATATATAATCATGTTACTTAACTTCTATTTGTACAATAATTTGTGTTGATAATCAAAATTCATTTTGTTTACAAAAAAAGTCATCAAAACAACGAGTAGAGGGCATTGTGGTAACTTAAAAGTGTAATTGATTGCGGTACGTAACTTTAGGTTAATTAAGTGTTCACTCAAATATAAGGTTCTTCATTGACATTTGTCAATCGAACACAACTCTCGTTCTTTTTGATTTTCTTAACTCGTGGTGGTAAGACGTGTTGATATTAATTTTTTTCATATTTTCCAATAAAAATTAATTATCTTATTCAAATTGTGTTTTTTTTATGTTCCTTAATCGATTACTCAAATATAATTTTACAAATAAAATTTCAAGATACCATAATACACCTTTAAATTATGAATAAGATATTGAATTTTTGTTGTCAATACATGTGTAGATTGTACACAAGTAAATATAACCTATTTTCATTAATGTTTCAGAAAAAACCTCATAAAGATGGTAAATCATCGGGTTCCATCAGTGTTTTCTAAAACCTATGTCACTCCTCGTCGTCCATACGAAAAACCTCGTTTGGATGCTGAATTGAAAGTGATTGGTCAATTTGGTCTTCGCAATAAGCGTGAAGTATGGCGTGTAAAGTATAGTTTGGCTAAGATCCGTAAAGCTGCTCGAGAACTACTTACTCTTGAAGAAAAAAATGAAAAAAGATTGTTCCAAGGTAATTATTTGTTTATCTATAAAAACATGAAACTTATTTTTTTTATTGTGTGAAATTTAACAGGTAACGCTTTGTTACGAAGATTAGTTCGTATTGGAGTATTGGATGAGTCAAGAATGAAGCTCGATTACGTACTTGGTTTGAAAATTGAGGATTTCCTTGAACGTCGTCTTCAAACTCAAGTATTTAAATTAGGTTTGGCCAAATCCTACCATCATGCTCGTGTTTTGATCCGTCAAAGACATATTCGGTAAATAATTTGATAATTTCATGAGGTCCACTTGAATATACAGAGTAGAACAAATTTCATTGAAAAGTTTTATGATTTCAAACCTGGAACTATCGTTTTAAGTCAAAAGCTTTTCATGAAACTTGAAACTCTTACTTTATATTCTACGCCTCAAATAACTAAGAACCGATGCTCATTATGTTGAATAATGGAGGTAACGTAGAAAAGATTTTTCAATCGCTGCTAATTTCACGGTTCTATACCATCAAAAGATATATTTATAATAATCGATCTTTTTTAATATTTTATTAGAGTTCGCAAGCAAGTTGTCAATATTCCTTCATATGTTGTTCGTTTGGATTCCCAAAAACATATTGACTTCTCTCTAAAATCACCATTCGGAGGTGGTCGTCCAGGACGTGTCAAGAGAAAGAATTTGAAAAAGGGACAAGGTGGCAGCGGTGCAGCCGAAGAAGAAGAAGAGTAAATTCTACATAAAAATTTATTTTCAACATTAATTTGGAAATAAATCATGAATAATGAAAAATGACACCCTGTATTTTAATTTAAAATAAACTTAGAAGGCTTCTTACACTCACTTTTTTGTAATAATTTGTGAGTATATAAGTTTTCACTTCGTTTAAATTCGATTTATTAACCACTATCATTGTTTTTCTGCGTTTTATTATTGATAAGCTATTCAGTGTGATTTTAAAATCTGGCAAGTACGGACATAACATTAAAAACGTATTGTGATTACAGCAACTTTATAATTATCTTTTTATAAGTAAAACATAAATTCGTTACCTTCAAAACGATGAGTTGTCCTATAGGAGATCAAAATTAGTGCGTAAATATTTGTAGTTTATCCAAAAAAATTATCTGTTAATTGAATTGTGGTTGAGTTCGATAAAAAATAATTTTTTGAAATTGTCACACAAAAGATTCATCACATATATGGCTTCAGATAGTTTTTTGAGAGTACTTCTCCAACATAAGCATAACTCAACAAAATAAAAATAATTTCGTTTTTCTTTTGCTTTAAAATTATTGAATAATCTAATTTATTATTTTTTTGTTTGATGTAAAAGATAAGCCATAGAAACGCGTTTCAAGTGACATGTTACATAAATTTATATAATTTAAAGGGAAAATCTTATTTGCGTAGTTTATTTAAGCCGAATCAACTGAATATGCAAATGTTTTTTTCTGAAAACCTCAATGCCTGGACAAATTGTTAGTTCTTTGACATTGGATTTGAATTTTTAAATAAAGCTTTGACCCCTAATGCACGTTCTCAAAATTCGGGTTGATTATGTAACGTATAAATGAAAACAATAATAATTATTTTATTTATTCAATATTTAGTTAATTAATTTTTTTTTTAACAGTTTTTCACATTGTTCCATAAAAAACTGAAAGGCATATTGCCTTTAAAATTATTTTATGTACTTATTGATAAAGTAAAATATTTTGAAACGTTAAAGATTGTCTAATTGAAGAGACATTCAAGTGCAATAGTTTGATAACAAATTATTATCAAATCCTTTTTGAATGTTTAAGTTTTTATCATATCTTTACTCCATATTAAAAAGTATTATATCGTTTTGATTTCACCTCTTTGTTAAAGTTGATAACACAATTTTTATGTTAACTTGTCACATTTTAGAATAATTGATGATGTGATAGTATTTTTTTTCTATTTTAGTGGAAGTGCTCAGAATGGAGAGCACTTGGGTGCTGAAGCTGGGATGCTTTATGGAGAATATCTTATGTTAGACAAAGTCCTGTCGTCACAAAGAATGCTTTCAGCTGAAAGTAATAATCCCGTGCATGATGAACACCTCTTTATAGTAACTCATCAAAGTAAAAATGATTAGCTAAAATTTTTGACTTATTTTTAAATTTAAGAACCTTTCGTTACAGCGTATGAGCTATGGTTCAAACAAATAATATTTGAATTAGATTCAATCAGAGATTTATTTAATGTTGAAATAATTGAAGAATCACGTACTTTAGAAATTTTAAAACGGTTGAACCGTATGGTATTGATATTTAAAGTATGTTATATTAATTTGATTAAAAAAAAAATTATTAATTATTTTCTCACTTTTTAAAGCTGCTGGTAGACCAAGTTCCTATTCTGGAAACCATGACACCTCTTGATTTTATGGATTTTCGTAATTACTTGGCACCTGCATCCGGATTTCAAAGTTTGCAATTTCGTCTACTTGAAAATAAATTGGGAGTAAAAACGGAACACAGAGTAAAATACAATCAAAGCTATCATCAAGTTTTTGGAACAGATGAATCTGCATGTAAGTCTTTGGAAGACTCTGAAAACCAACCAAGTTTATCGGATTTAGTTCAAAAATGGTTAGAGAGAACTCCAGGTTTGGAAGAAGATGGATTTAACTTTTGGGGCAAATTTCAAGAATCTACTGAAAAATTATTAAATGAAAAAGAGGCAAATGCTATGGTATTGCTTGTAAATTCTCTTTAATACATTACAGTTTTAATTATTTTTTTGTGTACAATTATGTAGAATGAAAAATATGATCACGTTCGTAATTATCGATTGATGGATATCGGAAAACGACGTGAAGTCTATAAATCTATATTTGATGTAGAAGCTCATAATGCTTTGGTTTCAAGAGGTGAAAGAAGATTTTCCCATAAAGCACTTCAAGGTAAATTTTTAAGAAAAAAAAAAGTATTTTTTTTTATCAAGTTATCAACCTTCAGGGGCCATAATGATAACATTTTACCGAGATGAACCAAGGTTTAGCCAACCTCATCAATTACTCACCTTACTGATGGATATTGATTCTTTAATAACAAAATGGCGTTGTACGTATGATCACATTTAGTCTGGGAATACTTATCATTTTAAATATTTAATTGTAGATAATCACGTCCAAATGGTTCAACGGATGATTGGATCACAACAATTAGGTACTGGTGGTTCTTCGGGGTACTTATATTTAAGATCTACATTGAGGTAATATGGTCATTTAATCTACCTTATTATCAATCTTATAATAATTTTCTTATTACAATAACAGTGATCGTTATAAAGTTTTCCTTGACTTATTCAATTTATCGACTTTTCTGATACCACGTGAAAACATGCCACCACTTACAATGGATATGCGTAAGACATTAAACGTAGGATGGGGTAACTCAATGCATGAATCTATTCACAATGGAACTTAAATTTCATCAACATATAACCAAGACCTATATTGCTGTTCATCATAATCTGTCTGATAATTTTAAAAATAAGCTTAATAAATTAAATTATATGTTTTGATTTGGACAAATTTGATTTAAGCATTTATATTACACATATTAAATAAAGTTTTTGCTTGTAATAATAATAGTCTCATGTTTTTTTTTTCTTTTAAATCCTCAAAATACAAATCGTTCCTAATTTCAACAACCTCTATAGAAAATCCTTTAATTCTTATGTTTTATTTCTTATGATAACTGAAAAGCTAAGGACTGAAGAGTAAAAAAATTCAAACATATTTTTACACTATCCTTTGGATTTACTGTTCATGCGCGATATATATAAAAAAAAATAGCAGTATTTTTCATTGTTGTGTAGCTGGATATTCAACTTGTGATATTCAAAACTAAAATAAATAAAAAATCTATTTCACTTCATAACAATCATTTTTGGATCAACAATTGAAATTGGTCACTTCAATAAGTGGATGCATTTTTTTATTGGTTAAACATCAAAGAAGATATATTGTTTACAGTTAATTAAAATAAAAAATAAAAATTATATAATCGATTTAGTTTTCGGTGTGATATATAACATATATAAGATGACATTTTCACCTGTAATTAAATGGTATGCATTAGTTAATTAAACAAAATTAATCAAAAGGCTTTTTGGGATTGTTTTATAATCAAAATTACATTGATTAGAATGTGCATTTAATGTTTCTACAAAACTATTGTTTTATGAATATACATAAGGATAATGAAGTGAAAAATTCTTTTAACGTCCAAAAAAAATATTAAATAATTGGTAAACAGAATAAATTTAACAATCACATAATATTATGTATGGATTTACATGTGTGTATAATATCAAAGAAAGCCATTAAACAAATATTAACCTTTTTTAGATTGTCCTTTAACATCGAAAATTGTAGTTTGATAATGGAACTTAACATTAAAGCATTTCAACAAAAGTGCTGTATAATAGCGATTGATTATCATTGTTAGAAAGCTGATTACTTGAGTTTTTGGGAGATCGAAAATTTGACTGTTCAAAATGCCTGGAGGAAGAAGAGGACTTGTTGCACCACAAAATACGTTCCTGGAAAACATCATCAGGAGATCCAACTCACAATGTATTTAAATTTCAATATCAAAATTATACTTTTTTTTTAATCTTTACCCATTTATTTAGCTGACAGCTCATTTTTGTTAGCAAATGCTCAGATTGTAGATTTTCCGATCGTTTATTGCAATGAATCATTTTGTAAAATAAGTGGTTATAATCGTGCAGAAGTAATGCAAAAGTCTTGTCGGTAAGATTCTAAATATATATATATATAGTATATCTGGCAATACAGTATATCTGATCTCTAAATCAACAGATGTGGTTTTATGTATGGAGAGCTTACAGAAAAAGAAACAGTTTCAAGGATCGAATATGCCTTAGAAAATCAACAGCTAGATCAATTTGAAATTTTGCTTTATAAGAAAAATAGTGAGTAATCAACTTGAAAATACGTATTTTGAGAAAGAATAGAGTTTAATAAATAATTTTTTTTTGATTGCAGAAACACCGCTTTGGCTTTTGTTACAAATAGCACCAATTAAAAATGAAAGAGATGTTGTTGTTTTATTTTTGCTTACGTTCCGTGATATTACGGCACTCAAACAACCAATTGATAGTGAAGATAATAAAGGAGGTTAGTTAAAAAGGTTACATTTTCAATACAAAATTATAACTAGAATACTGTTTCTTACAGTGTTGGGTCTATCAAAATTTGCAAAGCTTGCCCGATCTGTCACAAGAAGTCGTCAGTTTAGCGCGCATTTACCAACGTTAAAAGATCCTGGAAAGCAGTCGAATTTAGGACATGTAATGTTACCGTTATTTTTTTTTTTCATAACTAAAATATTAAATTATCAAAAATTCAGATGATGTCCTTGAGTGCAGATATAATGCCTCAGTACAGACAAGAGGCACCCAAAACGCCTCCTCACATATTGTTACACTATTGTGCATTTAAAGCAATCTGGGATTGGGTGATATTATGCTTAACATTTTACACAGCTATTATGGTACCATACAACGTAGCCTTCAAAAATAAAACTTCTGAGGATGTAGTTTTACTAGTTGTAGATTCAATAGTAGATGTAATATTTTTCATAGATATTGGTAAGAAAAAAAAACTAAAATTCAATATGTAAATGGTAATTAATCATGATCTTTTAGTTCTTAACTTTCACACAACATTTGTTGGTCCTGGTGGCGAGGTTGTAAGTGATCCAAAAGTTATACGGATGAATTATTTAAAATCGTGGTTTATCATCGATCTTTTAAGTTGTTTGCCATACGACGTGTTTAATGCCTTTGATCACGATGACGATGTAAGGAGATTTATTTAAGAGTTTTGAATCAGTATTAACTCTAATTTCTCTCTATAAATAGGGTATCGGATCTCTCTTTAGTGCTCTAAAAGTCGTTCGTTTACTACGTTTAGGAAGAGTTGTTAGAAAATTAGATCGTTATCTAGAGTATGGTGCTGCCATGTTAATTCTTTTACTTTGTTTTTATATGTTAGGTAAAAGAAATTAAGATTTAAATAATATAGTATAATCAATAGACAATAATTTTGTTTTTAGTGGCACATTGGTTGGCTTGTATATGGTATTCAATTGGCAGAAGTGATGCTGATAATGGCGTAAGATTTGAAAGACTTGTTTAATAAGGAGTATTACATTTTTTTTTCTCTACATAGATTCAATTTAGCTGGTTATGGAAGCTTGCAAATGTTACTCAAAATCCATATTCGTATGTATGGTCAAATGAATCAAATGCTGTTGAATTGGTCAATGGTCCAAGTAGGAAGACCATGTATGTGTCAGCACTTTATTTTACAATGACTTGTATGACATCTGTGAGTATTGAAGTTAAATAAGATTTAAAAAAAAAATTACCATATTCTATTATTTATTCAAGGTTGGTTTTGGTAATGTAGCAGCTGAAACAGATAATGAAAGGATTTTCACCATCATGATGATGGTTATTGCTGCACTTTTGTACGCCACTATCTTTGGTCATGTTACAACAATAATTCAGCAAATGACCTCAGCAACTGCAAAATATCACGATATGCTTAACAATGTTAGGGAATTTATGAAACTACACGAAGTTCCAAAAGCACTAAGTGAAAGAGTTATGGATTATGTTGTATCTACCTGGGCAATGACTAAAGGATTAGACACCGACAAGGTGCTTAATTATTGTCCAAAAGGTATTATAACTAGAATAATATTTTAATAATAATTTAATAATAAACTAATTTTAAAGATATGAAGGCTGATATTTGTGTTCATCTCAACCGTAAAGTATTCAATGAACATCCTGCTTTCCGACTTGCTTCAGATGGTTGTTTACGTGCTTTGGCTATGCATTTTTGCATGTCACATTCTGCACCAGGTACATTTTTGTAGAAAATTATTAATAAAAAAAAAGTATATAAATAATTATTTAGGCGATTTACTGTATCATACTGGAGAAAGTATTGATAGTCTTTGCTTTATTGTCACTGGAAGTTTAGAAGTTATTCAGGACGATGAAGTTGTAGCCATTTTAGGAAAAGGTGATGTTTTTGGCGATTCTTTTTGGAAAGATTCAGCAGTAAGTTGTTCAAATTCATATAGAAATAATAATGATTCAAGTTATTTCAACTTTCATTGTTTGCAATGAATGTTGTTTTCAATTCTGAAAAAAATAAGCTCAAATTTTACAAAACTTTATAGGTTGGTCAGAGTGCTGCTAATGTTAGAGCATTGACCTATTGTGATTTGCATGCAATAAAACGAGACAAGCTGTTGGAAGTTTTAGACTTTTACCAAGCTTTTGCTAATAGTTTTGCTAGAAATCTAGTTCTTACATACAACTTAAGACATCGGCTTATCTTTAGGTGACTTATTGAATGATAAATTTTACTCTGAAATCAAACATGATCATTATTTAAATTTAATAGAAAAGTGGCTGATGTAAAACGAGAAAAAGAATTAGCCGAACGGCGAAAAAATGAGCCACAACTTGGCTCAAGTCAAGACCATCTAGTGAGGAAAATATTTTCTAAATTTAGACGAGCGCAACAGCCCGCATCAGGTGCAAAAGAAGGGAGTTCAGTTCAAAGTGACGTAGAAAAGGGAGAATCTGAAAGCGAGAAAACAAAAGTAAGTTGTTTTTTTTTTACCTATTTGCTAAGTAACAAATTTATATTCGATTTTAGCTACCTGCAAAACTTACACTGACCGATGACAACCGTGCTTTATCGTCGATTGTGTCTCCGTCTCCTTCTCCATCACCATCATCTGGTCCACCTTCTGCAAAGCCTCGTGGTGCTAGTAAATGGGGTCGCTTATTAGGGAGTGCTAGTGTTGATTCTGCAAGTGATACTAGTACAAAAATGGCAGTTTCCCGCAGTTTAAGTGCACGAGAAAGCTTACGCGAAAGTGCCCAGAGTAGAGCTACGACGTCTGCGAGTAGTAATGGTGGTGCAGGAAACAAAGTAATTATGGGTTGTTTTTATTTTTAACATTATTTTTATTTTAGTTTTTTGTTTACTATTCAGGTATTTCCTAAGTCTAAATTAACAGCGGCACCTGCACAGCAACTATCTCGTCAAGATCCAATTGATGAAGGTGGTGAGATAGACTCGATTTCCCTAAGAAAAGATTCAAGATCATCTTTAGAAAAACAACCATCAGAGAGAGATAGATTACTTGATCCGAATACAGCAAATCGAGAAAAGGAAAGAGAAAAAGAGAGGTTTGAAAGAAATCTTGCACTAGAGCGTGAACGTCAAATTGAAATGGCTAGCTCAAGATCAACAACATCAGAAAAGTATGATACAGGTTTGAGGGAAGAGCCAGCCACACTGGCACAAAGAGATTTGATATCAACTGTTTTAGATATGAAAGTAGATGTACGACTAGAAATGCAAAGATTAAACCAAAGAGTTGGAAGAATTGAAGAATTACTGAACGAACTTATAAATAAATTATCAGCCGAATCATCTGAACAAAGCACTCCTGGTGTTGAGCAAATTCCCAGTGTATCTGTTCCAACTTCAGGAGCGCTTACAGTACCAGTTTCTACTGGAACAGGTGGAAATGGTCTTGGTCCTATTTTACTTAGGAAACGTCGATCAAAAGCAAGGAAAGCACCAATGCCTCCTAGCAGTCCTGAACAGACACATTTACTTGAACCAGAATCAGAACCGCAAAGCAGCGAACCAAAAACTCAAAAAAGAGAATTTCTTTAGCCTTGATAAGTTAGATAAATGCATCGGAAATAGATTAATTTATAAATTAAGTATAAAACTAAGCAATATTTATATTTTTTCAATCAAAACAATAACTGTCAATATAGTTTTTAATTTGTTCTAAACTGTTTTAAAAAATCAAACTTAAATAAAAAGAGAGAGTAAATAGAATTTATGAAAGTTAGTTAGTTTGATATTCTTGTCTTCAAACAAACAATGCAGTATTTTTTAATATAACCAATATATTTGTACACCAGTTTTAAAAGTAGCACTATAATTATAGATTTTAATGATATTTTAATGTCAATTCTTCAAATGAATATCGTGTTAGTTATTTTAAATTTGCTAAAAGGACCGAAAACTATACTACTTTTATACATCATAAACTGACTGAAATAATAATGGTTTCAGATCATTCAAATAAATTATTGCTATAATCAAACATTTTCTTTTTCATCATGGTTTTTACACACCTTTAAATATTCTACCCAGTTATTTTATAACTAACAATATATTAAAATTAATTAAACAAAAAACAGAAAAGACTATAATGTGAAATACATTATGAAAAATTATTACAATCTGATCTAAGTGCTTTTATATGTAAAATAAAAATAATTTTTAATATAATCTTAATTCCGCTAGATCTATTTAATTATTAAAAAAATCGTTTAAATCAATATTTATTTATTAATAGTTAAATATTTTAGCTTCTTTAATCATTTTAAGTAGACACAGGATATAAAAAATTCATGTGTTGTGATTAAAAAATTATCAGAAACAAAATAATAAATCAATAAAAATTAAGTAGAAAATTAAATTATGATCAATCTCTACCACCTTTAAAGTTTTATCATGTGATCAATTAATTTACTCAAAAATATAGAATCGTCTTCTTATTAAAAATACCGTTATCTAATTTTAAGATACTCACTGCAACTATAATTAAATAATGATTTATATTAAACACACATTATCTTAATATTAAAATTAATAAAGAACACACACTTGAGAATGATGCTTAACTGTTGTACTATATTTATTATTTAAAGCAACGTTGGAAATATGCTAATTTAAGAACACTTTGCTTATGCTGTAAAAATATTTTTGTTTTTTTGGAACCTAATTTTGAAATTTAGCTTTAGGGATTATTGGCCAATTTTACTATAAACACATCAAATTCAATGCATTACTTACATGTGGTGGAGGTGGTATACCGATAGTTTTCCCTATCAAAAAATTATAAACGTAATTAAAATATTTTGTTAAAGAAAAAAAGAAATACTACCTCTTATTTAAAAGCACTCATTCTTTGACTGAGACTTAATAAAGTTTGCGGGAATAACACAAAATACCGATCACGATGATCTGACCGTACAGCAACACTTCCCATGTGCATAATTTCTCCTAATGAGCTCAGTTCTTGTCATTGTCCTAATTGTTTTTGACGTCTTGTTGCAATGCAAGTGGCAACTAAATCTTTATAAACTGCAATGCTCCGTTGAGTGTCACCACGATCAGGATGGTTAAGTTCCATGTGACGTTCAAGTTCTTGTAATATAGCAGAGTACTTATCTAATCGCCAAAATGGCTTTGAAAGACCAGTTGTAATAACAAGTATCCCAGGTTTTGCAGCTCATTTACTTTTGATATAATTGTTAAGAGCTTGTCTAGAATTAATTTTTAAAAATAAAGATTAAATGACGACAATGGCACGTAGATGAGAAGCACAATATGTTTGATGGACAGATTTTAAAATTGGCGCTTTTGATAAAGAGATTTTACCAACTCGTTCATTGAAGCTTCTAAGCATTGTGTTCATGTCAATTTTGACATACGTCAAACGTGTCTGGACATGCATTAGCAGAAAGCTGCATTTTTTATTAAATTAAAAGAAATTTAAATAAGTTATTTAAATAATTCATTTTTTATAATTGAACATTGTAAGTAAAGAGTTTCTTTCCTGTTAAAGTTAAAAAATTAACGTGAACTTCCATTTTTATAGACTAATTTAGAAATTGTAAATAGACAGGTGTTCACGTGTTTTTCTGTGTTCCTTTAGATTGTACCAGGTATATTTTATTACCTTTTAAGAAAATTTAAATACAAAATTGTAATTCCTTACAGATTGAAAAAATAAACAGAACATTTGATAAAACTGGACAATCAATTAAAAAAGGTGTTTTTTGTCGGATCAAACATTATTTGGTAGCAGAGCGTAGTTTAATCTAACCTCGAAATGGAGTCGTTGTTAGCCAAGAAAAAACTCCTCAAAACAAGAATTACAAAGACCAGAAATTACATTGTAACTTTGCTCTCGTCCGGTGAAGTCGTCCATGAACCCGAGTTGAAAGAAGACTTTCATAATTACAACGAAATGCATAGAGAATTGATCAAGATTTTTCAGCAATTGTGTGAGTCATGTGTGGATGATGATGAAATGCTGGACAAGTATTTAGAAGAAGAAATACAAGTTAAACAACATTATCGGTCCACAAAGCGCAAAGTTGAGAGCCATTTCAGTGAAAATCAACACAATGTCTCGTTTTCCACAGTTTATGCAGAATCGTATAGGACAATATCCAAACATGGCGGCGAAAATGAACAAAATTCAAGTCAATCGTCAGATTTCTTAGGATTTACAGACTATACCAGCCCTCCAAAACAAAATGAATCGTCGAATTCAACACAGTTTATGACCGTCAACGATGAAAGCAATGAAATTTCTGAGTCACATGAATGTCAAACAACTCCAAGTCAATCAGTACATCACGATACTGAAAACCCAAAATCGCTTCCACAAAGCAATAACATACGTTCGTCCACACCAACTCCAGTAACACCGCCTAGAAACAATTTCTTCGAGTTTATCAAACCGACACGTCCTGCAGCACACGAATTTGAAACAATTAGACCCAATCTTGAAAAACAAGAAGCTGAGATGAAAAAACGAATGAACGAGCTTGAACATGATAAATTTCTCACAGCAATGCAACGTCAGAATAACGAATTTGAACGAAGATGGTTAGAAGACCAAAAGAGACAAATGCTTGAGTAACAAGCAATGGCTGCAGTCAAATCATTGAAACTAGAACCAATTACATTATCACCGTTTGACGGTGCGTATCAGAATTGGGAGTCATTCCGTGACATGTATGAGTCAATAATACTTAAAAGTCAAATGTCAACCATCGAAAAATTCCAACGTCTGAAAAAGCTATTGATTGGTCAGTCATCCGTTTTTATTGAAAATATACCAATTTCTGAAGCTGGTTATTATGAAGTATGGAATGACGTGAAATTATATTATGACAATCCACGCCGAATTCTTTCATCTCACATCCAGAGTCTGTTAGACATGAAGCCAGCGGCTAATGCAAAAGCCTCCGAATTACGTCAAGTATTAGATCAATTCAAATCTCACATGCGAGCTCTGAAAACAGCCAAACAGGTGGAAAATGCAGAAATATTCCAACTTCACATATTGTTGTCGAAAATGGACCCACAAACACTACAGAAATGGGAACCAAAACATTCAACAATCAAAGAAGTGCCAAAATTGCAAGATTTATACGACATACTTGAAAAAAGAATCAAAATGCTAGAAGTCAATCAACAACCTGCTCCATTAGTGAAAAAACCAAGCAAACCAGAGTTCTTAAAAAAGAAATCCTCATTATTCGCATCAAGCAAAGGTGGTAAATGTTACATTTGTGAAAAAGACCACTGGACATACAAATGTCAAATATTACAAAATTCCAACCCTGAACAACGTCTTAAAATGATCAGAGACAAAAAGTTGTGTCAAAATTGTTTTTCGTTGAAACACAAAGCTGCTGATTGTAATGCTGGAACATGTCGAATCACAGATTGCAATCAAAAACACCACACACTCATTCACGACGCGCTTCAAAGGCCACAAGCTATGAGTATGGTTTCTAAAGCACTTTTTTCAAAATTCAACGATGCAGTATTAGCAACCGCAAAGGTCATTATCAAAATCAATGGTTCTCCACACACAGTACGAGTCCTCTTGGATGGAGGTAGTCAGTGTAATTTCATTACAAATGCTTGTCATAGTAAAATGAAATTAAAAACGCAATCCGAAATCATTGATGTGTCTGGAATTGGAAATTCGTCTCATGCAGTCAACAAATCAGTACAAATGACAATTTGGTCTCACATAGTTATGGAAACTATAACCGAAAAAATGCCACAAGAGGCATTCGACATCTCAGATTGGAAGATACCAAGCACAATCAAATTAGCAGATCCAAAATTTTATGCACCAGGTAACATAGACATGTTGTTATCTGCGTCAGTGTTTTGATGCACTCGAGAGTGGAATCATATCAATTTCCGAAGATAAACCAAAATTAATCAATTCCAAGTTCGGTTGGTTAGTTGCAGGTGGTGGTTTACATACAAAAGCGAAATTGAAAACAAAACCAATTGTCTGCCATGCAATTTCAGAACAGTTGTTGGCTCATCAAGTTGAACAGTTCTGGTCGTTAGAATCGTTTCCTGAAGAGCAAAAAATTAGATCAGTTGAAGATGAAATTTGTGAATCTCACTTTGTAGACACGTGTCGTCGTGTCAATGGTAAATTTGTAGTTAACCTTCCGTTTAAAGTTGATCCTTCAGTCTTGCAAGGAAACAATCGTTCACGTGCTGAATCATGTTGGTTGTCTACAGAAAGCAAATTTCAAAAAAATGAGCATTTACAAAAACTTTACACTGAATTCATGAATACTTACCTGAATATGCATCACATGATAGAAGCAAGCCCTTCAGATGAAATCAAGTATTTTATTCCTCATCACCATGTTTGGAAAACAAATGCAAGTAAGAAAAAGTTTAGAGTGGTATGCGTCATCCAAAACGCATGATTTGTCGTTAAATGATATGTTGTACATCGGCCCGTCAATTCAAGATGATTTATTCAACATTATCATTCGTTTTCGTGAATATCCAATTGCCATAGCTGGAGACATCGAAAAAATGTATCGCCAAATCTGGGTAAGTGAATCTGATCAGTTGTATCAAGGAATCATTTGGCGTGAAAGTACTCATCACCCGTTAAAAGCCTATAAATTGAAAACCTTAACATACGGCACTGCACCAGCCGCCCTCTTAGCGACTCGTTGTATTCAAAAAACAGCTGAGCTTGATGGTCAGTCGTTTCCATTAGCTGTCAACGTAATAACTCGTGATTTTTACATGGATGATTTACTTACAAGTTGTAAATCTGAAAATGAGTGGCTTACCAATGAGAAAATGGATTTCAAATAGCAATGCAGTTCTACAATCAATTGTTGAAGCTCATAGAGGTATGCAAACAAATTTCGATATGCAAATGCAAATGGATGCAAAGCCAAATGCATCATGCAATTGTTGTGGAAAAGACATTTAAGTTGGGACGAGTTGTTGCCAGAAGATTTAAATTGCATTTGGAATGAGTTTAAGTAATCACTCAATCATCTGCATGAAATTCGTGTTGATCGCAAATTAATATCATCACCTGACTACATACAGCTGCAACTTTTTGGTTTTTTAGATGCAAGCGAACTCGGTTACGGTGCTTGTATTTATTTAGCATGCAAATATCAAGATGGAAATGTCACATCATCACTTGTATGCTCAAAATCACGTGTAGCACCGATTAAAACACAATCCATTCCAAGACTCGAATTGTGTGGTGCCCTGCTTCTAGCTGAATTGATCACATCAGTCAAAAACGCACTTTCATCAAACATCGAACAAGTACATTGCTTCACTGACTCAAAAATCGTACTTTCCTGGTTAGCAAAAGAACCATCAGCTTGGAAAACATTCACCGCAAACCGTATTGCAAAAATTCAAGCATTGACATCAAGCAACCAATGGTATCATGTAAAGTCAAACGAAAATCCGGCAGATTTATTGTCAAGAGGGTCGTCTCCTGAAAACCTTGCAAAAACCGAACTGTGGTGGCATGGTCCAATAAATCTCATCAATCAACACAACACCAATCAACAAGCAAACGAAAATGTCATTTTGAATGAAACTGAATCCAAGATCATTGAACAAGAAAGCAAAAAGGTCGTATTCACTGTCGTTAAAGCAAATCCAACATTTTTCGATGAACTATATGAAACTAAGAGCAAGTTGAGTTTCATAACAAGAATTGTCGCTTACGTTCATCGTTTCATCAGCAACACAAAATCAAAGCAACGCCAGATCGGTCCGTTAAAATATGAAGAACTCATACATGCAAAAAAGATTTTGGCTCGTCATTCACAACTCAAAAGCTTTCATGAAGAAATCAGTGCACTCAAATCAGGAGAAAATATCCCAAAGTCCAGTAAGATATTGTCACTCAATCCTATTTGGGACGAAAAAGAGCGGTTGATCAAGGTGGGCGGTAGAATATCAAATTCAAAATTACCTGAACCTCGAAAATAATAATTCAAAAGAACACCATCTATTAAGTCCCTCACGTAATAATGAACCACAATATCCTTCAACATCAGCTCTCTCTCGTAATGAACAACCACAATATCCATCAACACCATGTGATATTGAAGAACTAGTAGAAGATACATTAAATGATACCCAAGAACTTGATCCATTAAGTAATGCAGAGTGTCCATCGAGTCACACATCAGAAAACAATTCATTACTTAAGGTAAAGCTGGAAAAAAAATCAAGTTTGAAAGCAACAGCTGGAAACTTGAGTACCGTGTTTCAACAATGTATCCGATCGGTATCGATACTATATGATGAATACAGAACTGCTGTATAAAGATTTCTCAGCCGGTTTGGGAAGTGGGTTCCTATATTTAGATGTTTTAAAAAAAGGAAGCGAAAATACGAGAGAATTCCAATTTTATTTCATCGCTGATCGAGAAATGCTGCATTACGTACAAAAACAAGGCTACAACATGACCATAAAAGCCCAAGCAGCCTCGAGAATGTTCGTGTATTACGTGGGGTTGACCGAGGACATCGAAAAAAGAATTAAGGAGTATGCAGGTATATTCCGAACACCAAACCAAAAAAAATGTAGAGTGGCCATTGCAAAACTGAGGAGAATTCAAGGTGAACTTCAGAGAGACCTTATCCTTGTCGAGTCTCAAGCACTCGGCATGGATAAGGATATCGCGCTTGGGGTGGAGAGTGCGTTAAACTACTTAGTCCTGGACACAAAGAGAAGTGTGCGCTCGTTTTTCTCCTTCCAGGATTTGGAAGTACAGTCGCCAAACATGAAAACAAATCCTGCTGGAGTCAAGATCCTAAAGACATTGGTTCCCGGCATAAGGACCCAATCCATTATTGAGGAGATTGCGGTGTGTGTCGAGCAAACTATATGTACCAACCTCAACAATCAACATTTTTACCAACTGTCACAAGTTGATGTGACTAAACACATCAATGTAAGTTAATTTTGCACTTAATGTTATCCTTTTTTGCACTTCTGTGCACTTTTTAGCTCTTCATTGCTCTTGACACGAGTCAAAAAAGACTCAAAAGTGTAAAAAAAAAGGTCAAAAGAGTATTCAAGAGCCAGAAAGTGCAATAAAGAATTTTTCTACTTTTGAGAAATGAAAACAATATTGGAGTACTTATACTTTTTTTATATCTGTTGTACGGTGTAATAAATAAAGTTTTTTATCTTTCAGAATCCAGTCACAGTGGTAAAAATAGATTAGTCTGTTTTTTTTGTAAATCTCATTATATATATTATTATTTATAATATATAAAGCTTTATTTAATAACTTCTATAAGCAAAATTTCATAATAGGGACACAAACTTGAAAAACAGTGTTTTTCTCCGTTAGTCCCACTATATCTTAGAGGCTTAACCTCGGAGGTAGCAAGTATGTTGTGAAAACTTGTAGCCTGAATCCTAAGGAAGCCGACAAGATCATACTCATTGATATTTGTTAGCAAAATTTTTATATATTATCCGGCAAATTAAAAAATACTTTTTTTAATACTTTTGTAAAAAAAAAAAATATTTATAACTTTTTCAAAAATAAAGTGGACTTTGATATGAACTTGTTACACTGTTTTGATTTGTAATATTTACTATAGGAATAATTTAAATACTAGACATTCAGTATACTCGTAAACGTTCATCAAAACAACACACTATCATTTGTAGATCGTAAGTAGAATAATGAAGTAAATATTAATTTAAAACGGGTCTTCTGAAATTTCTACTTAAAATATTTATTCAGATCTTTGATTCAAAAAATTCTTAATTAATTTATTTTTTAATTTTTGTTAATTATTTTGATTGAACAAACGCTATCAAAAGAAATGAAATTTATCATTGTGTTGTAGAATTTTAATCTAGTTCCGCAAATGGTTGATATTCATTTTAGTATACTTTATACAAACATGTATCAACATAAAAAATTCAGATAGTATTTATTTATACTAATATGCTTTCATAAAAATGTATAGATAATAAAGAGCAAAACACTTTTTAAAAATTGAACTTGGACCAATCTTAATCTTTTGTAAACTAGCATGTTTGTTAAAAAAAAAAAATAAAGATAGCATACATAAACATACGTATCAACATTTATCTCATAAAGTACTTCCATGTTGTTATCAAAAAATAATTGCTTGAGTTTATTAGGCTATTTCAATTTAATAAAGTGGTCTACACTCTTTTGCGAATATTTTGTCAACCTCCTCCTCGAAAAAATGAAAGGGTACAAAGTACAAAATTATGTTCATTTTCTCAAAAGAAATTGGTCTATCGGTCAAAGTCCAAAAAACCGTTAAATTTTTGTTTTTATGACCAATGATATTTGTTTGTAAATAAAAATAAAATGTTATGTTGGTCAATAACTTCATGATGCGGCTTTAATTTTTCTTTGTAGGATAGATTCTAATATAATATACCATATCTAGTTTTAGTTACCTTAAAAAATTGTACTATAATTATTAAACTATTCAAATTGATCTTATATAAATTGATTTTAATTTTTTCTCAAGCCTTGATTATAATAATTTCAGATTTTATTAACAACATGATTCGCCATACAATTCGAAAATTGTTTTCAAACTCAACGAAAGAAAATTATGTATTAATAAGAAAATTCAGTTCAAGTTTTCCACAAGAAATAATATCAGTTTTGGATCAAAAAGCATTTCCAATTGAAGATGGAATCATACAAAATTCAGTTTATGGTGAAGAAATAAAAATTCCAATATGCACACTTGATCAATTTATTTGGATGGATATCGATAAGTATAAAAATAAAACTGCCATAGAATGTGGATTGACTGGTCGATATTATACCTATGAAAAATTAAGAGATCATTGTGCAGCTCTAGCTGTCAATTTACTTACAAAGTTACATTTGAGTAAGGGAGATGCTGTAGCTCTTTGTTTACCAAACATGCCTGAATTTGCAATAGCAGCTCTTGGTAGTATCGAAGCCGGGTAATTAAAATTACATAAATAACAATTAAATCAAGTATTAATATGAAATTAATTTTAGATTAATTTTAACGACGTTAAATCCAATATATACTGGCGATGAAATCTCAAAACAATTATTAAATTCAGATGCAAAAGTTTTAATAGGAGTAGTTGATAATTATGATACACTTTCTAAGGCTGTTGAGCTTAGCAAACGAGATATTAAAATAATTCTAGTAAAAACTGAAGCAACACAATCATTGCCTGAAAATACTATAAATTTTTTTGATATGATTGATCCCCACAGTAAGTCATTAGTTGTACAAAAAGAAATTCAATAATCACTTCTTGATTAAAATTGTCTTTTTAGATATTTCCTTCGATTTACTTAATAATAAAATTGCCTTTAATTTTAACGACACTGTAATGCTTCCGTATAGTAGTGGAACAACAGGTCTACCCAAAGGAGTTGAACTAACGCACCGTAATTTAATAAGTAATTGTCAAATGGTTAGTCACAGTATTGGAGGTGATAAATTAATATTAGACACAACAGACAGCTATCAGGACATTTTGCCTTGTGTTCTTCCATTTTTTCACATCTATGGATGGTAATTTTTTTTTGAATTTAAATGAATTTAATATTATTATTTTCTTTAATTTTTCATAGGACCTGTACTCTTATATCAAAATTAAAACTTGGATGCAAATTAGTAACACTGCCTGCTTTTAAACCAAATACATTTTTAGATGTACTGGCAAAACATCGTGCAACGGTTTTGCATTTAGTTCCTCCAATTGTAATATTTATGAATAATTGTAATGATGTTAATAGTAAACATTTAAATTCATTGAGAATGATAATGTCAGGTGCAGCTCCTTTAGGTAAATGAAGTTATAGAGTTATTGTTTTTTTTATCTATTTGATAAAATGTTGAATAGGAGGACAAGATGTCGAGCGATTTGTTAAAAAAGCTCCTGGTGTTAAATTTAGCCAAGGCTATGGACTTACTGAAACATCTCCTGTTGCAATGATGCAAGCTATAGGAAACATGGTAACTATTATTTATAGATAATTTAAACTCATTAGTATTAATTACTTAAAACCAAATTCGTAAGAATTTTGCCAGTGTAGGGTCAGCAAGTCCAGCAACACAAGCAAAAGTTGTTAAATTAGATGATCCGGAAATGGTAGGATTGGGACCAGGCGAAACAGGTGAAATTTTAGTAAGAGGATCGCACATAATGAAAGGGTATTACAAAAATGAAACTGCAACTAATGAAACGATTGCAAAAAATGGATGGTTAAAGACAGGAGATATAGGATATTATAAAGATTCCCAATTTTATATCACCGATAGACTGAAAGAATTGATAAAAGTAAAAGGATTTCAAGTTGCCCCAGCCGAGCTCGAAGAAGTACTTCGAAGCCATCCTCATGTTGCCGGTAATTTTGACTAATTAACATGAAATTTCTAATCATTAATATGTTGACTTTTAATATAGATGCTGCAGTTATAGGAGTACCAAATCCAGTTTCAGGTGAACTTCCAAGAGGTTATGTTGTAGCCAAACCAAATGTAAAGATTAATGAGGAAGATGTATTGAATTATGTTCAAACAAAAGTAGCTGTTTATAAGCGTTTAGAATCTGTAGTTGTTATAAATGAAATTCCGAAAAATGCCACTGGAAAAATTCTGCGACGTGAACTTAAACTTCAGGTTATGAACAATTAAGGATAAATGTTTAAAATTATTATATTAAAAAAGATTATTTAAACTTCTTGATAAATGCTTTAATTTTTATTTCAAAAATTTGTAATTATATTAATTTTTAAACACCAATAACATTTTTTATACAACTTTTAACAATTTTAAATAAATTTTTTAAATATTTTTTTAGTTCAAGTGATTAACTTATTTTTAAACTGTGCCCTTTTCTAATTATCTTTAATAACCCTATATAAATTTTTTAAAAGCCTGTATTTTTGTTTAAAAAATAATTCAAACATTATAACATTTTATTCGAGCTCAAAAGTTTTTAGACGAGTTGAAAGTTATTAAACTGATAAGATGCTGAAGATGTAGGATTCAATAGTCCAAGTCGTTGCTTTTGTTTTCTTTGTTCTGTCATCTATTTAAATTATTTGCGATTTATTTTAAAAATCTATTCAGGCCTTGAATAATTTACTTACCTGATCTTTAAGCTCCATTAGTTGAACAGATAACTTAGACACTAAACTTTGTGTGGACTCTAGATGCAATTGCAGAGTACGCAATTCAATTTGTTCACCATCTCCATCAATTGCTGCTAAAGACATAGCACGTAATCGAGGAAACCAATCCAAAATACAGTCCTATGTGAAAAAATATACATTTACTAAACATAGTTATAAAATGGAAGGGCAAAAAATTCAAACCTTAACCATGGCATGCACATAACTTTCTGGTCCAGTAAATTCAGTGGGATCTTTTACTTTCACTAGAACAATAAAATAAAGATAGTGCCACATATTATGTTCATGTTTTATATGTTCTTCAAAGCTAACGGTTTTGTTATCAAAAGCAGATCTATTTAATCCACAAATGAAACATGTATTTTTGAGGATTAGCTCTTTTTGTTGTTTTTCACTACGTAAATCAGCAAATGTATCGATAATAACACCAAATATTAAATTGAGAACGATAATAATAACAACAAAGAAGAAAATTAGATCGTATATAACTCGAGCAACAAACAAACTTTCTTTACTACTAGGTGCTCTTAAAATGTCTCCAATGCCTCCTCCATTTCTCAGACCTTGATTCAAAGTGGTTATGATGCACATCAGTAATGAGTCACACGCTCTCTCTTTCGTTTCTCCTCCAGTTTCGACAATTCTACATTCATTTGAGTCATTTTGATCAGGTGGTAACATGTGATTTTCTGCTTTTTCATCCACTAAAATTACCAATTTATTATTATGTTTAAGAACCCTCAATTTCTTATGTTGAACTTACGTGATTCTTCATCAACAGTTACCAGGAAATCATCTTTGAAAAACATATATCCAACTATTGAAAACATATAAACTAATATAAGGGCCAAAATGGCTGTTAAAATTATTGATCTTCCATTTCGTGTAACAGATCTGATAACGTTTAATAAAGTTTCTTCCCGGTAAACAATATCAAATAACTAAAAAAAAAATATCAAATTAAATGGACTTGAATGATTTATATTAGGTACTATTTATTACCAATACAGAGTAGAAAAATGGATGCAATAAAATTCCACAAGTACAGAATGTTATGTAACCAATATGGTATAAGAGTTCTGCATCAGTTAATATAGCCATCAATTTTTTTTCCAAAGTTCCATGGTTACCCATTATGCTGACCATATGTATGCCTTTCAATCCAACCTATTGAAAAACAATAAAATACATTAAATTTCTAAGTGAAAAATTCTACGAATTTACTGTTAATGATCCAATTAACCAAAGAGTTGGTTCAGGTCCTACAGAAAAAATTAAACGCAGTATTAAAGCTGCCGCAAAGGCTCTGATACATGATGTTTTTGGCAACATAATGACAAATATAAAGGAGACCAATATCGAGCACCAAATTAAATTTGAAAAGTAAAAACTCAATTCTGAAAAGTTAAGAAATTAAACGTTTATAATGATAATTGAATGCAAGAATTTAATACCTGGAACAGTGTTTTCAAAAGGATAAAAGAAAGCTACGATCAAATTAATAAGAAGTACAAAATTGAATAAGATATTGCTCCATAAAGTTTCCAAACTACTGATCCAAAATAGTGCAGGTTGAGCCCGTAGTTTCTTCTGCCATTTCATTTCAACAAACATACTTTCGGTTCTGTCGAAAAAATCAGCAACTTTTGAACCTTGGTCATCTCTTTCTGCAGTATTTAAAATTGTAACTTTCGTATCTTCAGTAAGATATTCACAAAGCTCCGGTATAGGAAAAACAATTTGTTCTAAGCTTCGATCTTGTCTTACAATCTAATGTAGAAAATAAGTAATAAATAAAATTACTCATTGTATAATATACAAAGTACCTCTATTTGAGCTGTATGAGTTGCATAGTAAGACAAAGCTTTATTATTTTTTACTTCAACACCACTATTTTCTCTAGGTTTCAGAAATCCAGCTAACTCCTTGTTATGTTGTGCTAATTGATGACATAAAATATATATATTATGACCTACTTCTTTGGGTGAAACTCCAATATCGTCGTTCTCTTCACCCCCGTTGAGGTCGTCTACATCTTGATCATCTAATAGAACTTCTTCTTGGTGAAAAGCTCGACATGCAACATCGATAAGTTGTTTTGGATTCATGTTGTATAGAATTCTTTCAGCATTTTCACTATCTCCTCGAGATTCCATTATTGCAAGTAAAAGTTTTGATGCGTTATTTTTCAATTCTAACACGAGATCCATTCTAAAATGAAAACTTAAATATGATCATTGTGTATTTTTTAAATTATTTATTTAGTTTACCTATTTTTCCCTAATGGGTTTATATCGTTTAATATTAACGCTGTTATAATATCTAGTCCATTAGACTCATGTGTTGCTATACAATTTTGATTTTCATGACAAGGACCTTGACAATATTCGGTTAGGGTTTCCAAAGTTTGGTTGATTAACGAAACATTATTTTCGTTGATGTACAAACCTAATAAACCCAATCCACCAGTCGTTGAGCCACAAATACAATCTAAGAACATTAATGTTTCAGACACTAAATTATAATTTGTTTTATAGTTTTGATGTCTTAGTAAATTTTGCATATCTGGGTTATGATTTTCACATAATAATTGGAGAAATCGTAATATAGGTTGCATTACGAGAACTTTTGAAGATAACTTATTTTTTTCATCTTTATCTTTATGCTTTTCCATTTTTTCTGCCAACATATCTTCCAAAGCACTTCCGATGTTAGTTATAGATGCATCTTCACCTGGTGATAAGCTTCTTGCACTTGCATAAGCCTTAGATGTTGCTAAGCCTGCAGTATTTAACTCTTCACGGAATTCATCCGTAATGACGATGCCATTTGACTTAGCTAAAGAAAAGAATTAATAATGAATTAAATTAAAAAAACATTCTATTAGTATTAATGTATAATCACCATGTTTTCTTGAAAACTTTTCAACATCCCTTACATCCTGCTTATTTTCATTAGCCTTTACATTCATTTCTGTTGTATTCACTGTGACTGTTGATTTTATTTCCATCTGTGAATCCTTCATTTTATCATAAAAAACTTTAAAGAACGCTTGGCTCAAATCGTTACTTTGGAATTTGTTATACATCCCCTTTTGAATGATTGAATTTCCTCCTTCAAGTAATGCAATTCCTAATTCAACAGCCTCCACAAAAATCGATGGAGAGTTAACCGACTTAATAACTAATTCAACAACTAAATCTGAAGCTCCTTCTTTATCCAGATGATTTTGAACTTCATGCAGAGATCGGCCAGCACGTTTCAAATATTTTGCTAAAATTAAAAAGGTTTCAGAGTTTTATCATTAAAAAGTATCATTAAAAATATACCACCAGGCCCATGAGTAATAGCAGTTTTGACCGTGATCACCTTTTTCTCATCACCTGCATTGCTTGGTTTCCTACAAAACTCATTGCCAAAAAATCTTTTGAGCAAATTAAAACGTAGTTCTGTCCCTTTCTCTCCATAATCTGAATCCATAGCCATCATTTCTCTCAATGTTCTCAAAACTTTAACGCATAGTTTTTCTTCTTTTTCCTCAAGCAGTTTTTCTGTATGTTTGATCAGTCTAATTACATTAAACATGTGTTAAACTATTTCAAACATAATATGTTTTATCTAATTAAAGAATTTACCTTCTAATAAATCCACCACTTTCACATTTTTTTCGAGATTCAGTTCCAAGCGGGAATAACAGTTCAGATCTATAGAGAATATCAACCAATAAAGATTGTTCAGCCTCTATTAAAGGTTTCAATTGATCTTCAAGTAATGAAACAATATCTTGTAGACCTTCAATTATGCTACGATCGAGTCGCATAATTTGAGATTGAGACTTTTCCAACTTTGTTTGTTTTGACGCAAGCAGCCATTTGCTTGTTTGACGAGTTAAAAGAGCAGTTTTGTTAAACATAATTGAAACTTGTGCGTCTAAATCAGATGGTAGTGCAATACCACGACATTTAGCGATTTCCGATAATGTTCTAATGCAGTTTTCTATGTTAAATTTTTTTGAAGGGGTCAACCATTTACATTGTGAAATTTTGTATGCAGATTGTAATAATTGAACAAATATTAATTGACGTTTTTGGACAGCTGTGCATTGATCACTAAAAGGACTATTAAAGTATGATACAAGAATCATCATAATTTCATTGATAATGTAATTTTCTAAAGCAACATTTGGTTTAATTCCACTTTTTATAAGCTGATCCATATCTATCAAAAATGATTTTTCAAATAAGCTCCACATATGGTTTGATGAGTATATTTCTTTCATTTCAACTTCGGTATCGATATAACAGTGATTCAAAAATCCAACGTAAGCTTCTTTAACCTCTACCACACAATCTGGATGACATATCATTGCTACAATATCGTCTAAAGCTAGTAAACTATTACATTTTATCTCTGTATAAACATTTTTCCCCATTGTGCAACATCCAAGTAATTTGACTAATTCTATATGATATTTTAATGGACTATCGTCAATTAATGTGCCTTCTTTGTATTGACGCATTATATCAATGAAATTATTGAACGATGATTTATCATTATAAAAAACCAAAACTTCTTCCCCTGCATTAACTAACTGTAAAAAAAATTTATTATCAATTTCTTTTATTTTTAAGAGAAGTTCAACTTACCTCTTGCATGACCATATCTTGTGATTTACGAATAAACTGATTTTCAGCTTTTACTATTGTTTGTAGAAATTTCAAATATTCAACGAATCTTCCATGAACCTCTATGCAATGCACAAAATGTTGCACTACTTTTTCCCCTACCTCATTGCACAAGGATAAATTGTCCTTAAAAATTGCACAAACAGTTTCTGCTTCTAATATCTATAATTATTTAATTCAATTTAAAAAACACATATTCATTTAGTAAATGGGTAAAAAGTAATAACATACTCCTGGGTTAAGAAACAAATCCAATTGTTGGTATAATAGTATTTGATTTTGTGGATTGCCCAAACAAAAATTTTGCAAAAACTCATGAGCTAAAGCCATTAAACCATGCATACGCACATCTTCTTTTTCATCAAATGGTATTTGAAGTAAATCCAGTACAACCACATGAACGCCAACATTTCTTAAAAGACGTTGCTCATGTTTTCGTGGTTTTGAGCTTTCACTTATATCCGGAATTTTACATAATTTATTCATTCTTGTAAGAATTTCTTCAATTTTACGATACTCCAATTCTTGATCAGGATGCAATTGTTGTGAATTGTGTCTATAATGTGATGATGGATTAACTTCATCATCAAAGTTATGTTTATCGCTATCATTTTTATTGCTCTTTTTACCTCCACTCATATTATCTTCCGCATATGTTTTTGACTTGAAAACCCATAATTCCGATTTTTCTACACTCTGCCTTAAAATATCCAAATCGGATTTTATTTGCTTATATGATTCAACATCACTATCAGATACTAATAACTGAACCTGACGGAATGCATGCAACACTTCTTGTCTTTGACTAAAATGTCTAAAGAGTAAATGTAAGGCTCCTGACACCAATGGCGGGTAGTCGTGCATTATTAGATGTAATAAAACGCGTAAAAATGTTCTTCCGCCTTGACCATCAAGATCGAGATTACTAGAATCTTCTGATGAACTTCCGAAAATTCCTTCTGCTTGACTACTTATTGATTCTAAATCAATGTTTTTTTGACGTATGTTTACAGAATCAGCATTTAAATGTTCTGTTTCATCAAATTCTCTTTTAAAAATTGATAATAAACAACTTATTCTATAATCCAAACGAACGTCTAATATAAACTAAAATTCTTTTAATTATATTTTTCTTTATGTTTGAGTGAGAAAAACAACTTACTTGCAGTATTTCTATAATTTTGAGTTTGGTATCCATAACTAAAGGATACTCCTTCATTAATTGGGTTACAGATTGTCGTTGTTGGACCGATATTGATGGAGCAACGATAGCAGTACTAATAGATCCAAGAGTAAGTGAAGTCATCACAGCGCCCATATCGCCAATGCTCCTCAAAACTCCTCCTTCAGCTTAAGATAAAAAAAAAATATATCTTATCAAAAATCAAAATTTAAGTTTAATTATTTAAAAACAGTTAGTAAGAAGTAAAACAAAACTTGTAAAACGATGCAATCAAACAATCAGAATGCAAAAATAAAACATATTTAAAAACTACACAAGAACTTACTATAATAAAAAGTCACATTCTAATAAATAACATTATTAAAATATGACAAAGATGACATCCTGATAACGAACATTTTCCAAAGAGATAGATAATAGTAAAATATTTAATGCAAATATAACTAGATAACATTAATATTTAAGATAGATTTCTAAAAAGTATCAAAATATCTACCGAATATTTAGAAAATAATATATAAAAGACAATAATAAAAAAAAATTACATTCAATGTCGCCAGTCGGAAGATTATTATCTCCAAAATCTGTTTCCGATACGCAGTCTAAAATGCTTAGCAATGTTTTTGTTAAACGTAGTAAATCACTAAAACTGTAAAATCCGAAATAAATAAGATCACGTGCCAATTTGACTACTTCAAATGTTAATTTATTTTGTTCAGCATCGCTGAAAAGCCACATTTTTGATGCTACGTTACACAAATAGTTTTCCACAAATGTAATGGTCGAGTTAAACTTTGCCCGAACTTCTTCTTTATTACTATCAGGCTGCTTGTTACTGTCATAACTGAAATAACAAATAAATTTGATTACTTGAAAATTTATGGTTTAACAGCAATATCTTACTCGCATATTGACATAACTGAAGGAATTTCAGACCAAAGTCTCGCATATTGAATAGGATTAGCAGGTTCTTGTGGATCCCTATCAACATGCAAATGCAACATTAATTTGCAAAATGATGCTCTTAGTTCATATGGCATAGATTCGTCTGCCATACATCTAAAAAGAAAAAAAATATAAGTAAAACTGAATAAATACTTTCAAAACAAAATTTCTTACCGCAAAATTAAATCTATATTTAGTCTTGGTGATAAGTTATTGAGTGCTAAGTATTGTCGATTTAAACACATGTTGGAAAACAAATTAAGTTGATGACGATAATAATCAAGTATTGCTTTATCGTCTTTCTTTCCTAATTTTACTCCTTTTGCTAGTTCAAAAATAGGCTTAAAACGCTGGCGATTATGCCATATAAGAACAACTTCTTTAACTTTGTCTTTATCCTTTTCGTTTTTCGATTTTTCAACAATGTCAGTTGATTCGCTTTCAGGCGTTTGATCTTTAAATTCTAGAATTTCAGCAAGTTTGGTTTCATTTAATTCTCGTTTTTTCTCACATTCAATAATAAATGTTTCAATCAATATATCCAAGTTTTTTTGACTCAAGACACTTTTACAAATAAGTTCTTGGGTAACTGCAATAGCTTTCTTGTTCGAAACGCATAAGTCTGATAAATAATCTAAGAATCTTGATTCCCATTGTGTCATATTTTTACGAACTAAACCAACAAATGTCTCAATTTCTGCACCAGTAATATGCTTTTCCAACAGTTTACGATTATTATGTAACAATGCAGTTATTGTATCTTCTGCTAAAATATCATAGCCAATTTGTTTTTGCATTAATCCAAAATGTTTTGCAATATATTCTTGATTTTTTCGATAATCTTGCTGACTCAAACGTAAAATCCTGTAACATAGTCGGAAAATGTGTTTGAAAGGAGCATTCTTTGGATCACTCAATTCTTCTATTTTAAGGAATGGACCACCTTCGCGAGTCTCTTCCACAAAGGGACCCTAAAAAATTTATTGCTTTTATTCTTAAGGTGCAATCCCTTTTAAAAAGATTTACCTGTAAGATTTTAAAAAGTTGCTTTAATATATACTGCTCTCGCAATAGCTTTTGACGATCACGATTTGGATTATTAATTGTTAATTCAAGCGCTTCACTTTTATTTTGTTCATTTTCTTGACCAGCAATAAAATATATTATATCTTGGAGCAATGCGGATAAAGATTTCCTTTCATTGGTTGAAATACTTCCATTATCCAATCTTGCACTCATTGCTGACAAAACTTTACAAGCGTCATTTGCAAAATCAAGATCTCTTACTTCAACAGGAGAGACAGGAATTAAGGCAAATGCTTCTTTATCCTCTTTAATTGGTGAGCATCCGACTTTTGACATGACAGGTTTATCATCATCTATATCGATAGGAATTGAAGTTGCGTGTACCCTATAATAATAATAATTGCCTTGAAATCTAAATTTTATTTCATTGTACCAGGAAGATTTACCATGTATTTGAACATAAATGACGTAAACGAACGTAGCTGGATTGCGGGACTAAACTATCACCTCTAGTGAGAGTTGTCGGATCCAATTCAAAAACGGTGGCAATATCTGTTGAATATGGTACACTTATAAGTTTGAACCCTTCTGTATTTTGTGTTTGATCTTGAACATTTTCCAAATTAATTGAACTAACAACATCTGTATCCAGTTCTGCTGCAAGATAATATCCAGTAGCCAAATGCTTGAACCTAAATAATGAATCCCAATGTCCTGCTCCTCCACGACAAGGATCATGTTGCACTACTTCACATTCCCATAAAGCTGAAATAAATCAAAATTTTCATGCTTTCTTTTACAAAAAAATATAAATTAATTAAAAAAAAAAATACAAACCTTTACTGCTTGTTGCTGCTGTGGCACTTGTCCGCCCGGTTGTACGAAGGAAAACATGTTGTTGCTTACGATACTCATCCATTGTAAGAAATTTTTCCTGTTCAGCATGAAATAACCGGATAACATCACCACCTTTAAGAATATCGTCTTGATTTTCACGATGTTCCATAAATAAAGTAATTTTCCACGAAGTTGACGAATTTAGAACATTGACTTCTTTACATCCTGGATTATCTGTGTAAAAATAATAATATTTGACCAAGCTATACTAATAAAATAATAACAAAAGTCAAGTATAATTACCAAGTAATTCATAGTTGGCTGAAACATGAAGATTCTGTTGATTAGCATTCACTGGCTTCAATATTACTTTATCGCCAAGCACAACATTATCACCTGTTGATCGAAGTTTATAAAAAGGCATAAGGTAAAACCATGACCCCTCGTTTCCATTGGCATCTAAATACACTCTCATAGCATTTTTTTCTAACAATGAAGGTAGTCGTTTATTCACAGTTACATATTTATTTGACTTTAAATGTAACAGTTGCACAACACTCCCATATTGAACAATGGCTCCAAGTAACTTTTTGTTTTCTGATTCATTTTGTTTCTTTTCTATTTCAGCTGCATGCTGGAATCAATTATTAATATTAGTTACATATAAATTCAATTAATTATATAAATAAAGTTACATGAAGTCTCTTTAACAATCCCGTATCAGTATTCGATCCTTGTTTGGCTGCTTTCCAAAATTGTTTTTGGGCTGAATATCTGTTCATAGGACATAATTTCACAAGACAATCTCGAAACTTTTTTGGAGGGTTCGTCAAGTCCCCCGCAACGGGACATACAACTATTCTATCATCTACCAACCTAAAAATATATAATTGAAATTATTGTTTTAACTAATTAGTTTCTCATTCATACCCTAATGTACTAAGAAATCCAGAAACATTTCCTGTTCAAAATAAAGTGAATAAATTAAACATTCATAGATCTTTAAACTATTAGATATTACCTTCAGCGAACAGGCTGATGATATCACCTAGATGAAGAAAACTTGATCCAATTTCCATATTTTAACGATTTACAACATAATACAAACAAAAAGGACACAAATCTGCTTTTTTTCTATCAAAATTATTTTCTATCTGCTTATTTTTTTTTTGTTTTGACATTTACAAGTCAGAGAAATCAGCTGACATTTACAATATCGTTCTAAAATACCGCAACTACATTTTAATACCGGAACTACAAAAAGTGACATTCGAAAAAAAAATATATTTGACATTTACATGATCTAAAAATATATTTGACATTTACATGATCTAAAATACATTTGACGTTTACATCATATAAACACCGGTAACGGTTGTTCAAAACTATAAAGAAAGGTAAAACTGCTTTTCGATACAAAAATAATGCATTAAATAATTATTTTTAAAGTGAGACCATCTTTTTGTTCAAGTAATATCCTTAATATATAAAGTATAATATTGGGATTTGGAAAATTTGAAAAATGAATGAGCAAATTTTATCAAATTTAAGAATTGCAGAACAATTGCAAAAAGAAAATAATGGACAATTTCTGACATTGTGTAGAATGCATTTGTCATTTGAGATAGATTTAGAGCTAGAGAATAATGACCCTGTTGCAGAAAAGCTAAAGACGAAATTTTGGAATAAATTGCAAAAAAGAGCTGGAAAATTTGGTGCTTCAGATTCTGCCACACCTATCTTAAATAACTCGTGTATCACCCAAATCAAAAACATAGTTAAGTTTTTAGAGAAAGAAGAGAGTAAGTGAATTAAACTTTTGTACAATTTTCGTTAATCTGACTCCTTACTATTAGATCTTACACAAGAAGGGATTTTTCGAAAGACTGGCTCCGTAGCAAGACAAAGTGAAATGAAGAAACTCATAATGGAAAATGTCGACTTGAATTTAGAGAAATGTTCATATACTGCACATGATTGTGCAAGTGTTTTAAAAACGGTTTTGGCAGAGCTAGAAGAACCTGTTATAAGTTTAAATTACTATTTTGCATTTCAACAAGTTGCAGGTATATTATTCATGTAGGACAATTTTGATCAATTACTTTATCAAATTTTATTTTAGATATCTACAACTCAAAACCAGACTGTGCTTTTCGTGATAATAGACTTTTGAATTCCCTTCAATTGTTGTTGCTGTTAATTCCTAAAGAAAATCGAACATTGTTAGAACTGATCGTGGAAATACTGAATAAAACTATTAAATTCGAGAGTATAAATAAGATGACGGCTGATAGTTTATCCACTTTATTCACACCTCATTTGGTTTGTCCAAGAAAAGTATATCATACACTAAACTAATCGAAATGCAATTTCATGTCTTGTATTATTTTAGCTAAATTCTGAAGCATTATATAAAGTAGCGAAAACAATGTACAGTGTTGTCAGTTTTATTATTAAAACTGGGGATAAAATTTTTCACATTCCTGAAAAACTTGCAACCGATATAAAGGCATATTTTTCAGAGAAAAATCGAAGAAAAACAATGTCACCCGAACAGATTTTAAATGAGTCTGTTGCTTCTGAAACTACAGCAAGTACCGTATATACATTTATAGACAGAGAAAAAACAGCAAAAGCTACTGTTAGTGAAACCACAGACACAGCTTTAGCAGAACTATATGCCTATATTGTAAGTCTTCCTGAATCATCAAGAAAGAAAAAGTTGATTCATAAGTTCAATAAAGAAAATGGAAAAGGTATAAGTAGTTCTTCATTGATCATTGGTGATATGATAATAAAAAATATATAACTGATTATTTTAGGAACTCCTCTACAATTCTTGAATGGACAAAGAGATAAACATTCAACAGGACTCTTAGCCAAGGCTTTGGGAAGCTCAATCAAGAAACACATTTTTCACAAAAATTTTTTGTCAAAAACACCCAAAAGCAATGCAACACATAGTCAGGTAATTTACTTTTTTAACTCTTACATAAATTTAAATTATTCATTAGATTAACCATATGTTACTGATACGATTTCAGACTCCTACTAAATCCGTAAGAGTTCTATTTTCCGAAACTCCTTGTTCACCTCATCAACCTAACACCTCTCTTATTCTATCAACTCAGGAATTGCCTGAACTATCTGTTTCTCCAATTAACCAATCATTAAAGCATGAATTGAATTTAACACAAAAAATGAGTATAAGATCAATATCAGATTCAAATTTAAATAAAAACATTGATCACAACTTCGAAACGCCAACAAAAGAAAGAAGTGCAAGTGTTAATGATTTATACTACGTTTCTGATACTAATAAAAATGAAGACTCCTCTGATCACATGTTTGCTTCTGATCTGAACGAGACTGTTTATAATAATGAAAACGTTGAAACTAACACAAATGCTGAAAAAAGTGATTTAGAATGCATGGTCACTCCTTCTACTTCAACTAATAAAAACTTAGAAGAAATCAGTAACACTCCGGCTTTATACCACCTTTCACGACGGCTTTCTATGTCACCTATCACTAAATCAACTAAACGAATGCCTAAATCTATGCAGGTAATATAAACTTCCTAAATTCATATTTAAATTTGTGAAAATAAACAAACTTTATTTATTACTTTTTCCTAGGAACAAATAATGACACCACGTTCAAGAAAACCAATTACAGCTATTGAATCTCTTTCATCCGAAAACAAATCAAATGTGTTTGATGCCTTACTCGAAGAATCTGAAATCGATCATTATGTACAAGAATTTACAAATATTCCAGACGATTGTGGAAAATATGTTGGAGTACCAAATAGTGTGGTTCAATCTGAATTTCAAGATTCTTTGTCAGAAACATTCAAAGAATATTTATTAAATCGTAGTTTAGTAATAACTGAATTACCTACAGATCCAGATGATGATACATCCTTTACAAGTCATCCTGGTGATTTCCTAGATGATATGAAAGACCTTTCAACGTCACAAATGAGTAAAACCATGTTATACTGCTTGGATGGAAACATGCCGGCTAATCATGATGAGAGTAGTAGCAGTAGTGGTAGTATGAGGAAAAGGACTTTAGAGAATTTAAAAGAACCAGACTCAAAGCGATTGTATGTTGGCGAAACATCATTGTAATTCGTTTATTTTTTTTATAAGAAAATTATTTTTATACATCAAAATGAAAAGCAGCAATATTGACATAATGATAATCTAAGTGCTTTAGAAAAGCTTACATATTAAAGTTTTCTTGAACTAATTCAGAGTTTAAACTTAGACCTCGCTCTTTTAACGCTTTACTAACTAATTTATTTTTTTCATATCGAGTTTCTTGTTCTCGTCTTTGAGCATCCAATATCTCTTCTACTGATATTTCTTTCAATGGAAGATTAGATTCTTTTTCGTTATCCTTAAAAAATTTAAATGAAATTATTCAAAAGTATTTTAAAAAATTTATCATCGATACTAACTATTTCTCCAAGTAGAACAACATTTTCTCCCCGAATAATCATTGTCCCTCTTGGAATGTCACCATATTCTTGGTCCACATGGATTCTCTCAATTGTGTTATGAAGCACTAAATTTGCAAATTGATCACAACTTCTTAAAAATCCAATTAATGTCCGGCCATCTCGTAAGAGTACCATTAGTTTTTTATCGATTTCATCAAGTAAATGGGCAGTTCCTACGAATAAATGAATACATGATATTAAAACAAGAACAATTTAATAAGAGAAACATATAAAAACAGACCAGCTAAAGGATTAAAATCATCCATTATTGATTATTGCTATCAAACCAAAACAATGTTAATAATATTTCTTTTCCCTCATTCGCTGTTATCCTCTTAATCTAAATTCCAATGAGAATTTGAGCTTTTTATAAAATATTTCATAAGGAAAATAATAACTATTGATTAGAGAGATGAAATCGTTGGAAATTGACCATTGAAAAATTTAACATCAAAGTGTTTTTTCTGTTTATTTTCAAGATATTCATGACAAACGTTTGTCAAATTTGACATATGAAAATGAAATAGGTTATAAAAAGTGAATTGGGACAAAGCATTTGTAAACATATGTATAGAATTGGAAAAACAAAAAAAAGACATGATTGGACGATATAGGCTAAATCCGTTTGAATTGCATAAACATTTAATTAACGAATATGGAGGACTTTTAAAAAGAGATGAATCAAAAGGTATTTGTAAATTAGCCTGCAAATAAAGCATGTATAATAATTTGATATTTAGATAAAACTGATCATGACGTGATTCGAGAAAATCATCAGTTTATTTGGGAAGCAGTCGACAATGCAGATACATGGGAAAAACAGCTTGCAAAAAAGTATTTTGACAAGCTTTTTAAAGAATATACAATTTCAGACCTGAGTCGATATAAGGACAATAAAGTAGCTTTACGATGGCGTGTTGAAAAGGAAGTGATTTCAGGTGTGTATGCATGAAAATAGATAAATTGAATTTATAATGAAAACAAAGAATTAACACTTGTGGCCCTTAATTAAGAAACATAATGTCTGGTTCAAAATTTAACATCCGATTTTAAATTTTACTATGCAAACAAAGTTGAATAATAATGGATTAAATCATTTCGATTTATAATTTTGATTAGGAAAAGGTCAATTTATATGTGGAGAGAAGAAATGCGATTATCGTGATGAGCTTAGATCATGGGAAGTCAATTTTTCATACATTGAACATAGTATCAAAAAAAACACATTAGTTAAACTGAGATTATGTCCTAAATGTTCGGATAAATTAAACTACTCATCAAAAAAGCGTGAAATAAAAAGACTCAAAAGTACTAGAAAAAAATCAGAGGAAGAAAAATCATTAGATAAATCAGATAATTTAAATTTGAATAAATCAAAAAATACAGAGTCTTGCAATATCTCAATCAAGGCCACAGTTCCATTGAAATCTGATATCGTGAATACAGATGATAAAACATGTACAAATAATACTAATGAATCTGAAGAAAAAAAATGCTGGACCAATGGTATGTTCTAAAATAGTGAAATTATTGGAAAAATTTTTGATTTTTCTTTTACAGATTCTAATGCCGAAGAAAAGTCTAGAGAGGAAGAATTTGATGGATATCTTGAAGACTTGTTACTTTAAATTATAAATACAAAATTAATTCAACTGAATATACTTTAATATTTATTTTTATTCATTCATATAATTTTATTTTAAGTCCTACATTTATTCTATGATAATAATAGTTAAATAAATAAAATCTTTCTATATTGTATCACTTTTTTCCCTCATTAATATTAAAAAAAAAAATCTGTGGTACATTATTTAATATTCTTGTACAGAACTTAGTTGTAGATGTTTATCCATCTGGACAATTTAATTAAAAACATTAGTTTTTAAGCAATTTTAACAATTTTATTCTATATTTTTTTGGTTGAAAAAAAAAATTAAAATTGTTATAAGATTTTTTTTCGAATTAAACTAAAAAATAAGACGTTTGTTTTTATTCATGAAATCTTGTTAACATAATTCTTTGTTCTAGATTTGATTATTTTTTTTTTAAATTAAAATGAATGAGCACAAACACTATTTATAAATTTAAAAATAAATATGATTATGGCATTGGTAATTTTCTAAAAATCTAGTTTTACTTTAGTAAAACTTAATTATTTCGCGCATTTTATTTTATTGTAGTTATTTAAAATTTTTACCTTTTTAATTGATCTTCGAAAACAAATATAAAATATTCTTAAAATTCGGGTTGATTTATATAAATTAAAATTTTAAATTCTACTGCCAAAATGTTTGTGAATAAAATTCTATATAGGTGATCAACATATATTAGGTTACTTCTTGATCCATACAAACAATAAAATGCCTGTATAATCTTGTTTTTATAACCCTGACATTATTTGCAAATGTTTTTTCAGGCATGCTTACAATAAACTTAGATGTATTTTAGCTTTTAAACAACATTTAGCGTTTAGGCTCCTCTCGGCAAGCTACAGCAGCAACTAACGCTGCGCCCCGACCAGACCCATCTTCAGATAACATTAAGTCGAATTGAATATCAGGTTTCACAAACTGACGAATTTTGTTGACCATTAAATCATGAAATTTAGGATGGAAACGATAAACAGAACCATCAACGCCAACCTGTTATAAACACAAGAATTATAGATGCACCCTATAAAATGTTCCACAAATAAAGACTTACTGTTACACTTTTTTCATCCATTTTATTTATCAAGGCGGCTATTCCAGCAGACACTAAGTGAGCGGCCCGACTTGAAACACATTCACAAATGTATCTAACATTTGCACAATCCTGTGGAGTAGCATGTTCTAAACCAATTTCTTCAAGTACATCCATGCAATAGCTATACTGTCCTGGTTTATCTGTTTCAATTTCAGAAACGTATTTTGTGAAAAATTGACCACGCTTAAATAGTACTTCTGACCCTTGACCTCCAAACAATAACCCTTCTTGTGTGAATTTAACCATAACAAGTCTTGCCAATTCTCCCATATACA
Organism: Culicoides sonorensis; assembly: GCA_900002565.1. NCBI lineage: Eukaryota > Metazoa > Arthropoda > Insecta > Diptera > Ceratopogonidae > Culicoides > Culicoides sonorensis. Next base: position 114,168 of record LN483496.1, on the reverse strand, counting down.
TACCGGAAATCATTTTTTCTTGTCTTGAAAGTGAAAAAAATAAATATTTAAAATAATACATCTTTTATTAAGTTAATAGTGACAAACTTACAATTGTTTTCCCGGATTAATGCTATGTTCATCTATTTCTCGATCATACTCAGTTCTTACAAAATCAAGTGCTCCATTATCCCCAAATGCACCCCATTCTGTATTAATTAAAACATGCTCTTTATTATTTTTAGGTCCATCGAACATTTCGGCATTTGAAACTTTTTCAACATAACACGCATTGCTTCCAGTTCCTGTTGTTAATTAAAAAAATATACATTAATTTTCATTGATGTTCTGAAAATTCAAAAACTATAAAAAAGCAAACTAGTTGTACTAACCCTTTCTTTCAATAATTTTTTATGAATCAGAATAAAAATTATAACATGAAGGAAAGGATTTTTATAACAACTGTTTTTCATTTGATTAGAACAAAAAATACATTTATAATATTAATACTAGAACAAACAGTAAAAAGCATCATTCAAATTATAAATGTTGAAACAAACACAAAACATTTAGTTGTATAATAAAATTAATTTTAAATTCATGCTTGTATAATTAGTAAGTGTGTGATTTTAATTTACAGTTTACGATGTTTAAAAATTATTTTGGAAAATATTTTAACGCATACAATAAGTTTTGAATAAGGTTCAATTAATCGAATTGAATGTTGAATTTACTTAATAATTAAGCACAATTTATTTTCCCAATTGGTACAAATGTGATCGATAAGATAGTTTAAAATTGATCAACCTACCAACAATTAATCCAATCTTACAGTTGTGATTTTTCCAGGCGCAAGACATCAGAGTACCAGTTGTATCGTTGAGAATGGCACAAACATCAATTTGTATATCCTATATTTAACATGTGATGTTTGAAATTCATTGTAAAAGCACCGCGATTTAACAAATTTACATATGAATGTGCATCAAAATAGGATAGGAATAGTAAAAGAAAAAATTAAAACTTAAAAAACAAATATTTTAAAAATTAATTTTTAGGTGAATAAAATAATTATAATGAATGAATATTTTTTTATGACCATGCTAAATTTTCTAGTTCGCCGGGATTGTCTAAATAAAAATTATTGTTTTTCATTACATGCCTTGGTATTTCAAGAATTGAAAAGAGTCAAAGTAAATTAAAATATGAACGAATTAAAATATTGTAACACAAAGAATATGAAGTTGTATAATAATTAATCAGTAAATCAATAATAAATTAACGTAATAAACGATTTGTGAGAAAATTGTTGACTTAATTTTTTTTTTGATATAGACAAAATATTTATGTGAGTATGTGCAATGCAAGTAAATTTTATCTAGCATATTTGTGTTTTGTTTAGATGTTTATTAGAAATGCAAAGTGTATTAATTAAATGATAAAGCAAAAACAGCCATATAACAACATCAAAAATTTGAAAATTTGCAAAATTAAATAAAAAACTATTCTAAAAAAAAAATCTGTTGATGAATAAAAAAAACTATTGCATAGTCTAACTTTAGTTGCCAATCAAATATAATAAAGAAATTTTAAATTTTCTGGACTTTAGCTTCTTACCAATTATAATACCAATTTTACAATTATGTTTTTTATGTGCACATGACATTAATGTTCCAGTTGAATCATTCAAAATTGCCATCACTGCTATTTCTACATCCTAATCATTGATAAATTTTAGGAATGATCAATATTCAAAAAAAAAAAAAATCAACAAATTTTTTAGGAAGTCCATATCAAAAAATAAATGTTTAACTTTATAAACAATAAACAACTTTAAAAAAAGAGCGAAACTTATTAAGACAAGGTGAAATATTCATTGATGATGTTGTATAAGCATTTGTTAAAATTATATGATCATTTGTTTAAATACTTACACCTCTACGTGCAATCGCATCTTTTAATAACTGCACCACATCTTCATTGACTACACCTTCACAATTAAATCCTTTTGTCCATCTGACTAGCAAACCCTTTGTAAGTCCTAATTGTACTAGTGGAAATGAAAATGTGAAACCAAGTGGCAAACGTTCATTATATACTTGATGTTCCTATTAAAGTATATTTATAGCAAAAAATAAAACATAATCAATAATATAATATCAATACCTTCATGAAATTCGATAAACATTCTGCTATATGATCAAATAATTGCTGTCCACTTCCAAGCATAATGCTTTGTGGTATAGCATAAATTTTTGATTGCATTTCAAACTCATGTTCACCTTTTAAATGAATTAAAAGGACTCGGAAGTTAGTACCTCCCAAATCCAATGCAAGAAATTTTCCTCGTTCTAAAATAAATTCATTTTATTTCTAAAACTTGTAATAAATTTGTCATTATTAAACAATTCACCTGTTCCATTGGGTAAATCCTGAACATAAGTTACAAAACATTTTATATCAGCTTGAGGGTGTGTCTTTTTTGATAAACCTCGTTGAATTTCGTGAAGGAATCTTTCCATTAATTTTGTCATTTTTTCGTCTGTTAATATTAATTCCTGACATCTTTTTTTGATCTAAACAAAAAAAAATTAATACTTTAATAAATACAATACATGTGTATGCAATTTGCAAACTCATCTAGTTCCAGAACAAAACTACAAGATAGGAAGTTGTTGTGTCATAAAGCAGTTTATTAGCATTTCAGTCATAATATTATCAAATTTTTCATAAGATAAGAAAGTATTATAATAGATTTATTGTAAACATTTTCGTTTCATTTGAATATCAAGGTTTATTATTTTATTGTATCACCATAACTCATAGTCATAATGATACTAAGGGTAATTATAAGTCAAAAATGACATTCTTATCATCAGGTCTGTAAAATTTTTATTAATTTACTATCACAAACAATTATAAATAAATTAAATGATAATCATGAAAGATTATTTGAAAAAAAACATCAAATAATGCAAAAACGTATTAATTATTTGGAAAATGTGATTCTATCAATTTATAAAAATTTTAATTATTTATTATTCTATAGAAAACATAAATGCTATCGCAAAATGAACTCGCTATCGCGTAATTCCCAGAATTTTTTTTATTGAAACTATATCAATTATCAATGCATTGTGAAATAAATTGTGTGTTCCATTAAAAGTATTATTTTAGATAATGTATTTTTTTCGCTGAAACTTGACCACGAAATCACTTAAACATGTTAAAAGCTTTTATAAAACTGAATGGAGTAAATTCTCCTTTTGGCTAGTTAAGCCACTATAAAGACAAATTTGATGATTCTGATTACCTAAAAAAGTAAAGTACCAAAGATTATCAATATTTATACACTTTGGATTTTCAATTCGATACAAAATAAAATAAAGTAAAAAATATTCTACAAAGTCCAAATCTCTACGTGCCCTGTAAGGATGGGCAAATAATTGAATTCACTCTATTGTGATAGTTTCAATCATAATATAAAAAATACAAATTGTTAAAAATATATTCCAGACAATTTTTTTCTTTACTTTTTATATGAGTCCCACATTTCTTATGCATACCTTAATAATGTATATATTGTTCGATGACGTAAGATCATACAACGATTTTCATTGGTTTAGAAAAGAGGCTCGCCATGTTCATTATAAAATTATATACGATTGATTTTAAACATTTATATCAAAAGGCTTATACTAAAAAATAACCAGTTATTATAATAATTATTCATGCATCAGAATTAAATTCAAGTTGTTATAATTTGGTTTAAAACTATTAATTTTCGTAGTAGGAAGTAAATTTAAGGACGATGAGTTTTGAAAATGTATTCATATTAAGAAAAGTTGAATCATTTTAAACTTAGAACGCAATGCAAAGTTTTGAACATTATAATTTTTTTTATAATTCGTTATCTAGACTAGAATATTCGATATTATTTATATAATTTTTTTTTATACATTGAAAAATGTAGATGATTTTTCTATGGATTTTTACAACAGCACATGTGCATAACGTCACGTGAAACATATAACAAAAAAAATGGTCTAATTTTGTAGTTCCAGTATTTTTATATTATTATTTTTCACTTTTATTTTGAAAGAAAAAATAATTTTCCGTAAATCAGTTCATTAAATTGTTTTTTTTTTAATGTATACATTATAGAAAAACGTGTCAATCACTATTTCATAAATTATTTTTTTTTATTCTTACTTTAATTTAAAATTAGTTTAAAAAATTAAATGAGGCATTCATGTATATAGTTATGACATCGTTATTTTATTAATTTAGTTTACAAAAAAACACTTTTGATTTTATAACCATTTTTTGAATTGCACAAAGTATGACGTAACAATTATAAATTTGACCTTGAACAACTTATCAATTACTAGTAACTAATTTAGATACAAGCTTAATTTCTTTCTTACCTCTTCTGATATTTTATATTCTTCAGTTTCTTGAATTTTGACATTCATAAAAGGTTTAATTAAATCACACATTTTCTTTTCTTTTTTTATTTCAATACAAATTCACTTCTTAAAACAATTTCTTTTTATATTTTTTTCAACAAATTCAACATTGATTTATATTATATTTTAGTTGAAATATATCTTCATTCGAACTGGCCTTCTTCCAAGTTCGTATTTTTTTTTTTATTTTTCCAAATGTTTTCTTTTTATTTTAAATTCTTTAATTACAATAAACACATGCTTTTGATCAAAACGTATAGGACGAAATATTCTGACGAAAGTCACTTGAAAATATATATAATTTTTTTTTGTGTCACTTCTTTGAATAAAATAAAATACTGACGTTAAAAAGAGTTGTGTACGTTTCGTTTACTGAAAGCTAACTAAAAACAGATATTTAACATTATCTTACAAATATACATGAAATATTGTTTCAAGTGTAATGATTAAGACTTGATATAAAAAAAATACTTTTGCTTATTATGTTATTCAATTTTTCAAAAGTTAATGTAGGTTATTTGGATAATTTTTTTTTTAAGAGGCGTGTAGAAGTACCGGTGTACAGAAAACAACTGTGGAAAAAGGAACTTTGAAAGCGAAAAGCCAGCCCAAGAAGGTCACCTTGAGTATTGACGTGGACGTATTAGTTGAAATATATATGTGTAATAGCAATGCATCTATATTGTATGTATATTAGAAAGGGGTTGGTAAAAAAGTGAGTAAAAGTTGTTTTTGTTTTTCTGCATTACGTTTTAGGCTTCAGAATCAATGACCATCATAAAGGGTTTTCAAATTCAATCCCATGTTTCTTTAAATAATTGCAAGACTGTTCTTAGGTGACGGTATAAAAGCTAAAGTCGAACCATAGGCTTAGACTAAAGTTTTAAAGGCGTTTACTATAGAAACTTCAATTGAAATACTTATAAGACAATAGGACTCTTTGAACCGCTATGGAGCCTTGTAAACTCTACCCTGTATTTATTATATTACATATTTTTAAGTTACAGTATCGTATTAGGAGTGTTAGGCTAGTAAAAAAAGCTTTTAGTCTGACAGCTCCAAAATATGATTCATATATTTTTTATTATGTATTTTTCCTGACCCTGTTCTTTATCCACACTAATACACTCAAAACAAATATGTATTTAGGTTCGATTTATTATAACGTACTACAGAACTTGAAATGAATGGAAAAATATTATCGTTTATTAATGAAAAAATTACATGTGTATTGGTTTTATATAATCTTAGTGTCTTATTTCTGATTAAACATGCATACTAATTCAAATTTTATTTCTTAGAATTTAATGTTTACAAATTAATTTTTATAATAATTTGAGAAACTTTGTTATGTGTAATGTATTTGATTGTTGTGAAATATGGAATTTAGAATATATGTTCAGTAGTCTATAAATAAAATTGTTAAACTCACACTCTTACAGGCATGTTTTTTTTATTCCTTTTGAAACCTGCGCACTCGTGACACACCTCCAAAGTCAAAAAAGGCAAATCGAATGACGTCATCGAACAGATTATAGTTTGATACGATACACAACATACATGCAAACACAATTCAAAAAAAAAAAATGAATCATAGCAATTTTTTTATAACTTGATTAACGATCATCTCGTACAACAAATATTTGCTTGTCTCTTTGGTGTTCTTATTAAATTTAAAAAATTAATGATATTTTGACCTTTGAATCATTTGACAATTCTTTTACTCTGATTTGCTTTTACTATATGGCTGTTTATGGGTAATAAATTCAATTGGGGTTAATTTATCAATACACAAATTGATATTATTGATACAGACCTTTATTTAAAGAGACAGGAGTTCAAATAAGATTTCGGGATGAATTTTCTGTCGAGATTTTATATTTAAACTGCTAGACAATTTAAAAAAAAAATAATTGTGTTGTTTTACTTATTTTTGGATAAAGTAAAAAAAAAATATTGCTACTAAAAATAAATTTGTGATTTTTTGGTTTAAATAGAATATTAAATCAACATTTAAATTTAATTAAAATTACAAAAATAGTTAAAGCAAAAACAAAATTATTAAATAAATTTATTTATTAATTTTTTTTTTTTGACGTATTATCTTGGTATGATGTCACTTAAAACGTTTTTCGTTTTAGTATTTTGTCTCTTATGTTAATTCTGTCTGCTGTTAAATTATATTGAAACAAAGCCTTTTATAAAATTACCACAACATATTTATTTTCATACTTTTATAATATTTAAATAAATTTTTCAATTGGAACGAAAATCTAATTACATAATAATAATAGAATTACGTTCAATTTAGATTACTCGTGATACTTACTTCTTCTGGTATCTCTAAATCAGACATTCTGGTATTGGCACTTATTTTAAAATTTATTTTATTATTCTATTTTATTTTATTTATTTAAGCCTTTAATAAAAATTGGATTTCTTTATATTAATTTTTTTATGGTATTTTTGTCTCTTTTTGTTTTTGTCATTAAAACGACAAGGATTTGAGTGTAAAATTTTTAATCAATTTCACTGTCTTTATAATTATATAGTTTGCTTATTTTTTTATTATTTAATTCATTACAAGATTCTTATCAGCGATGGCACTTTACGAAAAATACATTAATCCATTCTTGATAATGATCATATGTATGGTTACATAAACAATATAGAAATAATGTGCGAAAAGTAAAAAAAAAGGAAAATTAACTGTAACGATCGGAAAAGACACGACTGTTAGAGTAACTGAGTGACGACTGATATTTGTGACTATAATAAAGTCAAAGTAAAGTCAAAATCTCACGGAAAATATTCCTCTTATACAAAGACGTAGAGATATTATGCTGATTTATCTCTAGATCTATTTTTCATTTTCTCGCCTACAATGCAAGAAATTTTCTCTGAATGAGTATTCAATTGTATTGTATATAATTAAATTCATGTAATTCTTTTCGTTATTAAAAAATTGTTTTTATAATAAATCTGTGGAATTTCTGCTAATTCCAACAACATCGTTTATTGTTGCAGCTAATCTCCTACAATGTTCTAAAACTACTGTTGAGGTAACTAAACCCAAGTGTATGCAATATAATTCGTAACATTTAATTTTATTTGGATTAGTTTTTGGAAAAGCAGCCTCAATGAATCGTCTAAAAAAGATAATTTTTCAAAATTGCATTATCAGAATAGATTAAGAAACAGATATTACTGATAGTAGTCTCCAGAAAGAATTCCAACACTTAATTGAGGTTTCAAGCTGACAACTGAAAAGTTTGGAATATCCTTAGGTTTGATAGCCATTCCATTCATATCTTCAAACCACATGAAGTAAGTGTAATGGAAAGCAACATCTTTCCACATCATGTTTAAGTGGCCTTTATTTAAGTACTGTCTGGAAAATTCGACCATTGACCATACCTAATCAAAACAATTCAAGTGACATGTTATTTATATATAAAAAGTAATAAAACCTTTTTCTTAAAGTTTATTTGACTATTTTCAGAAGTTGCTTCAATATTTGGTGCAGTTAGACGGTTGTTTGATCTATCAACATGGATGAAATGTACCAATCCAGGAAATTCTTCCAAATATGATGTAATGGAGAAATTTGTATGCGATTTAACTGTTAAAAATTCTTTGAAACTGCTTAAATTTTCTTCCACACTAGTGGAAACATCAACCACTTTAACTTGGCTTTGTTTCACATGACAAGTCTTAATGATAAGTAACTGAAAATTTCAAAAAAAAATTAATTTTAAAGAGATTTAGGTTTTAAAAGGTACTATTTACACTTACGTTAAATAACATTTTAAGTGAATCATTGATTTTTGGTAAATTAGATTCTATTTTAAGAATTATATTCCTATCTTTTGTTTTAAAATACTCCAGATATATTTTTTTCAAGAGATCCCATTTTACTCCGAATATTTTAATTGCTTCTTCGACATCGATATTGATATTTTTAACTCTTTTTAATGCATCTTGTATTTGCTTTATTTGAAAATCCATGGTATCGTATGCTTGTCTAAGATTTTCTAAATCGCCTTGACTTTGTAAATTTTTTACTTTTTGAACAGCAAAAAAAATGTCAAATAAATTATTTGACACATTCAAGTTGGAATGTTCTGTGAGAACAACTAAATAAATATCATCACTTATGAATGAAACGTGAACTATGTTTGGGATGCAGCCACTCTGGGTACAACCGGTTACTCCATCAAAGAAAAAGAGTTCAGAGTAGATTTGTTTCGGCTTGACTTTGTTTTTCAGAATTGTTTTGATAAAAATTGTTATAAAAATAAGATCTGCAGCAGAAAGTGGTTGTGATTGCCGACTTGAATAGAGTGACAGTAATTTATCGTCTATAAAAAGTAGTCCATGGCTTTTTTGAAAATCATCTTTAAAATTATCGATTGATCGAAGTCCCTGAAGTGCTTTTCGTTTAACTTCTGAATTCACTAAAAGTTGTTCTATCGCTTCTATGAATATTGTTTGCTTTTCGAAATACAATTCAGTCCAAGTGTTATATAATGTGTTAACTTGAGCTTTTCGATCAATATCAGTTTTTAGTCTGTAAATAAAATAACATTAAAAATCAACAGATTTTAAAGATTTATTCTTACAAATAAATATTTGGCCCACAAATACGTTTGACAAAGGACATGAATGTTTTGAGCGATTTCTCCATAAATTCCAAAGAATCAGTCCCCGCTTTTAAAAACAAACATCCCAAAATCTGAAATCATAATATTTTAGCTGTTCTAGAAAAAAAAAATTAAACAATGTTTATACTTCTTCTAGTACAATTGTGAAATTATCTTCACATTGAATAGATGAATATGAATTATCAAACTGGCACAACATGATTCTTTGACTTGTAATTAAAGGACTAAATATTTGCATGATAATATTGTTATCAAGGCTAGTATTACTGTGCTCCTAAAAAAATAAAATAATCATATAATTTATTTTCAAATTATTACACACTTTTTGTTACTACATTATTTTCATCTAACAATCCTTGGTTTTTCGCCAATTCCAACAGCTTTTCACTTATTTTGTTATTTAATTTTGAATAAATTAAATCGTTAGATTCATCAAATATGAATAATCCGTCCATGTTTAAACACAAATAGTTGAAGATACTAAAATCTAAAATCAAATGTTTGCTTATCTATGGCTTCACTTTTGTTGTTAAAACAATTCGTAAGTAAAAATGCTCTCTTACAGACGGTTTATTTGCTGACAGTCGGATACTCGGTCAATTATTTTAGCTAAAGCGTGTTTACTATTTTCAATTAATCAAAATACACTTTTATAAATAATCAATTGGTTATTTTTTTTAGTGATTGTTAATATAAACAGTCAAATTCCATCTGAATTAAGCAATAATAAATCATGCGCACTTACACTGATAAGTAATTCTGTGTCTTATACACAGGTATATGAAGAAAAATTTAATTTTTTTTTATAAAATAACAGTTGACAATTCATAATTTGATATTTATTTCTTTCATTTGAAGTAATTTTTATGTAACAATTAGCAAATTACAAAAATTAAATAAACAAAGAAAAACTTATTTATAAATATCCCACAGCGTTATTTTGCCATCAAATCCTCCCGCAGCCATTATATTTGACTTCCAAAATGAAACAGGTTCATTTGAAAATGCAATATCCATTAAGTCACCCTTGTGATCAGACAATACCGCTAAAGGACGTAAACTTTTCCAGGAAAACACCCGAAGTCGTCCATCAAATCCTGCAGTCACAAAAACCTTTAAATCTTTACGAATCTTGACGCAATGAACACCAGGATTTTTTATCGGTAAATCAGCTTTTTTTGTAATAACGGAACTTTTCATGTTTATCGAGAACAAAGAAATTTTATCACTAATGCTTGTTATTATGCCACGGTTTGTAACGAGATCATAGTCTACAGTAAAAGATTTCATTCTAATTATTTGTCATACAAACATTGAAGTTAAAAATTACCAATAGAAGTCAAAAACTGATCAAATTGTTCACTTGCAAGAACGTTGCTCATACGTAAGTCCCACAAATTTAATATTCCAGATTCGTATCCTGCTAAAACATATGGCTGACCTTGAATGTTAAGATACTTGACACTTGATATAACTCCTGTGCGACTTTCCGAATTTAAACTTAATGATTGACTTTCTTCAAATGTATCCACAGCTAAAACGCTAACGGTGTTTTCATTTTTAGGTGCAATAAGAATATTACTTTGAGAATCATAGTCCAAACGACAAAAGCCACTGTGGTTAAGTTGAATTTCATTTGCCATCTTATATCCATTGTTAGTTAAGCTAAAGGATTTTAAGGTTCCTCCTTTTTCCATTGAAATTAATGAGTCTTCTGTATGATGAATTGAAATTAAAGGATTCTCTCCGATATTCATATTAAAAGTTGAGCGATTAGTCTAAAAATTAAAATATTCTTTATAATAATTAAACAAATGTATCTTTGATTATGAACCTGTAAATCAAAAAGATAAATTTGACCCTTTTTGGTAGCCACAAACAATCTTTCATTTTGATGGAAACATAATGAATTAATTGAGCCCATTTTACGATGGTTCAGGGTGAACACTGGATCAGGAGGCAATAACGCCATGTTACAATATCTATGGTTGTTATTTTGTTTTTATAATGTTAAATCATTATTTATTGTTGCAATCTACACAGAAAAATGAAATGAGGAACGTAAACATCAATAAATATTAATATAAAGACGTAGAAGTGATTTTGTTTTAAAACAGTTTCATATGAAGAGGTTTCTTATTTTTAAAAGGGTTTCATAAGAGTTTTAATTATTTGTTAGAAAAAATATCTAATCAATTATAAGAGAAGTTTTGAATATATATCTTACTTTATTTTATTTTTTTGGCTTAGTTAAGATCTGACATGTTCTAAATATTTTATGTTTAGCTGGGACATTATAATGGAAAGTATGCAATATGTTTTACAATTACTTGAAGTGCTAAACGTCATAATTACCTACGTGACCCAATAGTAATTTCACCAATTTATTCAACATGTTTATTGTGTAAAATTAGAGATAAAGATTATAAAACATGACGACTTTTTATTGCTTATTTTGTCTGTTAAGAATTTTCATTAAAATTCATAAGTATTGCTATTCTTTTTTCAGTTTCTTTTGTTGTTTCATACAAATGATTGCAGATAAATATAATCACTATCAACTTTATATCATTGTAAACATGTAAATTATGTTATAATTAGTCCGTAGGGTTCATCTAGATATAACAGCCCTAAGGATCTTTGTTTGAGTCATATTCGTAAACTTAAAGAATAAAGAAAGAAAATATATAAGCTTATTAAAGAATATTAGAAACAAACTTTCTTCATAGTTTTCTTCCAAAATTAATTCAACATGAAAGCACTTAAACTTTTTATTGCATTTCTGATTATAGGTGTCACTTATTCTGCAAAAATTGAAAATAAAAATGGTAAATAATTATTCGCATATAATTTTTCTTAACTTGTTCTCAGAATTTCTTTTAACAATTCAGTTCAGCAATATATTTCTAGATCTCATATTTAACAAGCTTTACAATTTTCATAAAAATCATATTACAATTCTTTAAAATACAATGGTTTTGATGAAATTAATGCACTAATATTTTAATTTTTTTTTTGCATTTTTTAATAAAGGCGAGACCAAGGAAATTGTATTAGAGGATGTGAGTAACAATACAACAACAACAAGTGCACCAACTACGAGCCTGTAAGTATATTTTCCAGTATATTTTATATCCTTTTTTTCATGATAAAATTCTAATATTATTGTATAATTTTTGTCTCTAGAAATGATAATACAACTACGACCACAACTACTACCACTACACCGGCTACAACATTATCGTAAGTAAATTTTAATGCTATTTTAAAAAAGCTAGTTCCTAATTATTTACAGATAAAATTTTATGTATCCATCTAACTCATAATATGCGTGTGTTATATAACATTATGTTTAGAATTTAACATCATTTTCGAGTTTTGAATCATTATTTTTTGAGCATGATTATTTTTTTTTTATCAAGGCTTAAAGTAATACAAGTAAACAGAAGTTGGACTCGGTGGAGTGATGATTTAAAGTTAATATAATATACTCTTAATCCATTCCACTTTTACTCAACTTTCGGTCAGTGTTAAAATCATATCATATTGACAAATGTGAATAATTATAATTGCTTCCTATAAGAAAAAATATATGTTTAGTTTAATCAAAAATTCTTTTCATAATTATTTTTATTTTTTATATTGGATAGTACTTCAACTATAAATCCTAATACAACAACAGTTACAACATCTACTACCACCTCTTCAACTACTACTACCACTACTGCTAGTACAACAGCTGTACCTAGCACGTCGACAACTGAAGCTCCCAAACCTCAACCACATAAATGTCCACAATTTAGCTTCTTATCATTCATCGGTGGAATCATTATGACAGTAGGTCTTGCATTTATTGGTGGGCTTGTATTTAAATTTTACAAGGCTAGAACTGAAAGAAACTATCACACATTATAATTAAATTACGTAATGTAGGATTCTGATACTGATGACGCATGCTAACTTAAGTTGATTGATATTCTTTTGAAAATTTGAAGAACGAATTTTAAATTACCATAAACTTAAGATTGGAAATTCACAATTTAAAATTATTTAAAAATGGTTCACAGTGATAGAAATGTTCGTTTAATTTTTTAACTTTATTTGTTTTAATGATTAAATGTTTACCTTTAAGTAAAAATGTCTAAAACATAAAATAAAAGAGTTCGGAATAATTTTATTTTAAATGTTTTCAAAACCTGATTTGAGACACTAATAATTTATAAGATTATTGTACCATTTTGTTGGAAAAATTAAAGTTTACAGGACATTAAATTGTAATTGTTTTGCTAAATTCTGATATAATTTTTTCTATTAAATCACCTTCTGTAAAGATACTTCTTCTTATTTTAGAAAAATGTAAAAATATAGTTTTTATTATTAAACGTTAAAAAGTAGTCAAAATTTAAAAAAGGGTGAAGAAAATGATAATAATCTAAAAATTTAAAGACTTAAAACCATGAAAAAGGAAAATATTCGTTATAAAGATTGTAAACAGATGGTTTTTAAAAACTTATAAATATTCAATATATTTTATATACAAATAATAGATTAAGTCGGTGTTTGAAAATAACCAAATATTCTTCTTGTATAGTTGATACTCAAGCAATGTAAGAAAATACACAGTAGAAAAATATTATCTGTAAAATTCAATCCTAATTTGCTTTCTTATTTTCATTCATTAAAGTTTTTCTTTCTTTTTTTCCATTTATGACTTAAAATTTTAACAAATCATTATAATTAATAAAACTGAGTTTTTGTGAATCTCTTATATGGGAAGTGCTCTTATAAATTAAGATAAGATAGAACATATCATTAATATTTAACGATTGTTTGTGCACGGTCATTTCATCCCGATTATATAAGCTCAGTTATTCAAAGAAGTTGCTCATCATTTGATTAAAATAAAATACTAGTTGAATGTAATTTATGAAAATAATGAACATAGATACAAATAAAAAAAAAAACTAAAACTTAATTGATCATTTTTTTTTTTTTTGATATAGTGTATATGACATTTTAGACATTTAACATTTTTAGTTTTACAGGTCTTACTATATTGATTTGAAGCAATAAATGATAATTATTAAAATCTAACAAAATTTTAGAGGTTTTTTAAAGAAATTTATGCAATTCTCACGATCCATTTGACATAAAGGCTCTGTTAATAAGCCCAAACCTTAAAACCTTAAATGTCCACATACCCTTAGACAACGAAATTGGGTTGAATCAATTCAAAACAGGCTCTTAATATTTTCCTCGATATTTTCCATGCAGAAATAGAACAATCATAATGGACCCCTTGCCTATAATGTTGTATATCGCTCTTAAATCGTGGATTAAAAACGTTTTATTTTTAATAATGTTGGCAATTTAATGTAAAAATTGATTTATGATTTATTATCCAAACAACTCTAGATAATTTAAGATCAATTTTATAATAATTTACCTAAAAAATATCTTAAAATAAAAAAAAAATAATTGTTTAACTGACACAATACATAAATAATGTTTAAAATTAAAATTTCTATTCATATTCAGTATTTATTTGAATTTAGTACTAAAACTATACATCTCTACTGTAGAAACATATGTATTTGAAAAAGGGAATTGACAACTCCAGGGTTTATTCAAATTCATTTTTTATTCATCTTTAGAAGTGGTCACACGTATGATTATATCATCAGTCGTTAAAAATTTTTAAGAAATTAATTTAACAAAAGTATATCAAAAATAAAAAAACGGACAAAAATTATCATAAAATTCTGTTTGAATATAATATCATTTTAAGTCGAATAAATAAAAAAGGAAAATGTGGAAATATATACGATATCACTTCACAAATATGAAACGAAGAAAACTTTATACATTTAAAATCTATAAATAAATAT
Source organism: Culicoides sonorensis (assembly GCA_900002565.1). Lineage (NCBI taxonomy): Eukaryota > Metazoa > Arthropoda > Insecta > Diptera > Ceratopogonidae > Culicoides > Culicoides sonorensis. The sequence continues at coordinate 99,168 of LN483496.1, read as the reverse complement.
TATAAAATCGAAAAAACGTACTTAAACTTTTTGTGCTATTTTTGTGTCTTATTATAAATATTTTAGTTTGGTAGTATTCACAAAAAAAAACTCATAATTATTAGATTAAAAAAAAATAATCACAGCTGGACTTTATTTTAAAACTAAAAAGTACATTTCTTGTTTTGTTAAAAAATCGTTTTGTTTCAAAAATGACAACAAAAACATCTCCTTTAATAGTGAAAAAAGAATCATGTTCTGATGATATAAAGGTAATTAAAAACATTTATTTTTGTCTTTTAGAAATTAAAATTAAAAAAACTACCTAAATAGAATAACATTTACATATTACAAATCAAACTTAGTTATCACATAATATTTATGTTCCAGGTGAAATTTCGTTCATCAACTTTTTACTAAATTTAACATGGAAAAAGATATAATAAATTCTTGTACTAATTTTTAATTCTCTGTGATATTTTGTTTCCAGAGTTAAATTAATATCTCTGATATAAAAGTCTATTTCGCGCCTGTTATTTGATATCTTTCAAAATACAAATATGGATAGAGTTCAGAATGGTATTAAAATCAATGTGTTTTATGAAACTTGTTTTGTGTGAAAAAAGATACTTTACATATATTACTCATTTGAATGTGAAATTGAGTCCAATCAAACATCACATTGTCGTTTAAGCCTTTTGATTGTATACCACTGATAAATTGAAAATAAATACGATTCATTAATATCTGAGTTTTTCAAAATTTTCTGTTTTTTGTAATGGAGAATTGTAGTGGACTAAATGTTTTGTCTTCACATTTTTTCAATAATTGTATCAAAAACATTGATTTATGAATTATTATAATTTATAAATGTTTTAAAAAAGTAAAACGTACAAAAATATTTGATAAAATTTGGTTTGTGAATTTTTTTTAGCTATTTAAGATTTAAAATTTAATTTACAATACCCTTCTATAGAGATGAACAAAAAAGTATCTGATTTCAATAATATTCTATTACTTCTAGTGTCTAACATCTAATCAAAGTTTCACGTTGCTATTTTATGAGATTTTTGAAACTAGGAGTGATACTTTCGTTTTTGCTTTTGGCTCAATTTAAAAAACAAAATATTTCTTTGACAGTCATAAAAAACCTCATATGCAAAAAATACATCTTGTTTAAAAATGATGCCTAGCAAACACTAATTTGCAATCTTTGATCAAGGATCACAGTATACTGTGTTATGCATAGTTAGTTCGCCCTTAAATAATTAAAAAAAAAGTAACTGAACACTGAATAAAATGAAATAAGACTATATGAAAATGTTTATGGTATTAAATTGCATCATTTTATATAGAAAGTATTATGTTTCACTAGAAATCTGATATTATACAACTTTTAGATGTTCTGATGATGAATATAATAATAGTCATTGTGAAACCGATGAACCATCGTTGTTAGCATGATTCTCATAACTTTATTCATATTTTGTTTTATCCTGTCGTTGTACCTTTGTTATCATTAAAATTCATGTAATTGTATACAATGTTGCTATGCTATTAAGATCTGTAATCATTTAATAATTTACAAGTTTTGCTGTTAAAAATATTTTGAACAAAAATAATATTCAGGAAAAAAGGTCTTAAGGAAAATGTTGTTGATCGTTATTATTATTTTAATTTTTTTTTTTAATCAGAGAAAAAAAAACATATAAAATTACTAATGGTATGATGTATTTGATTTCAAAAAGTTAATTCATTACAGTTTTATTTTGTGGTATGGTATTTATATCTAGAAATATTCGTTGTATTTAGATTCTTATACATTAAATATACACTATATGATAATAAATAAGAAATTCAATACCACCTATTTGTATTTAAATTGAGCTCTTAAATAACCCAAAAGTATTTGATTTCGCTTCAGACAAATCTTTCTTTTTTGCCAAATTAAACCAGCAAAATATATTAAATTTCATCAGAACTGACTTATTTCAATATTTTAACGGGGAAATAACAAAATAATTTTAATGAAGCAAACACTGTATATAAGTATGACTAATGAGCTAAGATTTTGTAATAAAGTGCTAGTCTAACCACTATAACGTACTATCGTAATTTCACATTCATGACTGTTTTAAATAATTCAAAAAGAACAAAACATTATATTGGAAAATCAAATATAATCTGGGAACAAAAGTTCGATTGGAAATCCTACAAATGGATAATTTGTCTGTTTTTCAAATATATTTCATATTTACAATTAGTAGAAAGGTGTACATTTATGAATAATAGTGAAATAAAGTATCTGTTTCTCAGTATGTAACAATTAAAATTCTCTGATCACAAAATAAGAAATTGATATTTTCTCTAATTTATGCATGGTACCAAGTGATTATTTTATTAATTTTTTTTTTTTAAATATCATTAAAGGACTTCGCTGAAAATGCCATGAATGAATTACTTGGTTGGTATGGTTATGACAAAATAAACCAAAATGAAATCAAGCCAACTACATCTAAGAAAAAAAACACCGAACATGCAGATAAGAATGAAAGCAGTTGTAGCAATAGTGGTGTTGGAATTTGTGACGATTCTGAATATGAAAGTTTATGCGATAGTTCTAAAGGACATTATGTGCTAAAAAGTTTAAGAACAGGTAATTTAAATGTTTTCAAAAGCTCTACTTTTTTTCCTCAGTTTTACTCTATTTTCAGAAAATAATTGTAATTGGTGTCGGAGGACAGTACCTTTAAATTCAACCGAAATTTTAGGATCACCAGACGGTCCAGTATTTTGTTCCGAATCATGTTTTTCACAGAGCAGAAGAGCAAACTTTAAACGTGCCAAAATTTGCGATTGGTGCAAGCATGTGCGTCATGCAGTTAATTATGTTGACTTTCAAGACACTGCTTCACAACTTCAATTCTGTTCGGACAAGTGTTTAAATCAATACAAAATGCAGATATTTTGTAACGAAACCCAAGCTCATTTAGACATGAATCCACATTTAAAAGAAAAAACTGACACATCAAGTGAGAGTGATTCTGATAAACAATTGTTCACTTCTAATTAATTTTAATTTCAGATGGTTTAATTACACCAGAATTGTGGTTAAAGAATTGTAGAAGCCGCTCACAAAGTCCTTTATCTGACCAATCAAGAACACCATCCCCACAAAGTTTATTATCAGTGTTTCCTAAGAGAATACCTACACCTCTCAGTATTAGTAAAAATAGTTTGAATTCTATCAAGAAACCCATAATAACGGTAGCACCAGTCTCAAAACTTTTAAACAAAAATTTAACACCAAAGCATTCATTGAGAACAGTAAAACGCAGAAAAAGAAATTATCGTCCTAGCCATAATACGTCAATTAATAATAATATTAATATGGAAACAAATAATAACAATCGAAAATCCCCGATCATACAAGATAAACCTACAATGAATCAAAAATCTGTACAACCAGAACCTAGTCAACCGGTGCATGTTACTCAAACACCTCTCGTACATCCACAGTCACAAATGAATTATGCACAACCTCATCCGTTGATGAGATCAGTTCCACCTGTTACAATACTGGTTCCTTATCCATTAATTTTACCCCTTGTAATACCCATACCAATCATCTTAAAATCTGGAAAAGATGAAAGTAAATCAACAAATGAGGAATCTGGTTCAACTTCTAAAACTCAGTTAGAAGTAAAAAATTCTGTAGAAAACGTCGAGAAAAACGAAGATATTGTTGATAAATTGATTGTTGATTGCTCTAAAAGTGACAAAGACGAAAGTGCTGAACAAAAGCTCCCTAAATTTAAAATAACACGATTGTCATCCAAACGCAACTTGTCTAGGGAATGTGAAAAAGAAAAAAATCGACCGTTAAGGAAAAGAAAATTCGATCAACACCAAATAATTGAACTGGATGATGAGAAAACAAGTCAAAAATAAAATCTTCATTAATATATGTGCTAATCAGTAGGTTATTGTATTTTTCTTATTTTATTTAAGTTTTTTTTTTTTGTAAAATATAAACGTACAAAATTTAACTGAGTGGAAAAAATTGTTTACATTTCACCTTTCAATCGTTTTTCTTCACTTTCTTGCCATGATTTAGCAATCATTCTCTTAGTTTCACTATCTCCTGTTTCGTAGAGACGTTTCATCATGTTCATTAAACCGGCTTGAGGATCACTCGAACTACTCATGTCGTCTTTAAAAGCCGAATCTTTCATTTCTTTCAAATGCTTTTCAGTTGATGTAAGATGGGACCAGCTTTTACCTTAATTAAAAAACCCATACTTGAGATATTTCTTAATATAATACTGAGTAATAAAATTACCTTCCGAATTTTTCTTTAAATAAATGGCAGCCATATCAGTTTTTATTTTTGCATAACTTTTCTCAACATCAATTGGCTCCAGAAGATTCTTCACAACAAATGTATAATCTCGATCATTAGGACCATTTTCTATGAGCAAATTTAAAGATTTTTCCTCAAATTTACAGTCCAATTTGACATCAGTTTTATCGGGAGATAACGCATCTAAAGTAACAAATATTTTGACAAATTTATCAGATTGATCCCAAGCATATGTTTTCAATTCAGAAATGTAGCGTTTAGGTGCTGAAGGAGTAGAATCTTTTTTATTTGATTTTGAGGTTATCTCTCGTTCAAGTTGTGATATCTCTTTAGCAAGTGATTTAGCGTGATTTAATAAAAGAAGCTTTGTATTAGACCTTTTTACTGATTGCATTAATTGATTGATTTCTTCGAGGTCTAACTTATACTAAAATAAATTTAAAATAATAAATCGAAAGGATAAGTTGTAGAATATTCAAGTATAACAGATTATTAGGAATAAGTACTATAATAAATAAAATAAACAATTCTTACATTAGACAATTTTTCCTCCATTTTTCTTAGCGGCTTTTTACTTTTTTATTTTATCTTTTTGAATAAGATTTTTTTTGTAATACTTGTGTTTCTAGATGATTCTTTAACTTCACCTTTTCTAGATATCTTAGAGTAATCCGTAGGAATATACCATTCAGATATCGGTTAAACTACGTAGACCAAGAAACCTCATTGAGACAAATAAATGATTTAAAAATCATTTTTAAACACTTCATATCTTCTATTTAGTTCAACTCTGAATGATTATTAAAATAATATTTATTAGAATGAATAAAAATGCAAAAAAAAGTAAAACTCTCAAAAAAAAATAATTTGTCCGTTTTGATTATACAATTTAAAGTTATCATATGTTTTCTATGGATAGAATTATTAACTAAGTCCGACCCTCATCTATTCAAGTAAACAAATATTTTAATGAAAATAATTTAGTCTTCAAATAGAAAAAATAAAAAAAAACTGTTATAAAATAAAGGGATCAACATGTTAAACCAACAAGCATCATCTTCAGCTATAGAAGGAGCACACAATTCTGAAGTTATTGAAAATCCTATAAGTATTGATGTTATAGAGCCATATTTATATATAGGTTTGCAACAGTGTTTGAAGTATATATAAAAAAATACTGAATATTCATTATTGTTTGAAATTTTTTAGGTAATGCTACAGCTGCAAGTGATATGAGAAAATTGAATGAGCTGAATATAAATCATATATTAACTATTGATTCCTGTCCTCTGCCAAATAGTATTCGAAACAATCCAAAAATTATCAACAAATTTATAAAAGCAAATGATGTACCTAAAGAAGATTTACTGCAACACTTTGATGTATGTTTAGAATTCATAAATGAAGCAATAAATAATCAGAAAAATGTATTAGTGCACTGGTAAATATTATGATTGTTTGAGTAAGTAAAAAAAATAGTTGTTTATTATTTTTTTTCCTTTTTAAGCTATTATGGTGTAAGTCGATCTGCAACCATTGTCATTGCCTATATTATGAAAAAATATAAAATTAAATACGATAAAGCGTACGAAAGAGTAAAATTAAAAAGAATATTAATTGGTCCAAACCACGGTTTCATTCAACAATTACGCTTGTTTCACAGGATGGGTTTTCAAATAGATAAAAAAGATGATAAATATAAAATTTACCGTTTAAGATTAGCTGCTGATAAAATTCAAAAAGGTATTAAAATTTTTTAATTTTTATAGAGTTAAAATATACAATTGTAATTGAAATTTTTTACTCAGCCAAAAGATTACCTTGCGACTTTTCTGATCTCATTAAACCTGATCCAGCAATAGCGCAAGAAGTGCCTGATCCAGTAGTTTTTCGATGCATGCGTTGTCGACGGGTATTAGCCAATAATAGCAATTTAATACTACATACAGCACCTAGCAAATTAGATCAAATCACACAAAAAGTACATTTAACTTCCATTAATGAAAACAGTGAGAGTGAGAGGTCACAAGAATCAAAAACCATATTGTGTACAGAAGCTTATTTTTTCGAACCTATTACATGGATGCATAACATAACGCAACATACACAGGGAAATTTAAATTGTCCCAAATGCAATGCTAAAGTAGGTAAATTTAATTGGGTGATGTCGACAAAGTGTCCATGTGGTAAACAGGCAAGTTTATTTTGTACGTCAAATTATGTTAAAATAAATTAACATTATATCAACAAATTTCAGATTCAACCTGCTATATATTTATCAAAATCGAAAATAGAAAAATCAAACATAGTACAAAATGTACAAGTAACCATTTAAAAAAAAATATTAAAGCTTATTGAAAATATTTAAATCAAAGAAAATAATCAAAATATGGATATTGAAAAAAATTAAATTAATTCATCTTTAAACAAGTTACCTTTTTGCATTTATATATTTTAATAAAAAAAAAAACGATTCATCATTTACTCTGCTAATAAAACATAAATTATCAATCAAAACAGATATTAAATTAGTAAATAAATTATTCTTACAATTTACAATGTACTTAGTGAGTGAAACTACCTCATATTGTTTAAATGTACAGATAACATTGAAATACATTATCAGTAATTCAAGAGTATCATAATAATAATGTATTTCAATGATAAACCATGAACATTAAAGTAGTCGTCATTTAACTTGTTATTCAATAACACAAGAACCATTTGATTCAGTGATACTTAGATCGTTTTACTCTCAAAAAATTAAATAAATCGAAAAAATATGAAGAAAAGTCTAAGGCCTAAAGCAACAGTTAGAGATGTTAAGGAAATACTACAATCATTTTATAGTATTAGCATAGATGAAAAAAATATTATTGAGTTAAATGCTTATGATGATCGGAATTATTGGATTCAACTATCTGGTGATGGAAAAGGTGATTTACTGCTAAAGATTACAAACAAAGAAGATTCAAAATCTATAAATGTGATACGAGGACAAACAAATTTACTGAAATTCTTATCTGAAAATGGAATAAACTGTTCAAGACCAATATTATCTGAGAAAGGGTCGTATTTTTTTCATGGGCTTGAAGATAATGCTCACGTTGTTCGGCTCTTAACATATTTACCAGGCATAGTTCTGGACAAAGCACCAAAACTAGAAAATTTATACTTTAAAGTGGGTCAAGAAATTGGAAAACTCAATAGAACAATGCAAGATTTTGATCCTATTGATTTTAAAGATCATTCTCACAAATGGATGCTTGATAATTGTCTGTCAATTCGTGAATACATTGACGTTATTCAAGATAAAGAAAGAAAAACGATGGTAGAAAATGTGTTAATAAAATTCGAGAACATAGTATTATCTCACAAAGACAAATTTAAACAAGGTCTTATACACGGAGATTACAATGAAAATAATATAATCGTTGAGAAAATAAATGATAACGAATATGATATCAAAGGTGTTATAGACTTTGGTGATGTAAATTATTCATTAATAGTTTTTGATCTTGCAATTGCAATAACATATATGCTCATACATTCTGGCAACATTATAACTGGAAAATATGTTTTGCTGGGTTATAAAAGTGAAAGATCTGATTTAAATATTGAGGAAAAAAATATATTAGCTATATGCGTTCAAGCAAGATTGTGTCAAAGTTTAGTTAATGGGGCTTTTGCTTTTTCACAGGATCCGGACAACAAATATGTTTTATCATCACAAAGTACAGGATGGGATTTATTAAAAATTTTATATAATACATCAAATGATCAAATTTTGGACATTTGGGATGAATAGCAAAACAAAAAGAATAATCATTGAGTTTATTTTTTTTATTATATAAATGTGTTGATCACAACAAGGGGAATGTTTTTAAAATTAATTTATAGTTTCTGCCTTATAGTATTTTGTAACATTGAATCAAATATAAGTTATTTTTAAAAATTTTAACCAAGTTTATTTCCTTTATAAAGCAATAATATAAAATGTTATTATTCTATATATACAGGCTAAAATAATATACTGAATTTAATATAATATTACAATAATAGAAATAAAACCGTGTAGTTTTACTATTCGAATCTATATTCGCTTATAAGCTAAACTATTTTTGTTTTTGAATTTAAAGTTCTTTTAATATGTTTTTTCTTTTCCTGTTTACCTATCACTTGGATATTTTCATAAATCAAATTGAAAAAAGGACATAATAATATTTTTTTCAAAATTCAATGACAGTGTTCTGTAACATCAACAATAACTGATTTCTTCCATCCGAACAAAAAGTAGCCAAACGCAGCTCCAATAACAACAGCGAGGCATAACCATGTGTTATATACCATAAAAATTAACATTAATGCATAGCTAAGCGTGATTTGCACAAGACTAAAAAGGAAAAATAGTAAATAATTTTTAAATTAATTTCTTCTTTTTAAATGTTTTTTCAAAATGTCTTTTTTTTTATTTTAATCGTATTATGAATGATAATAAGCTTGAAATAGATTTTAATTACTTACTGAAGAAACGTTTGATAATAATGCATAGTAGAACATATTGAAGGACTAAAATGAAAAAATAAAAAAAAATAAGTGAAATAAAGTAGTGCTTTTGACTCGAATAAATTTAAAAAAAAATAAAATTCATGTTCAGACACTTAAAAATAATTATGTGCTTACGGTTGTTTGTGAATTACTTCTCCGACCATACTAAAATTGGTAAAATAAGACATAGTATAATTAATCTTGAATTTAATATGAAATTTAACTTACTGCACAACTCGACTACTATCCTCGCTCACAACATTTTTCTCAGGTAATGTAACAGCTCGGTATTGCAACGCATTATATGATTTCCAAAACAAATGTTCTCGGTAATACTTTAAACCTTCATACAATGTAGCTAAAATGAAAATAACCAACATGGACAGTAGAAGCCCAGTAACAGAAGATATTGTCCACTGTTCAAACAAAATAGTTTCATTGTAACCTCCATGAAAAGCCATTGACATCATATGATTCATAGCATGCTGAACCGGAGAGTCACTGGAAGCAGAATGATGGACGTGATGTGCATGATCAAGTTCGGGTGATGGAGACGTTGATGTTGAAATCGCATCCATTTGTCCCATTTGATGGTGCATATGTTCATGATTGTGATCCATGTGTGAATGATCCATTATAGCTGTCTTTTCTAGAAGAACAAAAATATAATATTTTATAATTATTACCAACAAATGAAAAAAATTCTTTTTACCAAACCACAACTGATAAAAGTAAAAATAACCAAAAACCTCAGTGCATTAACAACCTTTTAAGTTTAATTCGTGATATGATTTTTTTTTTAATTTGACTCATTTTCATGCTTTTTGATACTTTAATTTTTATGTTCAAAAGGAACAATTGATCTTTTAGTTAAATGCTGTTTTTAAAGTATGGTATTATAAAATAGAGGTGGTGTTTTATTAATTTTTTTGAAAGGTTATTAAAACCAGTTTTCCACTCCACCAATATGTAAAATTTGTATTTATTTTTTGCATCAACAATTGAACTTTTTACATTACATATAATTACGACACAAACTCAATACGATAATTATGTATATAAAGCAATAATGAAAGTTCCTCAATTTTGTTAACTGTTTTATGTATTGACAAAAGAAATAATAATAATCATTCATTTAAGACTATATTGCTCCAGTTTACCAATCAATTGATATTTAGATAAATGATTAAAAATGTAAAAACATATGCGATTGATATAATTCTTGCATGTGATTACGTAAACTGACATAAATTTATAAATTTAGATAAACTGAATAAATCAAGTCATTTTTATGATAATTCATTTTTCTTTGTTTTTGCAAAAAAAAAATCTATTGAGTTTATATTATTATTGGCTAATAAGTAAATAAATAAGATAAGAGTGAGACAATTTACGTAGCTTATATTTAAAACTTACATGTTTTTGTCCAAATATTTAAAATTTATTTGTACTTTATGTGATATCCAAGTTTTAACTTGTATATGTGTTATAAAACATAAAAAAAAACTAATTAAAAAATGTTAGATTAACAAAAAAAAATATGAAACCATTCACTTTAATTTATTAAGAGATCTGAACTACTATAATTTGTAAGCAAATCGTAAAACTGAAATGTGTTCTAAAAAGTGAAATACAACTACAAATACATACACAGAAAGTCAACTTTTTAAAAGTAAAAAATGTATTGAATGAAAATTTTTGGAAAATACCTTCAATTGAGAATGAGAGAATAATTCAGTTGAAAGCCTTCCCAATCCCTTCTATTCTCTAAGGGTTAACCATGCATTGAACGGACTTGTTGTGTGAAGTTAATGGTAACCAGCTCGTCGGGAGATCACAACAATTACGGCTATGCAATAGCTATACGAATTGGTCCTCCGATGATTAATGGGATTGTGCATAAAACTGACATTAAAAAAATCTACCAACGAACGATTCAGAAGAGTGAAGCAGGATGAATTTTACGGCACCTTCCTGGATACGAAACCGTGCTGACAACTTTTCTTTTTTTTCTGTATCTGTTTTTCTTATTGTCTATAAGTCAAAATGAAATACTATGCTCTAGATTTTGCTACTATGAATGAATATGAATCTCTTACAAGGCGACGACAAACGGATCCACTAAAATATATTTAATTGATTAAGGGAACCTTTTATATTTTTCAGTACTAAAATGATGAATGGAATAAAAGTTAAACTACAAAAATTTTATTTACTCATTGATTCATTGTAAGTTTTAATTCAATTTCACATTCAAGTACTACTTTTAGCATCTGTTTTTCAGTTTTTATTTTTTTTTCTTTTTTGATCCTTTGTAATATGTTCCTGACACATGGTGTACTAAAAATCAGCTGATTAACAATAAATAGATAGAGCCTACATCAAATAAATCATCGATGAAAAGAAATTGAAAACACTTATTGGAATTAAAAGTTGATCCACTAATGAATATATAAAATAATTTTATAACTAAATAACTCTATGGGAATCTTTAGCTCTTCTGTAGTGAATTTACACAAGGATTTCATACGAAATAGACTTTGTGGTATGATCCACCTGCTTTAGATAATTTCAAAAACGTCAAAAATTATGAAAAACAAATTATTCACAAAATTGTTAAATGTGATGTAGAGAGAAAAGAAACAAAACTTACTTTTAAATCATAAATATAAATTTATTTTTAAAATTTATTGTCTTATTCAAAAAAGCTATTAAGCGTAACAGAATCAAACATTAATTAATGGAGTGAAATTATTTAATTATTGTAAAATATTCAAATAAGAAGTGAAAAAATGAATCATATTTTCAATAATAAAAATGTTGTCGGATTACATCATTTAATTCGGACACACTGTAAGCAATTTAATAATGGCTTTTTTAACTTGCAAATATTTTTGTCGGTTCTGTAATCGTTAAGGTTTTTAACAACTATTTTTAACTAGTATATTAATTTCGAATTTAATATCACATAGTTTCAATGTTTAATTTCTATATTTTCTTTTAAATAGTTGTTCTTGTCCTTGACCTGTAAGAAGATTAATTTAGTGCCAGAATGTCTATATTTTATTTGTTGTTATATCTACATAACTTTTTAATTCTTTTTTTAGATTTGTACACAAACTACTTACCGGCCAGACAATATTTATCACTTCATCATGCAAAAATAGTCAGCATTGGAGCTTGTCAACGGCGGGTTTTTAAGTATGAAAACCAAAATATTAATGATAACAGAAAATATTCAATGATGCTACTTGATCAAAGTTATTCGGAAAGAAACCAAACACTGCATCGAAAATTTCACACAAGTATTTCTTTATTTGACCAGCCATCCTCCAAGGTAGAAACTGTGGTAGAAAATATAAAAGAAACACAAAAGGAAAAAGAAAAAAATCAATTGGCAGAAAATGAACAAAAAGCTGTTGTTTCTAAGCCAGTAGTCAAAAAAACTATCGGTCAAAAAATTTGGGCAGAGTTAGTTCATTATTACCATGGGTTCAGGTTACTTTTTATTGATATAAACGTGTGCAGAAAGCTTCTGTGGCGAGTTTTAAATGGCAAAACTCTATCGAGAAGAGAGCACAAGTTGCTTATTCGTACCACATCAGATATATTTCGTTTGGTGCCCTTTTCTGTATTTATTATTGTTCCATTTATGGAACTTCTATTGCCCCTTGCAATAAAATTTTTTCCCGGTATGTTACCATCAACATTTCAAACTGCAACTGAATATGAAGATAAGATGAAGCAAAATTTAAAAGTTAAATTGGAAATGGCAAAATTTTTACAAAAAACATTAGATGAAATGACAGTTAAAAATATAGAACATCGATCTGAGGCTGCTAAGGACTTTAGTGTGTTCTTCCATCGAATAAGAAACAGTGGAGATACTGCGACCAACGAGGAGATAATAAAATTTTCCAAATTATTTGAAGATGAAATAACATTAGATTCCCTTACGAGACAACAATTAACTGCATTATGTCGTGTACTTGAGTTGAACACAATTGGAACGAGTGCAGTTCTACGATTTCAACTAGAAATGAAATTAAGAAGTCTGACAGCAGATGATCGTTTAATTCAAAAGGAAGGGATCGATTCTTTAAATTTAGTTGAATTACAAAATGCTAGTAGAGCAAGAGGAATGAGAGCTTATGGTCTGTCAGAAGATCAGTTGAAACAGCAAATACAGGAATGGATAGATTTAAGTTTGAATAAAAAAGTTCCACCATCTTTATTACTCCTATCCAGGGCACTCATGATTCCAGAGAATGTTACTACAGGAGACAAACTTAAAGCAACCATTTCAGCATTACCTGAAAATGTAGTGACCCAAGCAAAAGCTGCAATTGGAGAAAAGGAGGGTAAAATTGATAACAAGACTAAAATTGAAGTTATCAAGGAAGAAGAACGGAAAATTAAAGAAGAGCAAGAAGAACAACGTGAAATTGATAAAGAAAAACAGCTGGCTGATACTGAAATGCTCCTTGACAAAGCTCCCACTATAGGTGAAGAAATCAAAGAAACGCTTGTGAATATTACACCTGTTTTAGCAAACATGAAAGAAAAAGCTAAAGATCAAGAATTGTCCACCAAAGATTTGGAGATTCTAGAGGATGCATTAGAAACTTTATCAGCAAGCAAAAATAAAATGATATTAGAAAAGGAAGAAATTAGGGATTTGAAAGAAGAAATTGCAGACTATCAGGAGGATGTACAGGAATTATTACAAGTAGCAGATACATCAAAAATTAAAGAATCATCTGCTGCCAAACTGCTATACAGGAAGGTTAACTCTATGATAGGAAAGTTAGATACGGTGCTAGAGAGTTTAGAAGAAAAAGAAAAAAGGCTTAAGCGAGACGTTGAAGAATTGATCGAAGATGAGCAGAAAACAAAAACCAAAGAAGAACTTGTTAGAATTGATGAACTTATGATGGCAATTAAACATGTAAATTATTAACTCGCCTTACTTTAACAAAAACATTATTAAATTATTGTTTGATTTTATAGATTCAAAAAGTGCCAGATAAATCTAGAGCTGAACACATTGAGAAAATACTTGGAAAAATTGATGATGATCATGACGGAAAAATTAAAGTTGATGATGTTCTCAAGGTAAGCATATTATTTGAAAATATTTATATTTTTTTTTGTAAGTGTTATCAATGATTTTAAAAATTTTCATTCAGATTATTTGCTTTTTTTATTTATTTATCAAAAACAGCGTTTAAAATATTTACTGAATATAGTTAAGGTAAAAATTAGGTTGTCATTTGTAAGTGATAAAATTTAATTAAAAGTGTGAATTTTTTCTTTATAATTTAAAAAACAAACTTATGTAAGTGTGACTTAATTAAAATCTTTCCTCTTGTAGGTGATAGAAACTATCGGAAAAGAGAATATCAAATTACAAAGACAACAAGTAGATGAGCTGATTGATCTTCTTAATAAAGAAGAAATATTCGAAACTGAAAAGAAAATTGAGAAGGCCCTTGCAAAAAGTCTTGATGAAAAAACCAAAGGTGAAACGACAATGATTGACAGCAAAACAATATTAGATAATGCTACATCTTCGTTAGAGACTGTTAGTGATAAGCACATATTAAAAGCACCAGCAACAGATGAGGAACCAATAATTCTTAAAGGAGAAAAGTTAAGAAAATCTGAGAACACTAAAACTTTACATACACCTGTTCCACCACCGATTGGTTCACAGTCGGAAAAAAAGAACTTAAAGGACACGACACTATGACCTCAAAAGGATATTAAGTGAAACAATTCTGGTGAATAATGAAATGAAAAAAGAAAAGAAAGAAAATAATATTTGAAAATATATTTTTATTTGAATTTTGTTAATTCCTTCATTTTTCTCTCAAAATCAACAGCATAACTAGCAAATGTTTTCAAAATTTATATTTATAAATGGCTTCAAAATTATTTATTATTAAGTTAAAAAAAAAATGAAGAATATCTTCTTACAATAAAATAAAATTAATAATGAACAATAAAAGTTCTTTAGAAGTAACCAATCACAAATACAAAAATAAGTATTAAAGATTGTTAAACAGCAATTTTTTAATGATACATTACCAATTCAATAAATATTTATGCAAAGTCTATATATTTTGTTTATTTCAAATGAAAACTTGTTAAAAAAAGTTCTAGCCAAAACTTATATTAGATAATGATAGTTCTAGTATATTTTTAGGATTCAAAGTAGTTGGAACTGTAGTAACAGTCTTTCTAAATTCGTTTAATTCACAACAGTATGTATAACCTTTTTTTAAGCTCTTCAATCCATGAGAGATTAAGCCAATACTAGAACAAATATTCGGACAAAAACCTATTTAATTAAAAGAATTAGATAAAACAAATATTTTTTTTTTGAATTTATATAATATATTACTTTGAGCATCAACTAGTTTTGCGTGTGGATTATTTAATGTCATTAACACAATAGCTGAGTCTGATGTTTCATTATGAACTATTTTCCAAAACCATTTTGGTACTTCAATTTTATCGCCTTCTTCTAAATACAAAGTTCTCCTCCCTGTTCTTTCTGAAGGAAGTGTAAGTTTGTCAAACGTTCCAGTATAAATAGTTAAATCACTTTGATGTTTTTGTGCTATCATTCTAATTAATTTTTCTACTTGTAACCAGTTTCCTTGATTGATCTATTTTAAAAAGAGTTTTATAAAATCATAATAAAAGGAAAACTAATTATTTTTACCGCATTAAATTGAGGAGCCACATTAACAAAAAAATAAGATGCAAGTTGATGAGAACTAAAAATGAAATCAGACTCAGGAGTTAGCTGAGCTTTCATTAAATAAGACGATTCGTTAAAATACTGCTGATTTTCTCCAAAAATTTCACTAAAATGTGTGATTTGTGTTTGTTTTTTATAAGACTCTAATGGTTTAGTTGCTTTGGGCATTCCACTTGTCCTAAATGCTCGTCGTTCCGGATCAGGAATAGTGTCTAAGAGTATATGTATAATATTTGCAACTTTAAATAATTTACAACTTACGTTGAATAATTTTTCCACGTATCTGATGAACTGAATATAGTGCTGATGCTGTGTCAGAATTAAAACAGACTTCGAAAATTTTCAGAAAAACTTTTTTGTTAAAGTTAAATCCAATTTCCATGAGTGTCCCTAACCCATTTGCACAATTTTTATCAGAAATTCTTAGATCACCATTAACTTCTTTTGTACAATTTAACGTTCTGAATGAAACCTGTTTATTATTTATCCCGAATTTTTTGTTATCCATGCATGTTAGTTTTGTTGTATTTAATTTACCTTAAAATATGTGAACGACAAATAAAAATTTGATAAATATTCTTTAACTTACTGCTTGCTATTGTGTTTTGTTTTCCAGGACATAAAAGTATAATTTCCTCCTTTGGCTTGAATACAGTTTCCTTTCCAGTCGGAGAAAACAATGAGTAAACTCCCTTTTTTTCCAAAAGGTAAAGCGGTTCATTCAACGGGATATCATCCGTTAGTTTTATTTTACACCCACTACTTGTTTTGCCTTTAAAAATAAAGGTTATGTTTCCTTATTAAAAATTAAAGAAGTTGGTGGTTTAACTTTAATAATGATAATTATTTTCTTAAACTCATTCTAAAACATATTACATAATATATTTTTACCTTTTACTTTATTCTATATTACAAAACTACTTATTTAAGTAAAAATTGATAAGAGAAACTCATATGATAAAAATATATGAATTAAATAATGTAATTTTAGACATAGTGAAGAAAATCTTATTATAAGAATGTATGGTTTTTATCTCTGACATTACCTTTAACTTTTGCCTCCTTTTTTTTCTTTCTTGCTGATTCACACCCAACTTCTATTAAATGTATGCTAAAAATAAGTATTAATAATAAAATTAAATATTTGTTCAAATGGAGTTTTCCCATATTAAATAAAAAAATAAGTACTGATCTAATAAAAATTAGCTTTTTAAGTAAGTTATGTTTTTCTAACAACGGTTAAATAATAACTGGCGAATAGAAAATTAACTTTCGAATTATTGTTGTCTTTGCACAAATATAATGATCATCAAATTTTCATTATTAATACACATTTTAATATATTTAATTGATCTTTCAGTTCACATAAATAATTATGAAAATTGAAAATAACATACATGTTAGCCAAGAGAAATTAATTGATGATTTCCAAACTAAAAGACTGTAATAAAAAGATATATACCTTCAATAATTTTATATTTTTAAAGGTTGAATTTAATTCACGATTCTATATATTTATATTTCTATATATAAAATAAGTCAAATCACTATTAAATATTTATTTACTTCCAAAATTTTCGAAATCATATAAACAGTTAGAACACCATTCATTTTTTTTTGAAGCGAAAAGGAATAAGCATTTTTGGCAAATACATTTCGATTTTTTGGCTTTTTTGTTTTACCTCTTTTACAGGGGAAATTTGACAAAGAGAAATGCTGGCGTGTGTAAATTTCGAATATAATTAATTATTAACATATTTTACAATTTCTTGCCAAAATATTTTATTGAAAATATTGATTTTTACTTTTAAAATCGAAAAAGATAATTAGATAGAAAAAGCTCTTACAAATAAAACTACCATATTTGAAAACTCAAACACCTTTATTTCTAATATTTAGATTTATTAAACGTACAAGTACCTTTCTTTAAATTTAAGTTCTTAATGTATACTGCTTGAAATTGCACACCAAATTAGTATATAATAGATTTTCAATTATAACTTTTAAAGTAAAGCAAATAAAGCATAAGATAGTGGCACAACAAATGGTATTGTGCTCATTGATACTCCTGTTAAACATGATACTATCCACCAAATTAGACAATGAAAAGCAATTTGGAATAAAACGTGGACAATAAATAATCTAAAAATAAAAAATAAGAAAATTAATTTGTAAGAATTTGGCAAGGAATATAAATCAAGCAACTTACATCTTATCTTTCTTTTTTGCTGCTTCTAAGTGTCTTGGATGTTCGTTATTTAAGTATCGCAAAACTCCCTTTGCTAAATTTTCAAAATACTCATCCCATTTTAAAGAGGTTATGTCTAAGAAAAATATCTCTTTGTCAACATTTGATAATTGAGAGTTAAGTGCCATTGTTTTTTTGTTATCGTATTTCCATTCAGTAAAAATGAACTTTTCCAAAAGATTTAATGAATTCCAAATATTCTTGTGAAGTCGTATCAATCTATATGTAGTATTTATCTTTTATTTATATTCTCATTTAAAATTTAATTTGAAAACTTACATTGGACGTCCACCAGTTACTTTTAAGAGTAAATCCAAAAATATTGCTGGTAAGAAATGCAGAAAGATAGCAGAAATTTTGAACATTATCAATGATGAATGGAATTTTAAGTTTGGATACCTAAATAAAATACAAGTCAATTTTTATGGAATTTTGAAAATTATTTTTTTAAACTCCTTACCATACAGCACTTCGCATGGGATTTGAATGAAGATACTCTGAAATATTTTCAGCCACTGCTTCCCATCTAAACGGATTACAGGTACTACTTGTCGCATGAAATATTGTTAAACTGCCAGTTCTATTTGTAGATAAAATAGAATTAAAAATCTGACTAAAGTTTAACAAGTTTTCAGTCATGTATACCTTTTTGAGTCAACATACCAAGCTGTAACCAAAATCTGATTGACCACTACATCAACAGGAATATAATCATAAATTGTTGATCTTCCAACTGGTAAGCGACGCACTACACCTTTTGATGCTCCCATTAAGAAGCCTTGAGGTCCATTTTTTGAAATTGTCCATCCAGGAACAGGTTCATGCCATGCAGCGGTTACTTTGAAACAAAAAAAAAATTTGTATCATTTCATATTATTTATTATTCATAAAATTAACTTATAGGAAATGTATCGAAACATTGATTTATTTTTAAAATGGGAAATTACGATACAAAAATTTGATTGAGCATTAGCCAACACACAATAAATTTTTTCTCGAATTATAGAATTTTGCCAAAAAAATTTTATTTAAACTTACTCATACTTGGACGAACAATACCACATGGGAACTTTGAAGCACATTTGTTTACTTCGTGTTCTGCAAGATGTTTTGTTATTGTATAAGTGTTAGGATGATCTTTTAAAATGCTATAAATATAAAATTTAACTAAGCTTGCTAAAAATGCAAAAAGTGTATTATAATTAAACTTACCTGGGAGTTAATTTTTCAAGTTCTTCGTCAGTTGATTTATTAACTAAATCTATCAATTTTTCTGCGTCAGTTGGAGGAGGATAAAGTACTTCTTCAGTTTCGAGTAAATATGAATTAACATAAGCACTTGAAACGTGTACGACTGAATTAAGTTTTTTTAACTGATGACATAGTTCCATTACACGTCTATCAATAAATAAAAAAAGTTCGATTTTTTTTTATTAGTAAACAATTTTTTTTCGTACCTTGTTCCAAGTAAATTTATA
Source organism: Culicoides sonorensis (assembly GCA_900002565.1). Taxonomy (NCBI): domain Eukaryota; kingdom Metazoa; phylum Arthropoda; class Insecta; order Diptera; family Ceratopogonidae; genus Culicoides; species Culicoides sonorensis. The sequence continues at coordinate 79,783 of LN483496.1, read as the reverse complement.
TTAACAGTTGGACGAAGAGTTTCATTAAAGTCAAGAGTTGCGGCAGAATGTATAACAACATTGACATTTTCTATAAGAGTTTGTCTATCATTTTGAGATAAGCCTAGATTTTCTTGCCCAACATCTCCAGTAACAGCCACGAGTTTTGAAAAAATACTCCCAGATTTTTCTTCGATTAATCTTTCAAATATCTAGAAAATTTAATTAACATATAAGTAACATTTAAAATTCTTTATTAAATTCTATTGTAGCTTATAAATAATTCAACATAATTTTTTTACTATAGTGATTAACAAGATTAGCTTTATAAAAACACACACTCACACACTACATCTCAAACTACAAAATATACTGTATTTGTAATAAAAAAAAAAAAATCAACTTTATAACATATAGTTATATATCTAAATACGTAATATGTAAGTCTACTCACCGGGTTTCGTGTTAAATCTTCTATACGTGATTCAATAGATTTTCCTTTCTTAGATCGAACCAACAAATAAATTTTACCAACCTGTTATGATATGGTAAAATAATTTTAAAAAATTATTATTTTTTTTAACATATTCGTATATCATCGTTATGCGTTGTTAATGACCTTTAATTCCGTTAGTTTTTGATATATAAAAAAATTTATATTATTCAATTACCTCTGGACAACATCGTAATAATTTTTCAATTACTGCTATTCCCAAAAATCCAGTACCTCCAGTCAGAAAAACATTTTTATTTCTGTAGAAATCCGCAACTTGAGAAGACATTATTATTTAATTTTAATGAGTATTTTAAAAGTGATCTTTTATTATAAAAAAAAAATTTTGTTAAAATATTGACGTCCAGATAAAAATGAAGATTGTTACATCTACCGATGAGAACTACTTGACTACTTGTTGCACAGAAAAATACAAGAGACGTAAAACTCAAAGATCATTAAGTTTGAATGTGTTTGTGTATAGAAATGTAAACACATAACTCTGAAATTTAATATCATTACTAGGGAGGATCGAATTGAAGATAAATATATGAAAGAAACGAAACAAATTTCAATTTATCTTTATTAATTTTTTTGCTGAATTCCGTTGAGTTTTTTTTTATTTATTCATCGCCCAATCATCGCTGATCACTTACATTTGTTTCAAATTTTGCTGATGGGAACTTAATAAACTTAACGAAAGTCTACAGAAAAAAACTAACGAAACTTTTCATAGACTTGATAAAATAATTTTGAAACAAAATTTTGAAATACAAAAAGGGAAATTAGTTGACCGTTTTTGTTATAGTTATAAAATTGAAAAGGTAGATTTGATATGAAAAGGCGTTCATTCCGGACCAAAGCCCTATTGTGTATTTGGAAGGTAAAATAATTAATAGTTTTTTTTTCTAATTTAACATATTTATCATCCTTTGGACATTGGACAAACTGTCTGTAAAAGTAATTTTTTTTTGTTCTTGAAATGCAAAATTGCTATAAACCATGGCAAAACTTCAATACAACACTGTAATATAAAAATGCCAGTAGTTCTCTCTACTTTGTACTCTACTTTTTTTTTATCAATTTCTGTATTTAAAAAAGTAATTTCTTACCAAAACTTATTTTCTGCATTGCTTGTGTATCTTGCCGGGTGTAAGGATTTTATGGCGTCTAATTCATTTGCTTTGAGTTGGAACAAAAATGAATTTATAAAATCATATGTTAAAATTAAATTATTATCTTAATTTTTTTTCATTTGTCTTTTAATTTTGATCTATTTAAAATAATTATTTCAAAAAACCAAGATGTTCTTACTTCAGAATCTAAATATCTGTTTTCACTTAGGCCAAGCAAAGTCATTTCTACTTTTCCGGTTAATTTTGTCTCAAAAATCTTGGTGGGGGGGAAAGTATATATACACTCGGGAGTATATTTTTGGTGAAATTTTTTTTTTAAAAAAAATCATAAATCGATCATTTTTTATTGTTGCATAACCTAAAATTCTTAGTTCTTAATGTATTAAAATATTCTGATAGTTTTTCTTTCTCAGTGTTTAACCGGACAAAAAATATTTAATGAATATATTTCGCTGTTTGGTAAATTTTTCTTAAATATAATGATTATTTGTTTTTTTCATTATTTCTTATAAGTTTAAGACGAAATATGAAGGAATTCGTGATATTTTGAAAATTCTATAAAAAAAACTAAAATTTCTAGTTAAAATGTTTATAGCGAAATTTTTGTACATAATTCTATACAGCTATACGCATTTGATAAGTTGAGAGTATTATCTAGTAGAAAATAAAAAAAAATTAAATCAAACAATGGCAGCTGAAATGTTCTGGGGAAGGAGAGATTTGAGATTTTTTTTAACATAAGAGCATATCTAAATTGGATGATTTACATTTTTGTAGAATTTGCAAAGTTAGAGAAGAAAGAACGATTTTTTTATTAAAAATATACTTAAAAAATATACTTCCCTTAATAATTTCGGCAAATTTTTAGTGGGGAATAACCGGAAAAGTATAAAAGACTTTCCTTGGCCTTAATAATTTTTTTTATTTGGGATTTCTGTTCTACGATATACTTTCACAAAAAAAAGAAACAAAGCAATGCCTTTTTTTAATTTAGCTCGATAAATTTACTGGTTCTTATAAGAATTAAAATTATTTGCCATCATAACTAGGGCCACGATAAAAGTTTTGTCCGATCTCCCTTTTACTACGATCTACCTTTTGAAAAGTTAAAAAAGAAGAAGAAATTCGAACATTTTTGAACTGAATTTCATTAATTCAGGTTTTGGTAGGAAATTTAATTTATTCTAAGTTATAATTACGTAGTTGTGTGAATTTGACATGAAATAAAACTAAAATAAACAGTATAATGCAACTGAAATTCTTAAGAAACATTTTTAAATCAAAAATTTTTAACGTTCAACTTTATTTTCTTTGTTTTTATGAACTTCCGTTTTTTGGCTCCCTCCATCTGCTACTTTTTGGATTCGGACTAAACTTTCGAATTGGATTTGTAGCGGTTTAAAAAAGAAACAAAAGATTTTATTTCGGAAATTTATAATGGAAACACATTTCCTATTAATGAATACCTCTGAACTTTTAGGTCTCAGGAAACATAGAAACAAACGACATATTGGGCATATTCAAGCAGACTTTGCTAAAAAAAAATTTCAGTTGTCCAAAGATTTTGTAATAAAAAGCTCAGTTACATCTTAAAATGTTGAATTTACGACTTAAACTGACTTGTATGTTTAATTGAATGAGACCATTAACCAAAATCTTTTGTTTATACAGCAAACCTCAGATCAAAAAAAAATAGCTAAGGGTATATTAGACTTTAAACTTCTATTAATCATATTATACCTACCTTTAATTGTTAATAAATTTTATGTCAAATTTTACAGAATTCAGTAAATTTTAATCTAAACACGTCCATGTTCATCAAATAAATATCATACTGCTTGTTAAAGTCATTAAAAGATTTTACTAAACTATTGTTAATTTTACAAAAAATACAAGAGATTTTTCAAACAAAATGGACTTACTTTTATTGATTTTCTATAAAAAAAAAAAAGATAAATTTGATTAGCTCCTATGGTGTTGATGTGATTTTGCCTTAAATGCTGTTAAATATTATGTCTCTATCAGAAAACATTCGAGTAAAAAAAACATCAATCTTTTCATGATTCATATTTTCAAAAAAATCAATAATAATCATACATTTTGATTCAAATTTATTATTTTTACAGCTGATCTTTTTACAATTGCAAGTAATTAAATCATGTATATTATATTTAGGCAGTATTACGATTGCAGCGACTACGTCAACATTAAATTTATGATAATATTATTAAATTTCATATTTTTATGTATTGGAAATTCTATAACATAAAAGTTATTGATGGAGATTTTTATTCATTAAATTTTGATAATGCGTTCAAACTGGTAGTTTTCGATCTTTTCATTAAATTGTTTGTTTTTACAATTATTTTATTATCATTTAAGTTTTATTAATCAATTATCATTAAGTTGTACTAATTTTATTTTCTTTAGTAATTTATTTTTTTTGTTTTTTTTTTAATAATATATATTTACTTAAAACACCACGCACCATTTCATTCATAACAAGAGTAATTTTTATTTCGTTTCATAAGAAAATATAAATTAAACGGAAAAATACATGTTATAAGCTAAAGTCTATGGAGGTTTCTTTCCCAAAACTTGCTATACTTTGTTCAATAAATTATAAAGCCTCTACACAAAAAATTAACTAATAACCAATGAAATGTATGATGAAATGTAAAAAAAAATTGTAAAATTTCATTTGACGCAAAAATAATAAAAAATATAAAACTTTTTTTGCCCTTAGTTATAGTTCTTTCAAATAATATTAAAAAGTTATCATTTTTTCACAGTATGTAAATAGCTATATTAGTTATAACATATATGAACCTTATGGAAGATTGAAGGAACGTTACACAAAATATATATAATTTAAGTTTTTGATGTTATCAAAAAAAAATTAAGTGTAATAAAAAAAACTCTTTCATTGTTTTATTTTTACAAATATGAGAATGCCTTTAATTTTTATAAGATATTTTAGAAAAATGGAAACATTTTTAAACTGTCAATAAAAAGTCGTTAGCATCTGTAAAAATATACATTCTGATAATTTTGAATAGTTTGAACAAAATTTATGAATTTATGATTGAATTTTTTTTTTAATTTTACGATTGACAAAACATTTTAAAAATTTATTGAAAACGACGTAAGGTGTCTTTCGTAGAAACATAAAATACTAAATGAAAAAAGTAATAATACAAAAATACAAATGACTTCTACTGTTCCGATTTGAGTTGTTAAAAGAAAGAACAATTTTGTTATGTACCCTACTCCTGCACAATTTATGAATCACAAATCAGTTCTTAAATAATTTTTCTAGATAGTTGCCTATCAACTTTTATACACTCAATTTGTTCAATCAATTTAAATTTTGATCATTCAATCATTCATAGGTCGGTATAGTAGCTTCATGGATAGTAAAATTTTTAATTAATTTATATTTATTGGTTTTTCATGGATTCCTGGAATATGCTATTATTAAAAGTGCATATTTATGTATAATAATTGTATATCAACTAATTTAATAATTTGTTTTATAGTAAAGGTAACAAGCGGAAAAGATTAATAAACATCTGTAAAAATTGATTCCATGTTTTACGTAGAATTTTTGATCGTTTCATTAAAAATCGCCAAAGTAACATGACCATCAATAATTTTGAAAATTGATGCAAAATGTACAACCTTTAAAAAAATAAAGAAATATTTAATAATGAAAAAAGAAAAGGCAATAAATTTATTATACCTTTTTAGTTTTATTCTGCTATCAGGTAAAGTGTTAGGGCTTTGTTTAAAAAGAAATTCTCTAAATCCAAGAACATATTTTTCGACATATTCTTCCCATACAATTGTTGAAACATCAATTTGAAAAGTACTACGATCTTTTGCATCTAAACATTGTAATAACTTGCCAACGTTTTCATTTTTAAAGTTCCACTGACGAGTTGTAAAGTATTCTAAGCAATCTACTGCTTTTGCAAGTTTATCCTCAACTTTTACCATTCTGTACGAAAAATAAATAAAATTTTAGTTAACTTCCAATTTTAATTTATTTGTTTAGCTTACATTGGTTTTCGACCTGCAACTCGTGCTATAATATCTAGTATGTAAGCAGGAATGTAATGAACTAAAGTAGCATGAACCGTGTTCATGAATCTTTTTTGTCTGAGAATTCCAGTTGGATACCACAATACTCCTTCTACATAAACATTTTAAATTGATTAATTATAATTTGATGTGTTTTAAAAAAAATGTTAAAAAAAATACCAAGTGGATGTTTTCTCATATTCTCTATTGATAAATTAACAAATCTTCCCCATGTAATGGGTTTTTGTTCGCCTGTACAACAATTGTAAATATTTAGTCCACATTGTTTAGACATTGCAGTTTTCCAAGCGGCAGTAATCATTAGATTTATTACAATATCAACTGGTACCAGATCCGCTATCACATTTTCTTTACACATAATTGTTCTAAAAAGTCCTTTTCCTACAGCAGACACTATTCCAGTTGGTCCATTCCAGTTATCAACCCAACCTACAAGAGGTTCTTTCAAGCTTGAAAGAACTTTTGTACAATACATGGCACATGTTAATAATATACTTTGGATTGTGAATTTGTCTAGAAGTTAAGCAAATCTTACCAATAGATGGTCTTACAACAGCGACAGGCAAATTTCCTGCTTCTTTTTGTAGCATATGCTCTGCTAGTGCTTTTGTAAATGTGTATGTATTTGGCCGTTTTCCAATTAAGGAGGGGGTGATCTAATCATGTCAATATTATATTATATTATTCATTTTAAGTTATTTGAATATAGATTGTCACCTTATCTAACATGTCTTCTGGTAACCAATTGATCAATGCAATTATATCATCGGGACAATATGGGGGAGAATATATTACTTCTGCCACTTCAGATCTGTCACAATTACAGTAAGCTGTTGAAACGTGAACAAGAGCCTGAAAAAATGTAAATTTTCATATCAATATAAATTAGTTCTATCATATTTTTTAATTGACTGACATCTAATGCGTTCATTCGATGACAAAGTTCTACTAATCTTTTGGTTCCTAGCATATTAATAGTTACAGACAACTTGAGCTTTTCATCAAATTTTACAGTGGCAGCGGAGTGAAATACTATTGAAACATTTTTGCACAAAAGTTGCTGAAAATTTTTTATAATTTTTAAAACAATTGTACTTCCATTACGATGAATTTCTTACTTGATCAGTTTCTGAAATACCTAACTCTTCTAGTGTTATATCTCCAAATATTGGTATAACTTTGTTGAGTACATTTGGCTGTTCCTTTCTTAGTCTATCAAATAACTAACATAAAAAGTATTGAATTATTATATTTCATAGAATTAATAATAAACGTGTTTTAATTCTTACTGGGTTGTTCAAAAGCTCACTTAATCTTGTTGTTATTTCTTGACCTCGTTTGGGTCGTATCAATAAATAAATGTTTTTTATTCCTGGACATGATCTAAGAAGTTTTTCAACTAAAACCTACATGATATAAGAAAGAATTAATATCAGAAAATTATATAATATTGTTATTAAACTCACTTTTCCCATGAATCCGGTACCACCAGTTATAAAGATGCTTCGGCCATCATAAAAGTCACCAACTGAAACATAGTTTTCATGTTGATCATGTGTGGAGGTAAGTCCATTAGTTGTCTTACTTAGAACCATTTTCTTATGATTGAATTAATTTATTTATAATTATTATTATAACTCCTTTAATATTTATTTATTTTGATTTCTCAATATTATTTAACTGATTATTATTATTTGTTATCAAAATTATCTTTTTGCTATAAACCATTCAACAATAGTTTTGCTTACTTTATCATGTTAGATATTTATTATTATTTGAGTTTTTCTCAAAACACTTTTCCTTCTATAAGTTGAATTATGGAAGCAGTTGTTTCTTATGTGCGGAGATAATTTTTAGTGGAAAAATTTATTAAGTGGTGCATTTTATACATAGAAAATATTTGGCTGTTTGAATGTTTTATGATAACTAGTATTTAGTAACTGATTGCTGATAGATATTTAGTTACAAAATCACAAAAAAGCAATAACCAATGCATACAATCAGCTTAGCATTATTAGACTTTTTGGAAGTTCTGTAAATAGAATAAAAAGATACATTATTATTATTATTAGTCATTAAATTATTAATATTTTCGTCGTGATAGATCAAATATAAAAACACGTCCACCAGAGACTGAAGTTTGTATGTAGGAGACTATAATGCACAGTATTGAGTATTGTTTAGGAAGCCCATATGCACAAAAGACTTAATTGGTTTACAGTACGGCTTGAAAGAAAGTTGCAGAGTGTTTCAAGCTATTTTGAATGAACATATTTATATATCTCCAGTAAATAACGAACCGATTTCCTCCTTATTTGGAGATCCATCAATTAACCATCCTGCCACAATATCACTATCAAAAACCGATTTCTTGGGTCCAAACTTTTGTGAAAATAAATACTCTGTGCTCATTAAATCTGAGTTTTCTTATATGTAAGCCTAAGTAACGTTTAAAATGTTTCATGATTCAAAAAAAAAATGCAATTCAACTTGTATCAATTACAGAATAATATTTGTTTTTCTTAAAAATAATGATTTCAAAATTAAATGACATACAAGGGTAACACAAAATTTAAAATATTTAAATACTTTAATGTTATAAAATAAGATTGAAGCACATTAAACTTAGTAGAAGTAATTGCAATATTATCTGGTTCTTGCGCAATTTTTGTCTTTCAAAATAACGGTAAATCTGATCTATGACACAAAAATAACAAACCTGTCTGACAGCACTAGTTCTTAATGTAAAATATAATAAAAATAATGTTAAATAAATCTGACATTAAAAGTTGAATGGTCCATACAAATATCACCTTAGTTTTTTTTTAATAATTATGCAAGGTCATGTAATTGTAACATAAATGTAATTTTTTTTTTATGATATGTTAATCAGCCAGTTTAAGCCATTCTTGAGAAAATCTTAATGACTCTGATTTCCTCAAGTACCAATGATTATCCATATTTATTCTCTTCTAAATCAGAAGATATTTGACCTTATCTTATTTGACCTTTCTAAACTTGGCGCCAACTTATATGCGCGTATGGATAGACCGTAGAGCTATAAAGTGGCGGTTTTTTGAATCGGGCTTTTTCAGGCTAAAATCAACGCACCCAATTGATATTTTCTTTTGGTTTTTTTTATTTGGTCTTGTAATCTGTAACAAATTTTATCACTGTTTGCTAGGGTATATCTTTTCATAATTCATTATCGAGCAACAATATTTGCTCTTTCACTTGATATTGAAAGATTATAACGTATGCAAGATTTGTGCAAGAGAAATATTGAATTTTGATTTTTAATTATAAGGTCTAAATAATTCAGATGCATTAATAATATTAATAAAAAAATATAATAAAAACACTTAATTTAAACAAAGCTTTTATTTTATTTTAGAATGTGAATATCACTTATTAGCAATGATGCGTTGACCTTATTTTGTGCACTTACTTTCTTTTCTTGCATTATATAAATAATTTGATCTTGATTTTTATTTATTTCAATAATAACTTGTCTACGTTTATTTTACTGTGTTAGAAAATTAAATCATTATTGAATTTAAAAAAGGTTTTTTTTTATCCACTATTCTTATAGTCAGAACAATAATAAGTGTTAAGCAAGTATGTAAGTTTTTAACGATTCACTTTCTCACACTCTAATAATTATAATTCATTTGTGAATGATAACGGATGTATCCATGTATGAATGAAACGTATTTATCAACATTAAAACTTTCAACAATATGTTATGTAAATCATCCAAAATTATAGCTACCTTTATGAATATGACAAAATTATAATTGAAACAAAAAATAACAAAAGTTCGATCTTAAATCATATATTGATTTGGAAAAGTCGCATGTGACTTTACAGACCGACAAATATAAACTAAAGCAGATAAAAAAAAAGATATATGTAAAGGTAATCCAATCCATCGCATGTTGTTAAAACTTTTTTAAAAAACTACAAATGAATGAACGTGGTGGTGCACATATTGTACATGGTTTTTATAATAATACCTAGTATTTACGGTATCTTTATGTAGTATGGTTAAATTAAAGTGATGGAAAAAGAACTGGACAATTTGTCTTTCTCTTACAAAAATTATTTGATATTCTCTCATAAAGAAACTTGAGTGATAAAATGAGATAATTTTATATTTAGAAATATTTTTTTTATTATTTCAACCAATTTGATTTATTAAACAATAAGCATACGGAAACGAATCATTTAATATACAATTTAATTTAATAATAATAATATCGTCACCAGATATTTTCTTAAACCAATGATGATCTATGTATAATCCGATAGTTAATAAACACTTGACCTGATTATTAACAAAATTGAACACTTTTAATTCAGTGTTTTTATTGTTTATTTAAAAATTTTCAGAAATCATCAATCCATGATTTTACCAATAAAATTATGTCCGGTCGTTAAAATTTCTTAATACATCACTTTTATCACTTTATAAAAATTTGAATTGATAAAAGTAAAAGTTTGAAAAATGTTATCATGCGTGCATATATTTAAATTTATTTTGCTTTGCTTGAAAGATACTCTTGACATTCATTATTTTATAGAAAAGTAATTTGAAATATTCGAACCGGGTGATTTGTGAATCTGATAATTAATAGTAATATGTAGTTTCTTGATTTACAAAAAAAAAAGAAAATAGTAGCTGTGATTTGTAAAATAGCTTAGCCTTTTTTAGCAAAAATATTTATGAAGTAATAATTTCTACATAATAGTTGACATACAAAAAACCAGTTATTATTAAAATTAAAAATCTCATGATGTTTTATTTTAAAGTACTATTTGAAGGGAAACCTTTATCAAAGCGGAATTAATTTTTTAAACGAAAAAAGAGAGTTCAACGACAAATTGTATGTAGGGCGGATAAAAAAAAAACAAGAAAATATGCGAATTTTAAATGTGACGTAATGCATGTCTATCAATTGTCTATATTGTGAGAGTTGGTATTTAATTTTTGAAATTGTGTTCGATAACTTTATTCAAATTTGAGATGATTAAATAATACATCATTTTTTAATATTATGTACTGCAAAACTTTCAAAAGGTTTATTACATAGAAATAGTCTGCTGACAAATATTCAATTTTAATTTCTATTATTAGGAAAACGACTTGTTAGTAATTTTAAGAGAATTAAAATATAAATAGTATTATTCTATTTAAAACATAGAATATAAAATTAAGCATGTTACTGTAACATATTTTTTGTATCATAAGTTTATAGTATATGTATAAAGCTCACCTTGTTGTTCTGGGATGGGCCAACAATTTTTTTCTTTCAAAATTTAATTTGTTTCATAATAAGTATTTTATACAATAAATTGATTGATTTTCTTAATTTTTTTTTAGATTCAGTCAATATAATTTCTTTTATAATCGGTCTAATTTATAATTCGTTTATGTGAAGTTCATTCATTTAATTAGATTTCAGCATTGAGCACGCCCTGCTTCCAATGTTTTACGATCGATTATTAAGAAATTTTGTTTTTCTTCAAAAATAATATTGAGTTGAAGTTTTTGATTTTATTAAATTTAGTATATATAAAAAAAATTAACACTACTGTTCGAAAACAATTTTCTTAGTAAATTTCTTTTCGATTTTTCACTTGTTCACACACGTTTTTCTGGTCGGGAAAATCCACTCTTTAGTTTCATTTTCTGCATAATTACTAGAATAAATGCTTCATTGAATTAATTTTTAATAACGATTAATTTTGGTTGAATATTTTTTTAACTCTTTTTGCGTAATTATTCTTAAATAAAATAAAAAATTGATTGAAAATTTCTTATTTTAATGACAGAAAAAATCAATCCCGACGCCATGTTTCAGTGTGTGTGTGTGAAAGAATACTGAACATACTTAATAGGTTGGAATTTCATTTTGATGCGCATGTCCCCTCATTCATAGGCATAAATCGTATGTTCAGTTTTCCTTTCATACTTTTTTTCTATGTGAATAGTACAAGTGAGGTGAAATCCCGATATTGGATTTATGTTTTCTTTTAAAGATCTGTTCAAATTTTCACAAGGGAATATAAGGAAAACATTTTTGTTAAATGAAGTTTATAAAAAAAAAAAAATTGTATTTTGAACAAAAATTATACGAATAACGATGTAAATTAAAATGTTTTTTGTTAAGCCAAATAATTACTTAATTAAAATTTTACTATTCAAATGATTTCCAATTTAACTTTTTGGGTTTTATAACTAATATGAGTGTTACCTGAAGTTAGAAATCAAAAAAAGAATGCCTTTTTCTAATTATGTAGAAAAAAGAAAAGAGATATTATCTTGCAAAATTCAATTTTAGTACTAATCTAATTTCCTCTAATAAAGCTAAACTGATTAAATTGCACTTCACGAATGTATTTACACTAAATCTAAGTTGCCGGTTACTATATCAATAGTTTTACATTTACTACAACTGAGTTATTGCTAAGTGAAACTTCCATAACGTTTATCATACATATAAGTTTTGTTTGGGTTTCTACACAAATATTTTTAATTTTGATGACTATGATGTATGTCAAATTTATTTTTGAATGCACTGATTTTAAAGTCTCTTCCGTAAAAAAAATAATTTAATTCCACAATTTTTGTATACATACCTATTTGACATAAAAAAATGAAACAAAAAATATTATTTGAAGAAATTGATTTATTAACTCTAAAATTGAATGAGACCGATTTGATTAAAATTTAAATTTGAAACTTGTACAAATGTAATCTACAGCTTTAAAGAGGTTGTTCTGTTTATATATATTTTTAATATATAATTATCTTGTTGCATCGCTATTCCTACTTAAATGTTAATATTAAATATATTTATTTAAAGTTAATAAACATTACTTTCACATAAATTTAAAGGTCAATTTTACAACAAGAAAGCCAAAATTACTAACAATAAATTTTTTGCTATTTACCTTATGTTAGTAAATAAATTTAACACACTTTTGTTTTCTTTTTGACTTCTTGCTTTGCTGAAAACGTTCCAAAATCGAAGAGTTTCGTCTCCTGCCCCAGTAACGATTGCTTCACCGTCAGGTGATAAAGCTAAATATAAAACTCTATATGAATGTCCTGTCAATTTTGCGACTTGAGTTAACGACGGATACTTCCAAACAAGTATTTGATTTTGTGAATATCCATGAGTAGATACAAGTTCTGATGAGTGTTTTGACCACGCTAAATTGCACACCTGAGATCCTAATAAGTTTATTCAAGATATTTTAAGATAATGATTGAACCAAAAAATACAAATCACAAATATACCTGTATCAACGCTTTGCATTGGTTGTCCAGTCAATGTATTCCAAAATCGAATGCATCTATCTGCAGTTCCTCCACCACTAGCTAATAATCCATGATGATGAGGTGACCACGCAATTGCTTTAACAGCTGCTTGATGTTCCGAGTATGATTGAACTGGACTTAATGAATGTTGATTCCACACATATAGCCGATTATCATTTCCTCCACTAGCTAAATATTGATTATCTGGAGACCATTTTAATCCACATACTTCTTGACGATGTCCAACCAACCGCCTTTCCGACATTTGTGCTGGCGTTCTTGTGTCTCTTTGCATGATTAATCTGTCTCGAGACCCGCTCGATAGTATATCTCCATTCCATGCCAGCGCTCCTACACGAGCAGAATGGCCAGTTAGTTTATTAAGCTAAAATATATGCAAAAAATAAATGTGTTGAACATTATAAAAAAAATAACAGACTTAATAATTAGCATATAAAATGTAGGTGATTGAGGTAGTTGACTTTTGTAACACTATATTTACATAAATATATATGTGTGATTGAAGTAGTATAAATTAGATGGAATGACAAATATAGAATTTTAAAATGTAACACAAATTGAATTTTGATAAACTACCTGTTTGTTTGCTGAAACATCCCAAACTGTTACATAACCTTTATGAGTCCCAACTGCTAATTGATGTCCTCGTTCACTCCAACTAACTGAAGTTACAGTATTACTGTCATCAGCACTCAAATCACATAAACGTGTCACCTAGGATATTTTTAATAATTACCAATTCTGAGATAAAAATATTAAATTTTTCTAATAACTTACTTGACTGGTACAGGCGCTCCATAAATATACACAACTACCTAAACCAACTGCCAGAACATTTTGTGCAGACCAGTCAACTAAATTCAAATAAAAGTCATCCTGTAGCTCAGGTGCATCTAGTACTTTAAAAGGAATTCGAGAGATTTTTCTGGTGGCTTTTCTGGGAGAACGTAATAGTTTTTGACTTTTAATGCTGACAGGTGATAGGGAATATGGACACTGTTCATTTATCTCATATTTTGATGGAGACTGATAGTTAAATAATCCTTTATTACTGTTAGTCAAACAGCCCGATTTATCCTCAGACATCGTTTTGACATCTTCAATTGCTGTACCTAGTAATTCATTTTTTAATAAGCACGAATAAGCAAGACTGTCACGAGCTGATTCACTGCAATCTCGTTGTTTTTTATTAGTTTGTGTTGGACTTTCATTGGTTTTTGTTGGACTGGCAAATGTAGTTTGCCAATTGTTGTTACTTCTACTAGGTATAAAACGATCTAACGCCGATCCAGGTGACTTAAATAAATTTCTAGCTACTGGACTGCAATGCTTCAAAATCCTTTTTTCATAGTCAGGACTAAACATATTTAAATTCTTTGTGATTTTTGATTTTATTTTTAATAAAAAATATGTGTTCTGTAATCAAGATTAATATCTAATTTGTCCAAATGGTGTTGATTTAAATGGTGACGTTTCAATTTTTTGGTTTACAATAAGTTAATTAATATACTTGAATAGTAAATACATTTGTGGTCTTACTCACACTAAAAGAAAATAAAAAAAAAAAACTTAATGCATTTTAATTATTACAGTAAATTTTGCTGCTACGATTTTGTGTTATATCTATGATTTAATCAAAAATATATCAGTTTTTTTTTAATTTATGTTATTTACATTATTATTGATAAGTCAGTTGAAGACTTAAATAAATTACTGATAAGCAAAAATAAAAATTATGATCAATATTACGTTTTTATTCATTCTTAATGTTTTATTTTTCAATTACACAGTTTATATAGTTTCAGGAAGTAAACTGCCATATAAGCATAATTACGAAGTTGGAATATTAAAATTAGTAAATTTTAATTTTTTTAGATGGATGCTTCTCATAGCAATTGTCAAACATAACTAATAATAATTTTTTTCTGGATAAAAATCAATGTTTTCACTCTTACTTTAAACTTTTCTATGAAAATATTCTTGACTAAATTTGGAATTTGAATTTGTTGTGCGTTGAAATAATTTATTATTTATATTACCTGCGTAAATTTTAATAAAAAATATAAATTTACACCAGCTTATTATAATTTGTGTGTTGTATTGTTTTGTCCGTTGGTTTACATTTATGACAAGTTGGTTTACATTTATGACAATCGAAATAAAAATTCTGTGTTTGCGGTACATATATTTACATGGGTTAAAGAAAACCTTGATTTACATTCATTCAAATAGTTAATCGTTATAAGATTACATAGAATGTTATAAAATAATTTCGAAATTGAGTGCCTTATACATAACGAACAAATAAGTATTTTTATAAATGGATAAGTAAATTTTTAATTTAAATAAAACGATTTTCTTGTGGGTATATCTAATTTTGTTTATTTTATTGATATTGATTCATTCTACAGTAGATAACTCACAAAATGTTTTAAACTTAGTAACAGCCATTAATGT
Organism: Culicoides sonorensis; assembly: GCA_900002565.1. Classification (NCBI taxonomy): domain Eukaryota; kingdom Metazoa; phylum Arthropoda; class Insecta; order Diptera; family Ceratopogonidae; genus Culicoides; species Culicoides sonorensis. The sequence continues at coordinate 64,266 of LN483496.1, read as the reverse complement.
TTAGTATAATTTCAACAAGAATATTATTTTTTTTTTTTATCATTTTTATGTTATACTGTATACATTAATTATATATAGTTTATTTATTTATTATTATTTTATTTATTAAAGAAATACAGAATAAAAGATAATTTCAACTTTTTTTTCATTTAAATTATGTCAAATTGAATTTTTGTATTGTTTAAAATTTTCAACTGAAGAAAGAGATTAATCATTATTTCTAATTTTTTCTTCACATTTGTTTTAAATAATGAGCTAAGATAATTTTATACTATACAATAGAATTAAATGCACATTGGACTTTGATTTAGAATTCGGTTTAATTTATGTATCTTTAATATTTAACCTCTTGCCTGATATCTCATACTTACAACTATATTTTTATTTATTAACTCATTTAAAATATCACACTACATAAAATGCCAGTTAAAATTCCGTTCTTATAATAATGACAGGAAATCTAGATTTTTTCTATTTTAATTTTTTATAATTTAATTCGGCCACCACAAATGCAAATCCAAAGTTCTTCCCGATATCCTTTGTGTGGATTTACAATAAAAAATCTAACATAAACAAAAAATTGGTTTCCTTTTAAAATTTTTAAATCGAATATTTTTATTAGTATTAAAATTATCAACTTCAGAGTGTAACGATATAATCAATATGTTACAATAAATCATATACTCAAATCATATGTTATAAAATTGAATTTAAAGTTGTTTTGCTCTCCATCTATCTGCCTTTTTGTCAGATTGAATAAAGAGTATTTAGTTTGCATTTATAGCGGTCAGATTTTCTTTTCATTGATCTTTTAAGTCCACAAGTAAAGCGGTGTTACAGGTAGGTTCAAAATAAAAATTGTAATAATAGCCATATTTAATTTGTATCACACTTAAATCAACGATAATACACTTAATGTGTATATTATAATTTTTTCATGAATAATCGTAACATTAATATATCTTTTAATAATTATTAATTTTACTAATAAATACATAAATAATAGAAAATAATAGTATTTTGAAATTTCAATGTCATGACAAAACAATGTAAATATTTTAATTAAATTTAATTTATAAACCACAATCAAAGCTTTCACCCCATTCACTATACCGAGAGTCCTGTTTTGTTAAGCGTTCAGTACACGCGGCTAAATAGCTATCATTAATTCTGTAAATGCCACTGTTTGCTTGGTACATTAGTGTTTCTAAAATTCGTTCATTTTTTATGGCTTTTGTTGGCAAAACTATTTTTATCAGTTCTTGTGGTGTTATACGATGAAGTTTAAGATCTCGTGTAAGTCGTTCCATTATACAACGGAATTCAACTTTTCCATCAACTTTTGCTGATGCTTTAACTTTAGCCTGGGAAAAGAATAATAAATGTATAACAATTTTTTTATTTTATATTTTTGGAAAAATTTTACTTGTACTTTGTTTTTGGCCCACGCTAACATTGCTTCGAATTTCTTAACCTCAGATACTTCCAAGTTTCGACACATAATCATTTGAACCATACTTTCGCTCAAATTCAAGAATTCAATGTTTTGAAAAAGTGCATATGCACGTGTTTCAACAAAAGCAAGAATCATATTTACTAGCTCAGATGCAGATGTATAACGCCAATAATAGTTTTCAAGTGAGATAAGCATGCTGCAAACAACATCGATTCGTAAAAATTGCTTAGCATGATGAAAACAAGCTTGCAATAACTCTGGTAAATCATAATGTTCAGCCGCGCAAATTAATCCTGAGTTAAAAATATTTTTTTAGCATCGTATTTTTTTCTACAATATCAATTAATGTACCTGGTATGGAAACACAAGTTAGTGGGCAGCTTCCAGTATGTAAGTAGTCTAAGAGAATACGAAATGTATCTGGATCAAATTCAATAATCGTGAATTCCTGTACGAACAATAAAAACATATTGAATAGTTTATAAAGTTTATATTTTTTCATTTTACCGTTTGTGCTAACTTAGCTCTATCAACTTTTTGAGCATCGGCACAAACCGATAATCTCGGGACCGCAAGTTGTCCTACATTTGCTTTGTCTTTTGCTGATGGTTCTTTATTATCTTTACCTAATAAATTTGTGACAATTAGTAAATTATAATTTTAACTTAATAAATCAATCTACCAGAACAATCTTGTGATGATGCCCATTTCTTTTTATCTTCTACATTTAATGTAGAAGGTTGCTGTTTCCTAGACATTGATCGTCCCCAACCTGCTGTTATTGTACCAAGTCGTGAAAATGCTCTTTTAACCATTGGTGATGATGGCACACTTTTTGGACGAGGAGATTCTATATCAGGAACTTGCAAAAAATTCGAGCTTTTTGGTTTTTGATTTTGAGGTGATAATAACGTTGGCGCAGGTCTAGCAAGAAGCTCAGCGACAGGGACTTGTGGTGACCCAAATCCAGTTTGTATTCCATATAACATTTCCTTTTAACATTTAATATAAAAATCAAAACTGAATGTTCCTACAAAACATATATCTAATTAAATTTACTTGAAACACCCGACTTCGTACACCTAATATAGCACGAACTCCAATAAATCTAGCTTTTTGTTTTGTCTGTCCTACTAAAAATACAACATCAAATAAATGTGCATTCTGAAGGCATGATGGCTCGGAATTCAAAAACACTCGTGTAAAATCTTTAGCTAATTGATCATAGTCCTCAAACTGATCACGAACAGAATCTAATAAAGGGCTAGATGGGCGCATATGACCTAGTAAATATCAAAAATGAATATTATATTTGTTTAAGTATAAGTAAAATGCTAAGCAAGAGGGATTTTAATGAATAATATAATAAAATATTAAAGAAAATATTTATAAAATTAGGTCTGATAGAAAATGACAACAACATCTTAAGCAAAATAAAATATCGAAAAAAAAATTATTAGCACTTATGAAAACTCTAATTTTATGTGTTGTGTTTTACATAAAATCCAATCTAAATTAACATAAATTTAAAAAAAAATGTAGTTTATTGTAGTTAGTAAAGAGTACTTTTTAACACATATTTATAGTTATACAGAATTTTTGGAAGGCGATGAAGAAATAGAAAGGTTGCAAATAAAAAATCAAAAGAACGTTTAAAATATTATCGTTACTCACTGCATTGAAACAAAAGTTTTGTATAATAAATAATTATACAAGTAAAATTTTTGTTTACATTAGATGATTTTTAATTTTCATAATACCTTAGTTTTTATCTAATTAATTTATAGATTATTGCAAAAACAGGACACAGACAAAAAGCGTGAAAGAGAAAATGAGTTACATACTAGGCGAGACACTAAGTTGAGCACAGCAACTAGTAACTCGCATCATGCAAGAATCCTCACCGATTGGTCGCCAGCTTCCTCTTCTATACGGTTTAGGTAATTGTCCAGTTTCAACATGATTAGCCAAATTTGAAACAATGTCTTCCAACATTTGAGAACGCGTTCTTTCCTGCATTCTCGCAAACTTTGGGGCAGAATAAGAGGCTCTTTCTCCATTGACTATTTTAGTTAGAATCCATTCTCTAAAAAAAGAATAACATTAAATTAACAATTTTTAATATTAAAAACATGTTAAAATACCGAAACATTGGTCCCTTTTCAAAAACAGATTGTTCCCAAAGATACGGTTTGTATGCACCAACTTCATCTCGAGTTACAACTGAAATCTCATAACGTGTTGGCTTTCTTTTTATGCGTGCTGATACTCGTACCTGTTAAAAGAATGTTTTATGATTTTTAAAATACTTCAATATAAAAAAAAATACCAATATAAAAGTATGTAAAAAATGACTTTTAATACAAGCTGGACTAAATGCAGTGTTATCTGCTTCTAAAAATACAACACAAACAATATCATTTCCAATATGTCGTTTTCTTTGTAGCTTTTGGGGGTCATGTTTTTCATATGGCAACAATGTTGAAACATGAAACATTATTTCGATTGATCTCCAATTTGTATATACAGAATATAACCCTTTAACAAGACGTTTGTTTAAAAAAAAATAATGATAAATTTTTATTTAAAACTACCTGTTAAATCATGAACAGTATCAAGTCCACCTTTATATTTATCGAAACCTCGTAATCTAACTTTATCTCCTAAAAGTTGTAAAAATTCGTCAAATAGAGGAGAATTGTCATTATTGTCTAAAATTTGTTCTTCTGTGTATTGCCCTTCTTTAACATAAATAATTCCAACTTTTAGCTCCGATTTAATAAACACCTACAAATGGAAAACAAATAACTACACTCAAGAACAAGTGAAAAAAAATGAGATTACTTGATCTAATTTAAGTAGCTCTTCTGGTGTATCTGGAAGTTGTCCTAAAGTCAATGGTGGGTTCAAATTTACCTCTTTGCCTAAAGATCTAACTACTTCTTCACGATTATATCTAAATAGGAATTTTTAAATTTATAATTTATTTTGATTAATTCTATGAAATAATCACCTATCGGCAAACACACAAGATGCTGGTATCAAACCATGGACTGTGTATGATATAGCTCTAACTAGAATCCGAAATTGATCTCTATTATTTAGAGTTTCTTGTTTAATTGATAAGATAACTGGACCCAAATCCTCATCATTTGTAAAATAATTCCAATGTTCGGTTCCATAAAAGTATCTTTCATATGTTTCTTGTTCGACGGATGTAAGTTCAAAAGCCTGTTGTTGCTCCCATTGTTCTTCGATCGCCGTTTTCTTTCTAAATCATTCAAAAAAGTCAAATTAGTTTACTAGCTATTATTTGATTCCACTTTAAAATAAATTAATGTACTAACTTTATTTTAAGAGAAATAATCTTTTTACCTTGGAACATTGTCAGAATCTTCATCATCTTCATAAAGTTCACTACAACCCCGATCTAAATGTCCATCATTAGAACTTCTAGGATCATCGTGATCAGATTCACTTTCATCCCAATAAGAATTATGACTTAATGCGATTTTTTGACGTGAACATTCTATCCAGTATCCTGGTGTTGGAATCAAATTGTGCGGAAATTCTTCACAAAATTCATCTTTTTGAATAAAAAAATTATCATTATCATCATTATTATTAAAATTATTATTATCATTAATTTTTCCTTCTTTATAAATGCAAATTATGGGATGCACAACAAGTTATTTTTATTACACCGGTGTTATTTTGTAACACTTCTCACTGTAAGATATAACACCAAGCAGTACAAAAAACGCCTGTTGCTACACTTACAATTTAGCAGTATTGCAATACGTTTATGAAGAATATAATGAATTTTAAAGTATTTGTTTATTCTTACAAACCTGAACAAGCCTGTGGGGGAAGTGGAAAAATCAACGTCGTAGAACTTTTTCTTCTTGCTACAGCACATCCCAGAGATTGGGGTTTAAAACTTCGTAACTGTTGCATAAAATCACTTGTCTCCATTAAACTTACATCGGCAAAGTGGAGATCGCACAATATTTGATTCTTTTTATTATAATTTTTTTCAAATGTAAAACAAAATAATTACTTTGAAAGGTTTTGATATAATTATTCAATATTACCTTAAATCTGCGTGCTCTTTTCTGGTTTGGTCCTGTCAAATTTAAACCACAAGAGTTGCAGCGAAGGCATTCTTCGTGGTAATGATTATTATCGTAAAGTGGAGACGGTTCTGTAATAATAAATTAATTTAAAGTATTAAATCTTAATATTAAATCACTCAGTTATCTAATATTTCGTTTATACTTTTGAAATAATACAAATACAAATTCGTATGGAGCATCATAGTTATAGAATAGTGTCAAGGACATTAAAGAAAATTGTTAGATAATGTAAAAGGCAACAGGTTTTTTAAAAACAATTTTTTTTTGTAACTTGTGAAAAGACTCTGTGTGAACAATAAAATTACTACATATAACCATGTTCATGAAAAAAATGATGGCGCCTTGTTCTTTATATGACAAATATAATATATGTCACGTTCAACAATATATTTTTTTATTAAAGTTTTTGCCTTTATTATCATTAGAATACTTTGCGGATGATTTGGAATTTATCTTTTAATATACAGAGAATTAATTGAATATGTTACCTAAGTTTGTATAAATTTTTTCCATAAATTTTTCTTTGTGAAAACATTAAAGCTTATTAATTTTCCACAATTTGTTCAATTTTAAGTTATGTATTTAAAAAAGGTAACGGCATACTTTAGAATATGATTTTCTTTGTTATTTTTTACAGTTTAAAACTTATGAATTTGTCTTTTAACATTAAAAAATTTTAATCGCCATAAAAAAATATAAAATTTTCTTGTCTTTCTTTTAATAAGTGTTCGCACTTTGAATTTTCTCAATAGTATTAAAATTCGATTGTACAGAAAATAAGTATGAACTTCAAAAGTCTCTTTAAGTATCCACACATCTACAACCTTTCAAATATTTACAAAAAAGGACATACAATAAAAAGAGATGAAGCTTTTATCTGTGTGATTAGAATTATGTATAGAAAAAAAACTCGTGAGAATGAGAGAAAATAGTACTATTTTACTCAAAATTGTTTTGAACAAATATTTCGTTGTATGATATTCTCCCTGTTCCAAATTTTAGGATTCATTAACTTTATGGATGATGAAAATTTTCAAATTCATTGTGTACTGACGTATGCACACGATTCATTTTAATTTTTAACAGTAAATTTAATTTTTTCAGTTAAGTTTAAAAAAAAGCTAAATTAAATTGTAAAAAAAACTTTTATAGATTCAAAATGATCATTAAGTAGTAAAAGAAAGAAAGAACAAGAAAATCTAAAAATGGAAATTTTTATAAAACAACACCAGCAAAATTAATTTAAAATTTTTCCAAAATATCGTATGATATAATTAATATTTTTAATTATTAATATTGTAATTTTTTAATATTAGTTCCCTGATGATGATTTTTTAAATCGAAACGTTGGAACAATGAAATAAAAATAAAATATTCGAATGGCTTATCCCAATACAAAACCAAATATTATTAAGTAGTAAGAAAGAAATAAAAGTGACTAGATGTTGGTAGTCCTCAAAATTATATTAATATTTAAAAAAAGAAATAAAATAACTTACCTGTTTGTGTACTGGAATCAAAAAATGTACTTGTTGTTTCAATAACCATAGAATGTACTGTACCATCTGTTATTTGAGCACATGAATCTCTCCTGCCCCGATATCTACGATCATTAGGGCTATTTAATTATACAGAAATTCAATTCACACATAATTATACAAGGATATATCTTACCTTACAACATCATCACTTTGTGAACTTTGTCTACGAAAATTTCGACATCTAATCATTTCTTCAGTAGTACTTGTTCTTCTAAATCCACGCGCAATTAAAATTTCTTCAGTAGTTGATTGTCTTCGTATTGCTCTCTCTTGACGTATTGCTATTTCCGTTGGTGGCCGAGCACACGGACTGGGGTCTCTTTAAATATATATTTATAAGTTTTTTCATGCTTATGTTTAATTTCTATCCAAACCTTGACGAACAGCAACTGCTTGACTCAGGAGAACGAGGCATTCGGCCCGTAGCAGATGATTGTCTTCGTAATCTGGCTCCTCGCCTTGGACTTATATCTCTTTCGGGATTTCTATCAGGTGACAAGTGTGTTCTTGAATCACGTCGTCCTCTGAAGTTAAATATGACAATATTTTAAAGGTTTTAAAATTTGTTTTAAATGTACCTTGATGCACTATCTGGACTCAAACTATCTCGTCTAGCTTGTCTTTCCGAACTATTATCAGTTTCTGGACTGATCATTGATTGTGACTCTCTTCTACTCCACCCACCAGGTAAGCTTGATTCGTCATAAGTCGTAGCCTTGATTTATATGTAGGTTATAAACGGTGGATAATAATATTTTTTTTTTTTTATTTATAATTTAAAAGTACCTGTCTTTGTAATCTTGATAGTCTTCCTGTCTGTCTATCGGGACTAACCCCTCCAACTCTAGAATCTCTTCTATTTTTTCGTCCGCATTGTGTTGTCGAGTCACGACGTCCTTTTGGATATGTTGGACTTGTTGCTGGCGGGGTCACGGAGCTAACAACCATAATCGGTGTCGTAAGTGCTTGGCATCCAGTGTCTACAAGTCCACTTTGATAATTTTGCTGAATACTGTCAGAAGCTGTTGAACTAGTTGAAGGACGCTGTTCTTGACGAAAATTTGGTATATCTGTAGCTGCTAAGGAGTCACGTTTTTTTCTTGTAACATTTCTTGGTGCAATCGTATATGACTGTGAATCTCTTCTTGATGTCCTCTGTCCAGAATCTCCGGAGCCCCTTCTAGAATTCTAAAAAAAATGTTTTCTTATCTTGACTTCTGAATAATACAGAAAAAAAACCTTACAATTTTATTGTAATACTCATTGGCCAAAGCTTGATCTTCTTTTTCTCCTGGACTTTCGTTTCGTAGCCAAGGCTTTGGTAGTTCAGAAGCGTGTGAATCTCTTCTTGACTTCATACTTTTAATGCCAGAATCTGCACTAGATTCTCTACGTTTCTTAAGTGAAGGACCTGTACCGCTATTACTATCGTTATTATTTCTACCCCAAGGCAAACTACGAGCTAAATCAGCCAAAGTTTCTCTTCTATTTAGTTGAGGCTTTTGTGATCGCTTTGATCCACCTCCACTCCATTCACGTAAAATATCAGTTAGCTGTGCCAACGAACTTCGCCTTCTTCTATTACCTTTAATGATTTAAAAAAATTACTTTCTTGTTCGCAGTTCATATTTCAATCTCAAAAAGTTTTTAAAACGATTCTTACTCAAAGGCGGTGGCGATAAATCTGGAGGTGGAGAAGATCCATCAATTTGCGCAGCAGAATCACGTCTTCCGCCTAATCTTTGTTTTAAAGTGGATTCTTCAAGTTGCTCTCTCACCATATCATCCCAGCCGTTACCACCTTGCCAAACCAAACCAACTTGGTGTGACATAATAGGTAAATTGCATACAAAGCAGATAGCGGTCATGGTCCTGCAATCCATATAAATACTTTTAAATGTAAATTCAATAGATGTTATTGGTGTTTATGAATTTTTCAAATATATTTTTATAGTCTTTCATAAACAGATTTTTGCAAACTTAAATTAAATCAACCAAAAAAGCACAAGCAAGTTTTAAAATAAGAAAATCCAACGTAAGACAAGCAATAGCAATAGCATGTTTGTATAAATAGTGCTAATTAAAATCATCAACAAGAATGATTTTTATTGATTATTTTAATTTAATTAATAATTATTTGAAACTACGCTTAAAATCTCTACTTGATGAAGGATAAATTTAATTATTGTTAAACTTCAAGTCTCAGTTGTTTAAAATTATGTTTTGATTTTAATTCTTTAATAGCGTTTTATAATCAATCAAATGTTGAAACATATCATAATAAACTTAAAAAAAAGTGATTATAAAATACCTGTAACCTATTTTTAATATGAAGGCGGTTTTACGAAAAGGCGAAATATTGAAAAAAATGTTTTTATCTGTAAAATTTAAAAAATATCCTTCGTTCATAGATCAGATATTATTATATATTGTAACTTTGTACGTGTTAATTACAATATAATCGAAAAAAAAATTAAAGTGATGTTTTACTGTTATTTAAAAAGCAGTGCAACTGTGTTAAGAAATAAAGCTGATACAAAATGAAAAACAAAGCTTGTTTATAATAAATAAAAATAAAATTAAAAAAAAATTAATCAAATATATGTTAGATTTTCAACCTGTAATGACGTAATTTTGCCATATTTCATATTTGATTGGTTATATTAACTGCCGTATGCTTATATAAATGTATTTTATGTATGTAAATGAATTTAAAAATTAATATTGGCTCATGATCAGCAAACACTCCAGAGGTCATAACATCATAAAATGGTTAAAGGTTTATATCGGGATATGATCTGTGGATTTAACAAAAACTCTGTTAATTAATTTTGTTAAATAAATGAAAAAAAAATTAAACAACTTTTAAGCGTTATAAGGCTTCAAACTTTACGTTAATTCTTACTTAATTTTGGTTGTTTCATGGGTTAATTATTATTTAAACCCTTTTGCATATATTTTTTTTTTATAAACGGAAATTTAATGAAAATAATAAAGATTTACGTACATTTTATAGTATTTATATGTTTCTTTACAATAATTTGTTGATGGTTTTTGTGTGTCAGTGTTTTATCGTAGTTATTATTAAGCACAATTTTTTTTTATGTTAAAAGTCTATTTTACTTTGTACAAAATTTTTGATGATAAAATTAAATTATATTTCTTTTTAATTTTTTTTTTATTATTTTGTTTATTTTTAACCACATTTTAACCTTCAGTGCGTATTCGTCTATAACAAACAACTTATACTATTTATGCACTACAACAATATTACAGCTACTCTACTGTACAATGTACAATTTACAGCCAATACCACATAATTTTCCCAGGACATCTCTTATCGTATATATACTGTTGCTTTATATAAACGAAAATTTTTATGATCAGCAAGGTCTTCGTTCGCTATTCTATTTTTATATTTAGCTGTTTGTATTCATATGTATGTTTAGAAGTTAAACCTTATTATATGCATATAATTTCTATACAGGTGTTCAGTTCAGTTCCTGTGAAAAAGATTCACTTTTTTATCTCGAAAAAAAATTTACTTTTTTTCTAATATTTTAATATTTAAATTTTATTTAATCATCATTATTTTCTGCATTTACTTATTTATTTTTTTTTTAAAAACTTATTTTATATTTTTATTTGACTCTTGTGAATTGACTGTATCAAATTTGACTTCAATTGTTTTTCACTTGTTGAAAATTTAAGATTGTATACTGAATATGAACGTTTTAACTTAGAAAAATGTCCAAATAATGAATTATCTTTATAGATAGTAAAAACTAAATATCAATTAGAATTATTCATAAATCAGTAAGCTAAAAGTAAGTTGACTAAACTTATAAATGTTTATGCTAAATTATTTTAAACTTTTCTCAACAAATTTCCAGACACTACTGACAATGCGTGCGCAAATTTTTTCCGTATTTATAGCCCAGCAACTGGTGTCTATTCGAGAGGGGAATTGAGCATATATTTAAACGAAGGATATTTATGGAGTAAAAGTACATTGAGCACAGTTGATATACGTGTGTAAGTAAGAAAATTATGTGTTGTTTTTCCAAAATATAAGTTATATACATATGTTAGACGACATTACATCATTATTATATTATTTAGTTGGAGCTTATCTTAATTTCATTTTCGTTTGAAAGGATAAAATACAAATACATAGAATTTATCGTAAATGGATAGGTTGACCAAAATTTATTTTGAAAATTGAAGACATTTTACAAGCTAATAACAGTGCATTTGTCGTCGATTTGCAAGCACTCATACTGTCCTTCCGTTACTGTCAAATGAAATAATTCCTCCAAATCGTGTAATTTTTCCAAATGGTAGGATCTTCCCAAATGACTATCTTGTTCAAACTGGCCGAAATTTTCAAAATGGTGAATTCTTTGTTTAGATATGCATTAGATTTTTTTTTACGTGGTATCTTATTTTTTCAATGTATACTTGATAAATAAAAAATTAAAATTTTCAAATAAAAATTAGTAATATTTAAAAGACATTAAAAAAAAATAATGAATCATTTCTGTTCAAAACTTACAAAACGGGATCTGTAGTAAATTGTTCTCAGCCAATTACCCTGTCATATTAGTTTAAATGCGTTTTTTAGAATATTCAGATAAATAAAAAATCAGTAATTTAATTTACAGCAAATATTTTTATTTTTCAAAGCTTGGCTTTTATATACTTGAAATAAATTGCTAACTGATACTTAAAAATAAAGAAAAAAATACATAAATTGATCAATTTTTAGCTTGTACTCTTAAAACATTAAATTTCTTATTTTTTAAATAACTTAATGTGATATATAATATATAATAGTTGATGAAATAAAAATAATTATCCAAATAAACATAATCAAAAAATTTACAATATTGCAGATTTAATTAATTTTTATATATATTTTATTAGAAAATACCTTTGATTGTTATATTATCTCATATTTTTCTTTAAAACTTAATATCATATCTTTAAATTATAACAATTTTATAAGCACACAAACAAAAAATAATGTCAAAGGAACAAGTATAAAGATAAGAAAAATGATAAAAATGGTTTGCATCTTAAAACTACATAGCTGTTTTTTTTAAATATTTATTTTTAAATAAGCGGCTCATTTTCTTTCATATACTTTTTTAAAATTATTTGACATTAAATTACTATTGAAACAAAACTATTTCATTTGTGATGTTTTTTTATACATATGTTGAATAAAGTAATGGCAAGTCAACTAAATAATAGGATTTTTTAATTATTCATTTTCTTTCAAAACATTGATCCTACGATAATAAAAGCACAAAAGTGAATGTTTTTAAACGTATTTTTAAACCGATAGTTAAATAACAAAATAAAGTAATTGAAGTCTGATGCTTAAATTTGTATATTGAAGATTTGTAAGCTTATTTCTGGTTCGAGTAATAAAAAAACAAATTGGCAGTATATGACTTTTTATGATGAAAATGTAATTTTTAACAAATAGATCATCGTTTTCTTTTTTTGTATCAGAAATGCACGTTGGAAGTTGTGCGAATAAACTTTTTTGTTAATGCAATTTACTCTTATTATTCATTCATATTAAAATAATATTTGAGCATTAAGATAGATTCGGCAGTGATATTGAATTCAAAAATTCTTCTTTAATATGTCACATTCAGCAGAATGTTCAAATTATTTTTGTTCCATATTTCTATTCTATAACTATATTTCTATAGATGTTTCAGATTTATGCCAGTTAAAACTTTCTATTATTTTTTTTATTTTCTCAGAAAAAATTTCATTTTATTAAAGAAAAAGATAGCATAATGAATAATGAAATAAAAACAGAAAAATTAAATTAAATAGCATAAAATAGTGGAACAAAAATTAAATAAACAAAAACTACAATCCCAATGCCTTTTTTTAATTTGAATGAATCCACGTAAGGAAAAGAGTTACTATTATTCTTATTTTATATGTTTCTATTATAAAAATATCTCTAAAGCATCGTTTACAAGACAAATACAATTTTATAATACATTCAACATATGTTAAAATTTTAAGCACTTTTTATAATAATTATTAAAGATTTCGCTGTAATTGCAACTGTTGATTATAAAGAGATTGATTGACTTACAAAGGTTTATCAACTTTAGTACTAAAAAGAAAGTTAATTTTTTTGTTACTTTTGATGTAAACGCGTTACTATACAATTTTTTCATATGAAGTGTTCTATGTTTTATCTTTAAAAATTATTATTATGTTTTTTTATTTATAATTTTTTTAAACTTTCATTTGTCTCATATATCTATAATTTTATGTACTATATCTTTATGTTATTATTTTATTCAAATAATCTGATCCAACATTTATGAAAAAATAAAAGAATATTTATAAAAAGAGAAAATTTATTTTTACGCTTTAACACATCTTAAGCCTCGGTCTTTTTCTTTTCTTTTTTCTTTTTTAAAAATGATGGTGTTCTTAATCCACGCTTCTTTTTCTTATCTTTCTTGGCTGATCCTTCGGTTGACACATCCTTAATCAATTAGAAATAATATTTTTAGTTTTTTTTATTTATTATTATGTTTTATATGTAAGATATTATTACCTCCTTGCTGCTATGAGAGAATGTACTAAGGTGGGCCTCTGAATGATCTCCATTATGCACGTTTTCTCCTGAAAAAAATATTTCAATAATGTTATGTTTTTTTCTTTAATCAAAAGTAAATATCAAAAAATAAAAAAAAAATGCTTTGTACTACACCTTATGATTTGATTTTATTGAAAATTTGTTATGATTGATTTTATTTTAATGAGAATGAATATGAAAGATGAAATGTTGTTTTTTGAATAACTACAAATTTATTGGTTTAAATATAAATAAAGTGTTTACAACATATAAAATACATTTCAATTTTGTTTATAGAAAAGAATAATTTTTGTTGAATCTTTAATGGAAGAAGTAAATATTTTTATGTTCTATCCAGATTTTATAATTTTATACTGCATGTAACAATGCATTTTATTTTAGTTTCCTGTATACGATAAAATTTTTCTCGTTTCATTCCGCAGTCTTTTCTCAAAAATGATAATTAATAATTAAAATGATTCTAATAAATAATAGATTTCAAAGTAACAACATTAATAGTATGAATTAAAAACATGCACTCATTTTTTGTCTTGTATAGTTTTTTCAATTTTCTTGTGAATTGAAATAATTTCTTCAATATCATCTTTCATTCGATTGTGACAGTCGTTTAAATCATTAATGTTGCTTTTTTGATGCTTTACAAAATCTCCAATTATGAAATTATTTTGATTTTCTTCATTCAAGTTAATACATGTATTTGCATTTTTTGCTCGGAATTGAGAATTTTTTTCAAGTGGCACCCATAAACTTGAAGCATTGCTCTTTTCCTTTAACTTGAAAGCACCTTTGTCGTTTTTATCATTCACAAAAGGATTCTTTCCAAAAATAGCACTGTGATTTGTTTTAGGAGAACAAACACTTTTACCGTTTAGAAACGAAGAGCAACTTTCTTTTTGTTGTGTAACTTGGCTAACTAACTTGTCTAACTTGTGAATACGCATATGTGCCTGTGAAGCTTTAGGTTTTGTGTTATGAATTAATTTTTTTTTATTCGAGTTAACTTTTGGGACAGTAGATGGACGAAATATCGGTATCTTTGATGCATAAGGAGTACTTGATTTGATGACATTTGGTTTATTAGAAAAATCCGGAATACTCTCAGGATCTGTTTTGTCACAGCACTTTATATCTATAACTTTATTCTTATTTTTGATTTCATGCTCGATTTTATGAAATATAGTACCTTTACTTCTGTCGAGTTTTCCTCGTTCCAATTCATATATTATAGCTTGCTCAATGGTATTTAAGCACTCGAGTGACTTTCTTATGCTTGGTATTGGATTTTCATTAAAATTCTTCAATAATGCATTATTGTTATTATTTTCTATGTTAAGCAATGAATCAGAATCATAATCCATATGAGAGATTCTATTGATGAACGATTGGGAAATCGGGTTTGTATTTATTTGATCGATCTTCTTGTCAACGACCTTTAACAAATTGCCATTCAATGATGATAGTTCAACTTCAACATTCATGGTACTGATTGAATTGAAAGGATTTTCCTTTTCATAATCATCTGCCTCGTGATCAAACAGTCTTTTTGCTGATTTCTGTTTAGGTGCAGGTTTGCCAGCATACGGTAATAAAAGTGGACGATTTTCAAGTAAATTACTGAATTTTTCATTCGAAAATACTTCAGTGAGAGATTTTGAACGACGTATTGGAACAAATTTATTTGAACATTTTGGAAAATGGAAGTGAATGGGCTCAATGAAATCTGGCGTTGAAAAGCCAAGAAATGCATTAGACCGATAAGGAATATTTTCAGTGTTGAGGGATATGTAATCATTTGTTAAATTATCAATTTGTTTTTTCATACAACACAGCTTTCTTTTGTTATCTGATTTTGCATTGAATACACGATTAACCATTTTTTTGTCTTGATAAACTGTAACAGATAAGTATTGTTAAATGATAGGTGAGGAATGATAGTGATTAATTGTTAGTGACTATCTAATCAAATGATGCAATAGCTTGGATTAATAGTCAATGCAAAAAAATAAATACCTTTGCCTTTTGCTGTTTTACCAGAGGCTGCTTTTTCTCTACTAATAAAATCAGCTGTAGCTATAAATTAAATCAAAATGTGCACATACTTTATCAAAATATAAAAAAAAATAAAAATTCAAAATAATATCTTCACAACCAAAACAAAAACTATCCGAATTTAAAAGTGACAATCAACAGTTTACATCTAATACCGTATTCATTTTTAATTTAAATTTCGATTATTTTACTTACCATCGCTAAGAACTACTTCAGGCTGACTTGGTTTAGGTGCGTGCTTTGTCTCGATTTTGATCACATGGTGTTCTGTTTCATAAAATCATAAAATTGTGATAAAATACTTTTCTAAAATGTATAAAGGGTAAATTTACCTCCATCGGTTTCAGACAAATTAGCTTGTGGACTCTTAACTTGACCCGATATTTGTAGTGAACTAAGTGCTTCAGATTCAGAGAAGTCTGTATCGGTGTCTGTATAAAAAAGATAAATACTTAATTCATTAAAAAAAAAAGAAATAAATGTCTTACAGTCACCATGTCGTTTTCTTTCAACAGTTTTCTTATATTCGTTTAATTCGTCATCAGTGATAGAATCAAATGGATTTTTAGCATAAGGAGCCTTATAAACTGTAGCATTGTGTTGATATCCACGTTGAATTATGCCTTTTGATGCAGCTCCCATCAAAACAACATGATCGCCTGTTTCAGAAACAGACGCATCTTTAATTCTAGCTGCCTCATCCCATGAAACACCCTCAAGAATGTGTGACTGAGGGCCAGCTGATATTTTGTCAGCTCTTCTATTATCTTTTATCTAAAACATGCTCATGATTTCGTTTCAAAATAATTTCAATGAAAAAAATCAACAAATACCTGTTGCTGGAGTCTTTTAAACTCTTTTGGGTTTGTATTGGTTGGGACAAATTGTAAAGCTGCGTCAATTCTTACTGGAGTGGAATGATTTGGTGATCCATCGGCGACCCACTGCAAAAGATGTTAGCGACATTAGTGTTTATTCATGAAAATATGTTTTTAATTATTTTTTTTAAATTATAAATTATTTGACTTTGGTTTTAATAGGTTATTTTTTTTAATTCAGTGTGCCTAAAATACCCTTATATTAGTTTTGAAAAATATTTTGTTCGGTCAATATTAATAAATAGAAAATAATACAATGAATGTCGCTATCATCTTTTGGTTATTAGTAGCAAATTCAAGAGAACCAAGTATATCATAGGCACACCAATTAAAAGATTTATTTTATTAGTTTTGAATTCATTATATTTTATTTAATCAGCTATTCAAAGATATAGCTTTAAAGCCACACAATTTGCGTTTGATTTCACCAAAGCAAGGTAAATAATTTTTTGCAAGATAAACATTTCTTACATACTATTTCTTACAATTTTAAAAAGAAAAATAAGGAGATGGAATGTAATTTTGGTTTTTATAATAAAGAAAACGATATTTCTCACTATATATTATTATTTGAATTCAAGCAATTATGGTGTGCAGATTATCTTCAGCACAATTATGCACTATTTTTTTTATTACTAATGAGAATTTTTGGTTTCATACTTTAAATATTTTTTGAATATATATTTAGTTTTGCTAGTGAATGATTATAAAATAATGTTAGAAATCTCTTCCCCCTCTAACCACAATATTTATTTTTTATCTTCAAATGTTATTATTTCTACCTTAGTTATTTTTTTAGGGTCTGGTGTCCCGGTTTCTAAAATTTCCACTTTTTGGTAAACATTAGGTGAGTTTAACCACTTGTTTCTCTCTCCACCTTTACGTAAATCAGATTTTTTCCATATTCTATGTGCAAAGAAAAAAGTAAATGAGAAGTTAAGCAAACTATTATTATCAAGGGAATTTAATTTACCCTTGTTTGTACAGTTCCTCTTCTTCCAAAAGATATCCAAGAGATGAAACTGCTGGAGGGAGTTCTACATCATTTTTCGGTTTAGGAAGGTCACCTTTAATCAATGGATTTCGATAAATATAACCAGTACGATAACCCGCATTGTCCAACATTCTCATAAGAGCTTCAAATTCAGCACCACCAACACGCCACTTGGGAGCCTTTAAAAGAGAAAAGTCTTATTTACATAGATATACACAAATATATTTTTTTACTTACTTGTTGAGCACGCTCCTTATTATCTTGATTTACAACGATCGAACCTTCTGGTGCTTTACGTGATTCGTCATAAATGGCTTTTCTGGTCTCTTCAGGAATTAAATTTAGATTTTCCAATCCAAGTGGAAGTAATTTGAGTTGCGCTTCAGCAGCCTGAATAATATGATAGGTTGCAAAAAATGCTTCTTCAATTGTTTCACCACAGCATAAGGCACCATGGTTTGTCAACAAGAGTACTTTGGAGTAAGGTCCTAGGCTGCGAATTAATTTTTCTTTTTCTTCTGCTTCATAAATACCACCAGTGTAAGTATGAGAAGCGATTTCGCCAAGAACTACAGCATCTCTAGTCAATGGTAGTAAACCACACTTAAGAGCTGACACAGCAACCACTGAACTATAGCCAACGTAAATAATACAGCGAATATCGGGACGCGCGGCATGAACCGCAGAGTGTAACAAAAAATCTAAAGGCAATAATAATTAATTTGACAAACTGCTGAATGCTTTATATTTCGTTTACTTACGACTAGTATGTATTCCAAAATTGGTTGTTCCTTGCTCGATTACGGACCCTTGCATGTCTACCTTGTTTAACGAAGAAGCTGTGATTTCATTATAGAGTAATCCATATGGATTCACCATGAATTGTTCTTGATCAGCGTTTAAGCGAGCGGTAATTTGACTGCCTAGTCCTTTGGTCCAACCGTACAAATCAAGTAAGCGAAATGTTGATGCAAGTTTACAACGTAAAATTTTTTCGCCTTTTTCATATCCCATTGCTTCAACACCTCTTATATCATTAATAGGAACTACACAGTTGGCACCCTTAAAAACATTACCAATTCTAGCTGCAGGGACACCCATGATATCAGAAAGCTGCTGTAACAGCCCAGGTGGGCCTTCACGTATTTGTCCATCAACGATTCTTTCGAGTTCTTCGCGAAAGAGTCTTGAATTCATAATTGCTTCAACACGCTTGCGTCTCTCCATTTCGCGCATGTCCTATTTATTTTTGTTTGTTTATTATTATTTACTAATATTTTTTTTAAATTCAAATAGTAGAAATATTAAACTTAGATATGAACTTTTAATTACTTACTGCTTCAATATCAGCTGGACGAACTTTATTTTCCTCATCCTCTTCGGTAATAGTACCATTAGTATAAGATTGTTCCGCTTCCGTCATTTTATTCTGCAACCAAAATAAAAAAAAAATGTATTAACTGCACTGTCACTACTATAAATAGATGATGATTTAATTTACAAAAAAAAAAGTTTTGCTCTCCTTAATCGTGTTTTTGAGTTAAAGAGATAAAGACAAGAACTTACAAAATTAAATAAGGCATTTACTAGAAAATTTCAATTTTTAATTTCCTCCAACAGTACTTTCAATAATAATCCCCCCTTTTTTATGTATTCCACACAAATATCATTCAATAATTAATTGTTATGTTTCTATCTTTAGGATGAACTTGGGTGCTTTATGGTATAATTCTTCCACACTTCCACTATATATATATTTTTTTTGAATTAATGGTTCACGCTATGTATATATAACTATATATGTCGCTGTTAATCAACCACACGTATATTTTTCAATTGCATATAATTTATGATATATGTAACATATAAACTTGATTATATGATCTAATATTACTATGAAACTGACAATTTTATTACAAGCTTAAAATATAATTTCATTTTTACATAATTATAAATAAAAATATAATATAAAATTTAAAAGATACAACAAGAAAACTTAAAAAAAAAAACCATTTAAATGATGACCGATAGGTCACAGATTAATGCTCCATTTTGTTTTATTTTTAGAATTGATATGCTTACACTATTTTTTTTAAATCATGGTATTCTTGATCATAAACCATGTTTTTCCCGATGTACTTAACATTTTGTGATTGCAAAATAAATATTGATAACAAAATGCTCTTATTTAGTACAAGAACGATTTATATAGCGGTGAAAAAATCTTTTTTCTTTATTGAAAACCTGTTTAGACACTGATGTCATTGCCACTCCCTTTATTCGATAATTATGTAGTTTTCTCATGTTTACCGGCTTATAGTTTAATTTTACTTTTTTCCACAAAATAGTTTATAAAAACTAATCTTATAATCATTTTTAATGGCAATTTTGACTTACCAAAACGTTCAGTTTATTTTTTTTCAATGTTTTATTCGAAGTCAATTGATTTTTTACTGCGTTTTACTTTATTACTTAAAAGTATTTATTTTTGCACATCAAAGACTTTCTTCGTTAAATATCAAGAATGGTCAATATCTTCGTTTATAATTAACACTTTTCAACTATAATATTAAAGTTTAATCGTATAATTCCATTTAAAATACAATTAATAAGCTATTTTTTGTAGTTGCCTTTAGCTTTGAGTTCATCACTCCCAGATCACAACTAAAGCGTAATACGAATCCAAGTAGCTACAAAAAAAAGTCGGAAAAAAGATTTGTTATACTTTGTTCTAAACGCTAAGTTATAACACTTTTTTGTATTTTTTTAATATTGCTGGGCCACTGAAGAAAAAAATGTTTTTTTTTTTTTTTTTTTAAGTAAAATATTGACTGTCGAAAACAAATAAATGATTCAAGGCAAACAATTTAGTTGATATTTGAAAAATTCAGATTGAATTAGAAACGAAGCTGGATTTTGACAATCAACTTTTAAACTTGAATTTGAATGAATACTTTTTCTACAAGTCCCAAGGATTTGTAGATAGTACGAGTGACAGAGCATTTGAGTGAAAAGCTGTCTAACCGTTGCTTGTTGATATTACTGCAATTTTTAAATTTTGTATGTCAAACGTCAAAATGAATTATATTTTATGGCTATGGGCTGCAACGGATTGTAAGACAACTCATAGAGCTAAAATATAAAAATATTCTATTATTTTAGTACGCTTTCGTTGCGTATTCCAAAGTTCCATTAATTTTTTTTTTAATTTATTTAATTTTTAAAAAATAATTGTCATCACATTAAATAATATTATAATATATACATTTTCCAACTTTCAACTTTATGCTTCTTGGGGTTTAACTATATTCAAAACATTCAAAATTTTATTATTGCGCGAGTTTGCTGGAGTTGGCCGTGTATGTCTGAATATTCAAAAATATATTTTTTGTTCATTGTAAAATCATTTAAACGAAAATGATTTTACAGAAATTAATTGAAATTCTTCAAAATGATGATAACAGTGAAGCACTGATTACTATATTCAAGGGTGTTTCTGAAAAACAAGTATTAATATTTTTATATTTATAAATGTTTTTGTATCAATATAATTTTCACAACACTTCTGTTATATTTTAGAAATTTGACTTAATCGATGAGACTTTTGAAAATAAGATTGAAATATTTGCATGGGCTCTAGAAGCCATACTAGAAAATACACATGCCAGTAGTCGTTACAGGGTAAATTATTGATCAACTTTATTTGTCATATGATAAAAAATATATAATGTCGTAGTTGAAAATCTTAAATGTGTGTTTTACATCAATTTAATCTTTACAGATTATGATATATTCATTAAAAAAAATTTCTCAAACTTACATAGAAGAAACCCATTTAATTTCTATTCTGCCAGTTATTTATATGTTTTTGAACAACGTGAGTTTATCAACATTGACTGATTTAGCAGAATATTTATTACAGGTGAGTAAAATATACATTTTTTGAATTAAATAACTATACTTTTGAAATATATTTCTAAAGGAAATTTGTTTGGGTACATCAATAAACATACTTTGGAATGAATTGCTACCTCGTATTTTGCAAATAATTATTCGTAATGGAAACAAATATTTTGTATCGCCAGTCAATATCAAATTTTTGGGTTATAATTATAGAACAAAATTTGTCGAACAATTCATTAATAGCTGTGAAAATTGGAAAATGAACACTCTACCACAAATAGCATCAATGTTAAAGTATGTAAACTGACACTTAAAATTAAATTTAAGCACTGGATTCTGCTAATTTACGCTATGGTCAAAAGTCAAACTTATATATTTTTTTAACACTTCTTCTTATTTAGACAGGGTATTCCAATAACGGAAAATGAAAGATTTCTCCTTTTTGATAAATTGTGCAATTCAATTGAAAAGATGGATCCGAAAAACTTATCAACGTTTACGTATCATTTATTTGAAGCTTCTTTTAATCCTAAATTGTTTATAGGAGTATTATTTGCACTTGACAAATATTTCAAACACTACTACTGGGTCAAATCAAAAAATAAAAACGAACTAGAACCATCGCAATCAAGTGTTATGGCAAAATGTGCAGAAGACGACTTTCGGCAAGAAGCAGACGTTATAATATCGCAAATCTTTCACATAATGGAGTATAATTTTACTGAAAAAACACTTACAAATGCGCTAAAGGTATTAATTATTATTTTAATGTCTTTTTTAATTAACTTTTATTTATTTATATAGGAGTTTACATTGATTCCAGACCTCTTGTTAACTCCTTTTATGTTTGAGTCTTTGCTAGCAATGACTCGTATCAATCTGACATCAAATTCTGAAACGGTTTCAGCATCTATACTTTTTACAAAAATCATACATACAGCGATTGATAACAACTTTATTGAATTAGATATTGTTAAGTCTTCATTTTATATTAAAAATGTGTTGGAAGATTTCCCGAAAGCAAATGATATCCAACATGTTATTGAACAACTTATTTTTGATAGTTCTAAAGGTCTTGCAGTGTTAACACCTGGTTTATTTGGTTTAGCTTATTCATTATTGGGCAATAAAAAACAAAATCAGCATTTATATGATTTGGCCTCAATTTTTATATGCAACTTTTTACATAGAAGGTAAGCTGTTCCAAAAGACACTCTTCTCTATTTTCTATAACTCAATTTTTAAATATTTACAGACCTCAATATACTAGAGGAGTGTTTGAAAAACTATTATCTCTAACGATTAGTTTTCCAGAAGCATTACAATATAAAGAATGCTTGGAAAAGCTAGCAAATTCTAAAAGTTTATTAAATTCTGCTAATGATTACCATGGTGCATTGGAAAAGGTTTGAAAAAATTAAGTTTTTTTTTTTAATAATATTCAAATAAAAGTACCCAATCCTTTTATAGGCTCTTTCAGATATTCCTTGTATGAGCTCTGGCGCAGCTACAAATGTATTAACCTTGGTTTTACCCTTATTAAGAAAATCAACAAGAACTAATTTGCGAATGATTTTCACAGAGGCTTTAAGGAAGGCAGTTACTGATAGTCATTTGGGAACTCGACAAATGGCTTGTTATGGATGTACTTTACTACTAAAACAAATAAAGTACAGTGAGCTAACAAAAATCACAAGACATAATCTTACGGCAGCATTTATTACCGGGTACAGTTTGATAAATCAGATGACACAAATGAACCGTAATAATCTCAACTCACATGATATGTTGACTCTAGAAATTTTCGGGATTTTAACTAAGTAAGTACAACATCAGAGTATTATTAAAATTTTGATTGATCGTTATTTCCTTTTCAAGAGTACTTGGTCAAAACTTCCAAGTAAAAGAAATACTATATAAAGGTTTACGAAAAGCAGCTGAAGCAAATTTAAAGGTTTTACCGCATATAATTGATCTAATGATAGGTCAATTCAAAGAAGTTGTTGCAATAAACGATATCAATCAAAGTATCACTTTAAAGTTGGATAAATTAATAGTTGACAACTTGGAAACCGTAGTTGTAAAAGATCATTTTGGAATTATCATGGAGCTGCTTGTTCATTGTCTAGTTGTAGCAGATTCAAATAAAATCACGTTTGAAAACATTTTTCTACGCAATTTCCTAACAGCCTGTTTAGTTAAAGTTCTTCTTTTAAATTTGGAAAAACTTGGAATTGTAAGTTTTCATGATACTATTTTTTTTTTTATTTTCTTCATTTAATTTCATTTAAGACTGGCACACTTACTCAAGGAAAGTACATTATAGCTACTCAATTTTTGAACTTTTTGGAAGCTATAATGTCCTTCGGTATTTGGACAGCAACTCCATCGAATGGATTTATTCCAAAGTTACTTAAAGTATATGATCATTTTAACCATTGCTTTGATGAATTGAAGGTAACACCCTTATATACAAAAAATCAAAACAAAAATATTAACATGAAGCCATTTAATAGAGATTAGCAAACCCGAAGACTGGAAATAAACGTAAAAAAGAAACATGGCTCAAAAATTTACAAAATATTAAATGCGTATGGGACTTAGAAACAATTTTGAGATTTTTAAATATTTATTACGGGTAAATATACACATTTAATCAGCTCACTTTCAAAAATATAAATATATGTTTAATTTCCTAGTTTGAATTATTACGGGCTTACAGCGGATCTTGTTGATCAAATAAGATCAAAACACCTGTTGAAAATAAAACTTCTCAAATCAGCGTCTGTATATTTCCAAACACTTCGTAATGAACCTCATTATCTTCAAGTTAATTATAGTAAGAAACATTTCAATCAACTATGTGAATGTTCCAAAGTAACGTTTGATCGTCTATTCTAGTATGTATTTGACTGAATTTATTTCACTTTTAAAAGTAATTATCTTTCAACATGTTTTTTTTCCACAGTGATGAAAATGATAATTTTTGTTCTGAAGAATTTTTGCTTCTTTTTGAAATTTTTAAACAAACTATTATCACAGCAACAAAAGTTTTTGATCGCAAATTTGAATTATTTATATTGAATTTGCCGAACGATGCTAATGAGGATTTTTCGTCCAATATTTGTCGTATTATAGCACAAATGACAAATTTTTTACGAAAATTATGTGTGAAAAATTCTGAAGCCTTAGAATTTATTGATAATACTTTTGATACAAAATTATTTGTGATAGCTGTTTCAACTATTGATATTCTATTAGTACAATTACCAGCAGGATTGCCATTCTGCTTACAAGTAACTGATTTTGTTTTTTTTTAAATAATAATTTTATAATAATTCTATATAATTTTTTAGGTCTATGATATGATTCTTTCAATAACAAAAGAATTCATATTCAGTTCAAAAAGTCTTGGTATTGTGTTCAAACTTTTATTTGCTTTAAGACAAAAGTCAAAACCATTTGGTATGAAATGTTATTTTCCCATGATTGTTGATAAATTTTTATTCAAATTTTTTCAGGTGACTTTGATATTAATATTGCAAAATTATTGTCAAAAGAGTATGATCATATAAATCCTGAAACTGCAGATACTGAAAGTTCGTTTGAATTAAAAGGAATTACGAAACAAACACTTGAACCATTTACAAATTATTTTCTAATATCATTGAAATCACAACTTGACAAAAATGCTTTTTTGTTAAAAAAAGCAAATTCTTTGATTTATAGGCTTATAAAAATACCTGGGCAAAAGAAATATTCTGAACAAATTATAAACCAAATAAAGGAAATTGAGAAGTTGACTATAAACCTATTGATAGCTGTCTGTAATACAATGATATGTATAGTAAATTCTAAAGTAACTCTTGGAAGTGTTTCAGACAATACTTTTAGAGCATTAATTTCACTTTATTCAAATGGCGAAAAATTGGCTAGAATTTACTTAAATCATCATTTGGCAGTGATTGAAGAGATAGATTTCTTTGGGTTGAAGTAAGTACAAGCCACCAGTGTTAGTTATCTAGTTATCTTTTAAATTTTGTTCCACAGGGAGTTATGTATGGCTACTAAAAAACTAACTAGACCAGTTGCTACATTTATACTTTACATTGAAGAACTATCTACAGTAGCAGCAAGTAGTGATAAGTTAACAGGTAATCAGGCACGCCAGAAAATATTGAGAGATGCCCGACTTATACCAAAATATGTATATTGGTTTGAAAAATTTAGTGTAAATATTAAATGTTTGTTTTGTTAGAGTTGATTCCCTAAATATTTTCTCAACAGGTTGAAATTATTCGACTCAGTAATAAAACAAATCAACCCTTCAACAAATATCTTCATCTTGGTATATATCGTGACTTTAGAATTAAAACTGAAGAACTTCGTAAAGCCATTAACAAGAAAGTAGGACCAATTGAAATACAATCTCACAACAGTGCCGAAGATTTTGAAGGATTTAACGAAGACACCGAAGACAGTGATCAGGAAGACGTTCAGACAATCAGTGAAGAAGTTAGCACAAA
Source organism: Culicoides sonorensis (assembly GCA_900002565.1). Lineage (NCBI taxonomy): Eukaryota > Metazoa > Arthropoda > Insecta > Diptera > Ceratopogonidae > Culicoides > Culicoides sonorensis. The sequence continues at coordinate 38,140 of LN483496.1, read as the reverse complement.
CAAACGTAAACGAATAGCTTAAAACTTAAACGAAAAATTTGTGTTTTTCAACGTAGGCTTTTAATTTAATTTAATTAATATAACAAATTAACATTCAGCTGTCTTATATGCATCTTTAATGTTTGTATTTCTTCCTTTAGTAATATAAGTTGAGCTTTTAGCAATGCATTTTCTTGCTCTAAGATGCTTGCTCTTAAAATTATCTAAATAAAATTTACAAAAAAAATTAATATTGATTAAAAAACTCAAAAGTAGATGAATGTACCTGATCTTCTCTGACTTTTCGAGCATCACGAGACTTTTTCGCAGCTTCATTATTTCGTCGCCTGCGTTCAAAGTATTTTTCATCTTTTTGATCATCAGGTATTGGTCTCTTCTCATTTCTGTTTCTCCTTATAATTGACATTAAACTCATATTCCTTGAATAAGGATAAGACACATGACTATTAGGGGCAGCTGAAACAAATTTGTAAAGACATTTTTTATACTTTTTTTATTGTAATTTTAATAGTAAGTTGTTTAATTTGTGTTAAAACAAGAATTGTCAGTAATAAATCACGTTTTGAAAAATAAGTAGTTACTGGATGTTATTTTTTAAATATATTTCGCAAAAAAAATTAAAAAAAAATTTTGAAAATAATCAAGACCAAGGGATAAATGAAATGGGCGGAAATGCTTTTTGCTTCAAATGAGATTGAATTATAATTTACCAATATTATTTGGTGGAATTAGTATGTTGTAAGACTTTAACAACTGGAGTGCGGAAAAATTAAAATTTTGATTAGAACAATCCATTAGGGTGAAAAGTTGCTTAGTTTTTTAAATAAGTTTTTTACTCAACTGATAATCAGAACTACAAATAAAATTATAACTGTTATTCAAAAATATTTAGTTATTCAACTTGATTACTTAAGCAACTTAACTCTGAAAATATAAACAGCCAATAAAAATTCATTGTTACACAAAAACAACAGTTTTCATATCGGTTTTCCAGCAAACTCCACCCCTTTTATTATACAATTGGTTGGTTAATCAGTTTTTTTTTGTTACTGGTATTATTTCATAAAACTTGTTTAATATGTAAAACAATTTTCACGATTCTTGGTCGATCGTTAATAATATTAATATTTTAAATATATATATAATGTGCAATTAAAATACTACTATTTTATTATCAAATCACCCCGAAATTCCTTGATATTTTTAAGGTTTGATAATCAACAACACATGAACTATGGTACTTAAATAGTTGTGTTTTGTTTGAAAATTACCGTTTGAAAAATAAATTATATTCCATTAAAGCAATTCTTAAATGTCCTGTGACTATCTAGTTAAAAGTTTCATGAAAATTGATTTAAAACCCGAATTCTTTGTGTTTCGGATGAATCAAATCATATTACATCCTGGAATAAAAGCTTTCTAACAGTTATCGTAATGGATGGTTTTGATTACGAAGTTTTAACTTTTTATAAAGATTATGTTATGATTGAAAGAATGAAACAAATATTGAACTGTTAAAATTTTACTAAATTTTGTTTAGTTTTTTCAAGGAACCGAATATATCAAAAATATTAAAATGAGGAATAGGAAATCATAAATATAATAATGGTTCATTTTGTCAACCTATTTATTTTGTTTCTTATTTTTCTGATTTAAAATCTAAAATCTACTATCCAATCTACTAAGTATCTAATAACTTGAGGAAATAATTTGGAAATTGTTAAACCAATTTTGGAAATTATAAAAAGAGATTATATCATGTTGTAATTCTGATTTTCAAAGCGAAGATTTAGCACACTTACCTTCTTTACTTTTTTGATCAGGTCAGGAAGGCGAAGTTCAAGCAATTAGGAACCAATAAGTTTTAATATTTTTTACAAGAAAACAAATTTTTTTTCGAACCTCTCGAATTTTTAAAGTATTTTGACGTTTTCTATATGTTATAACGGAACTACCGCTTTTTAATCATCTAACCTTTGATTCACAAGGTTAATTATTTTTGTGAATAATTTATAAATGATGTGACAATATATCAAAACGCCATACAGTATAATATTTATGTTTACGATATTTTTGAATATAAAAATATTTCAATATGACCAGATGTCATCCAAACAGAATTTCTCACAATTAATGTCGTCAGTTATATATGATTTTCTAACAAAACAAATTAAAAATCATTAGAAAAACAAATAAAAACAAAAAAAAAATCTTTGATAATGTTGTCTATTTAACCCTTGACAAATGCTAACAAATAGTGATTTTGTTTCAAGCTATAATTTAGAAAAAACATCCTGACACGCAACTTATAATGAATATGATATATGATTTACTTTATTTAATATAACCGTGAATGTAAAAAATATTATGTATCGAATTTATTTGTCGTTGTTTGTCTTAACTCATAAAAAAAACAATTAAATGGTCTAGATAAATTTTCAATGAATTGAATATAATTTTTTTTTATAATTTAATTAAAATAAATAAACTTCAGAATACATGCATACTGATGTAATTGGCTATGGAGTTAAAACCAAAATGCTAATGGGCTGTTCTTCCTTACAAAAAAAAAAAACATGTTTAGAAGAAATATAACAGTTATATATATTATATTTTATATTTATTATTATTTTATTTTTTTAAATTGTGCGGTTTTTTGTTAACTACAACTTTCTTAAAAATTTTCGAAAAAAGATGCTCAGGAAGGTAAATTCTATTTTAAAATACCACTACTCACTAGCTTATTCAAATAAAACAACGATAACACGGTTTGACATAATTATTCGAAGTAATTTACTTTTCTGGTCCCGTTAGGGTCTTAAAATATATAAAATATATAAAAATTAGCGTTCACAGACTTCTTTTGTTAAATTGAACGTATTTCAGATTTTTTTCAATGTTTAAGATTAACTCTCTCATTTCTAAAATAATGAAACACCAATTTAACGATTTAAAAACCGTATGACCTCGAATAAATTTGTCAACCGTGTAATGCTTTTGAATAAGATATAGTAAAACTCACCTTCGATAAGAAGATCAAATCCGATTGCTTCTTTCTTTGAAAAATTTTATTCGAAAGTTGCAGTTATTAGTAAAAATATACTAACAGAAAAACGTTAAAAAAATTTACAAGGATTTATATATCGCACTAACCGACCTTTATAAGTTTTATTCGTGCCGAATAGCGTTCATTGAAAGAAAATCATTTTTTGATTGAAATCCGTACACAGGTACAAGAGTAAACGCTAATTGAATGTAATTATCTAAGTCTTTTAATTCATCTACGACTTCTCTTATAAATGGTGGACTATTTGATGTATGGTAAAATACGCGAATATATAAGGTTACAGTTGTTGAAGACCGCTTGCCTTCCATATCAGTATTGGTAGAAGTTAATTCAGGACACATTTTTCGGATAAAATATTGAAAAACTTGCATAAGTTGGGAAGGAGCCATTGCATTATCTTTATCATTTTCCAGATTTGTATCTGTAGAAAAATAGATATTATTAATGAATTAAACCAAAAATAAATTTTAAAGGGATCATACAGGAGCTCACTGAACAAATTCCTGCTGAGCATTCACTTTCATAATTCCACCTACGTTTAAGTAAAACTGTAAAATTATCAATTGAGCAACCTGTTTCCTCGTCTAGTAATAAAAAAATTGATACATTTTTGAATTAAAAATTTTTAACTATTAAATAATATTTATCTAACATTCAAACTTATCATTTCCTAAATGAGTCCAAACTTGAAACTCTACTAAAGCTTCTCGAGGTAGATTTCTTACAACCACATAATCAATAATGGCATTTGTGCTTTGGGACTCCCAAACTTTACGTGCAGCATTAATGTCTTTTTGTTTTGTTACATAACAAATTCCCTGGTACAAATCATAGTGTTTTTTTTCGTGAATAATGTAAAACGATTTTTTTTACCTGCAATACATCTCTTAGTTTTCCATTGGTATTTATAGTTTCGGCAATTCTACTTATGTGTCTCAAGACTAGTTTTGATTGAGCATAAATTCCACCTTCAATTATTTCCAAATTACCAGGAATAAGACCTATAAATATAATTTTAATTGAATACTGGGAGGTTTTATCTATGGAATTCTCACCAATTTGTCCCGAAATATAAGTTATATTTCCTATCTGTAGATCAAAATAGTCCAAAATATAAAAGTAAAAAAATATTAGTAGTAAAAATATTTAACTTATTTATTTACCTTGATTGATTGACTATAAGGACCTATGTTAGCCGGGGCCCAATGGCTTATTCCTTGAACATGTAAAACAGTCTTTTTTGAATAGTCATCAGCATTGATTGTTTTTGGCTTGTGAGCAATTGCTTCCATAATAAGAGAACAATTGGTTGGCAACTCGCATTCAACACAAATACGTGTTGGGGGATTTTGAAAATTGATTATCTTTAAGTATGCTGTATTTATAATATTAAAATGGTTCATGTTATCTATGTAGAGAGATATAGTTACTAAATCATTTAATGAGTAATCATTTGTTGTCATCATTTGTTCAATTTTTTGCAGCCCCTCGAATATTGCAATTGCAGGATTAGAAGAGCTGCATTGAATACCAGTCAAAAACAGCCATCCTTTACGATTCACTACTGATTGGGGTTTATTTTCAACATAAATATAATCCCTCGAATTAATAGTATTTATAACTTCGTCGTCATTTAAGGCACTAAAAGAATCATTTTCGTTATTATACAGGATTTCTTCATCCGATTCTTGAAACTGACAAAAATCTCTACTGGTTTTTACTTTATATTTTATGGGCGATATTTTAGGTGCATGTTTTAGTTTTGTAAAGTTAATATATCCAACAGGACAAATTGGATCAGCAGAGCTCATGACAATTTGCATGTCGGAACTATTGAAAAAAAATAAAAAAAATATAGAATTTAGTTTTTGTTCAAACTTCTTATGTCCCTTACACGACAATACGTTTCTTAAACAATGGACAATCTAGAGTGAAAGTTTCATACTCTCCTCCTTCACCACAAACATTTAGTTTATATTTTTCGTGCATACAACACAAATGTGACTTTAAATCACCAATTGATTTTCCAAGATGATTTGGCATTAATCCTAATGCCGCAATCTAGATGTAATAAAAAAATATGTTCATATTAAGATGACTAGCCTTCTTGTTGATGAGCTATCAATTTTATTGTTTGTTGACTTTATCAGTTAATCATTTTGCAAAAAGAAAAATGTCTCTTATTATTTTTCTAACATACCTTTATAATTATTGCGTCAATTTTACAATCAATCATTTCTTGCAACAATTCCGTTTGATCTCTACGCCATAAATAAGTAAGAGAAATTAGTTCAAGGCGTTGGCACCTAAAAAATAGTAAATCTTTCAAATTCTTTGATCTCCGTGCTTAATCATTCAAATTATTACACATTCTCTACTCTAACTCTTTGATAGTCAGATAATATAGCTCCACACGCGACACCTTTGACATTTTCAGCTTCTTTGATGTCTTTTAAGAGTTTGTATAAATCTTCGACTTCATCGTTGTCAGTAGGCTCATAAGACTTCCCTTTTTGAAGCGAATTACCTTTAATTTTAATAAGTATATCGCACATATATATTTAATATTTTTCGAAAGTCTCAAGACTTGTCTTCACCTTTAGTTTCTTTCCGATAAAGTGGAAGTTCCATAGCTTCTGCAATCTTTTCAATACCCTGATGTCCAACCGTTTGATACATATAAGAATCAAGTTCATCTGTAAGTTGCAAAAGTGAAATATTATTTTTAAATCAGAATCTAGTTACATATGATAATTACCTTTATCTTTGGGATGAAGATTACCCAATGCTACTATCTGAAAATTATTAAAAACTTAGGTATATAATAAATGAATTTTATTATTTAAAAATTAACCTCATGTCCCTCTGCTTGAGCTAATAAAGCATTGAAAATTGAATCTTTTCCACCACTTATTAAAGCAACAACACGCATTTTCTTCTAAGTAATGAAATTTAATTTTTTATATTGTTCTCTGCCACAATATTACGTTTATTTCTAATGGTAAACTAACCTTATTACAAATTTACACACGATCTCATTGAGCTGAAAAGAAAATGAAACGATTTTTCCTTGCAGAACTAAAGTTTCTACTAATGTTAAAAAATATAATCACACAAATGTAAACATTAGTGATTTTAGGTCAACTTTTTTCATACATGTACTTTATTGGTCAGTCTATTTTAAAAATCTTAACAGTCATAAATGAACTATGCATAGATTAACAAAAGAGTAGAGTGGAAGTTATATATTAAACTTATTAAACTTAGGTAATATTTCCTTTTCCTTCCATTATATTTTGAACTTTATATAGTTGTTTTTAATTTTCATGTGATAGTAAACACCAATTAAAATTGTATTACCCTTACTAATCCGAACACAATTTCGTCGAGTTATTTTATTTGAAATAATCAAAATGAAGAAACACGTTTGTTTTTGATTTTTATTTCATACTAATACACAGATTTTTATTAGCTTTAAATTAAAACATTTTTATTGAATAAAATCAAATTTACTGTAATCCTATTAAGAACATCCAATTTCAAATTTGATTTTGTAATGTAACTAGCTATTAATAACATTTTAAAATACTGAACTTTAAAATACAAAGCATTTAAATAAGTTAAAATAACATAAAAATTACATTATAAAAAATTATAGTAGAACCAAAACCTTAGTTAACAATTAAGTTAATTTAAATTGTTTTCAATTTTGAACATGGAACACACAAAGTTTGATAGTGTTCTCTTAATTTAGTGATATTATTCGTTCTATAGACATGTGTCCAATTGGCAATCATTGCAAGATTTTGTCTTTGATTAGGTGTTAGCAGTGGATTAGGGTTGCCTTCAGGGTTCTTTGTTCCACATTTAGTACAAATAGTGCAAATATTACAATACCACTGACCTAGAAGTAAAAAAAAATATGAATTTTTAAACTTACAATTTACATCGAGATGGAATATTTTAAATGAAAATTTTTATTGATATTCACATCATTAACTATCCCACCCAATGCCAAATGTCATTATTTTAGAAGATAGCTTTTAAAATTTTCCTATTAATCATTTTTTTCTTAATAACTCTAAAGTTAAGTTCATTAAGTCAGCCAAAAAGGATTTATTGTTTTTCTTCTTATCTGATTATTAAGTAATTATATTGTGTTGTGAAAATGAGTGATCCAAACATAGAAACAAGCGAAAATGTCGAAGCTGTTGTAGTTGCCGATGATGATGAAAATTACAAGCCGCCACCAGAAAAAACATTGAAAGACTTGTTAGAAGCTGATAAAGAAGATGAAAGTCTCCGAAAATACAAAGAGGCACTTTTAGGTGAAGTTGCTAGAGAAGAGGCTATTATTGTGGAACCAGATAATCCTAAAAAAGTTATTGTCAAGAAACTGGCATTGGTTGTTCCAGGAAGAGAAGATGTTGAATTAGATTTAACAGGAGATCTTTCAGATTTAAAGAAACAAGTAAATTATAAGTGCCCAATGCAAGTATATTTTTAATCTTAATTTTTAACAATACAGGTTTTCGTTTTGAAAGAAGGAACACAATACAGGATCAGAATTGATTTCATAGTACAAAGAGAAATTGTTCATGGTTTAAAATACGTTCAAAAAACATCTCGTTTAGGTGTAACTGGTATGTATTTACTTTACTAAATAGAGGAAATTACTGATAAGTTTTGATAAATAATCTCTAAGACGAGTCATTCTTATCATATAGTATTTACGTGATAATTGTAGAACATATTGTGTTATGTATGTTTTTATTAAAAGTCAAATGAGTTTACTACTTAATAATTAATAGACGTAACTCTTGTTTTGTAGTTGACTCTATGAAATACATGGTTGGTTCTTATCCTCCAAAGAAGGAAATTCAAAACTATTTGAGTCCTGTAGAAGAAACTCCGTCAGGTTTAATGGTAAATATATTACAATTTAAATGATATATAAATTAAATTTTTATTTTATATAACTAAAGGCCCGAGGATCTTATGCGGTTACATCTTTGTTTACTGATGATGATAAAAACGAGCATTTGAAATGGGAATGGTCGTTAGAAATCAAAAAAGATTGGCAATAAAAACAAAATGATAGGTTACAAAATTGCTCAACTCTTCAAAACGTAAGGACTTTAACTCCTATAATGTATTTATCTATTTTAATTTTTATTCATTTTTCAGATGAAAATTTTTAATCTAATCGTAAATATTGCTTCCTCATTTACTTTTCTTGTTATAAATAATTGTCAATTTTTTAAAACAAGCAATCATATAGCATTTATAAACTAACGGAAAAGAACTTCCTTAAAGATTGTCATAATATGATTAGGTATAAGCATCGCCATTATTAAATACTTTCATTAATAGCAGTATTTTCTTATGTTCACATCAAATTTGTAATTCATGAAAGTTAAGATATTCAGAATTTAAGGATAAATTTGTTACTATTGTAAAAATGCATTTAAATAGCATTTTTGGTATAAATACAAAATGATAATGTTACAACGCCCAAGAGACCAATCAATGTTGCCTCGGAGTTAATAAATAAATATTCGTAAAAAAATAATTAATTTTACTAGTCTTACCTTCAGGTACATTTCTTAGTCCTAAACAATAAATATGGTATCCTCGATCACACTGTCCACAAAATAGCATTTTAGATTCATCTGTAGTTCGCATACACTTGCTACAATTTTTACATTCTGCACATTTCCAATTGTATTCCATAGCTCTTTTAACCATTTTAGTAGGCATTTTAATGCAGGTTGGGTGTGCTATATAAAGTATTAAATTAATATGATGAAAGAAAAATTAAAACATAATTTTACCTTTTCGATGACAAGCTGAACACTCAATAAAAATTTCCGGATGCCCATATGAATTTTTATACTGTGTTAATTCACATACCGCGCATAATGGATCAAAAACTTCATTATCCTAAAATTCGTAAATTGTTCATTATGTATGCGAGTTGATAATTAAATTTAGTGTTTTACCTCTTCGTCAGAAGAACTACTATCACAAGAGTCATAAGAATCTGACGATGAGGAAGCGTGATCTTCTTCTATATCTTCTGAAACATCACTTTCACTACCACTATAATCATTTAAAATTTTTTCTCTCTTCTTTAACAGTGCATCAAGCTTTGAATGATGAATAAGAACTGTATTTACAGGATAACACCTAAAATTGAAAGTCATGATGAGTGTTAAAATATCTTAAATTAAATATCTATGTCTTACGCTAATTCCTCTGCACTGTATGGTTTATAAAATTCTGAAAACTGTCCAGGAACTAACGATATTGGATAGTTTGTTTTTTCAAGTCTCGGTTCATTCTTAGCAGTAATTTGTTCGGATTTGGATTTTGGTATGTGAATAATTAATGTTTGAAGATCAATACAACTTTTCCTAGATTGAAAACGTCTTGAAAAAAATCGAATAGTCAGATTATTTCACATTTTATATTGAGAAATTTGGTTTTATACTCACTCTTTATTAAGGATAGCATTCCAAGATGCAGCGGTTTCTATAGCTTTATCTTTTTGAAGTTGCCCTTTATTTTCTTGCTCAAACCGAAGTAATTTTTGTCGATGACTAAATTCTAAGAATTGTTTTTCTCTTTGATATCTTCTGTATTCTTCATACTTTTCTGGGTAATCATTACACATAATGTCTAATATTTCTGAAGCAATAACTGCAGTTAACCCAAGGTCACACATCTTCTCAGATACAAGGCCTCGTTCCATCATGAAATTTCTTTCTTCCATTTCAACTGGACGCCTCATCAAGTCCGGATATTTTCTTTTAAAGCTTTTAATTCCTAGGTATTCTGATATCTGCTCTTGTATCATATATGTTTCACTTGATCGCTGTTTTTGACCATGTTTTTGGGGCCAATCGTATTCCGCTAACATGTCTACAGTAAATTCTGTTCGACTGTAGGAAGAAAATGATCAAAATGTTATATAACTATTACTTAATTACTCAAATGTTTACCCTTCAGGTTCGCACACTTCCATTTTGCCTCGTTTTCTTTCACGACCTTCATTTGTTGCACTTGCACTACTGAGTTGTGAGCTTTGAGATTCATCCAAAAATTCAGGTAAGGTTCTATTGATAAAAAAGTATAATTTTATATAATAATAAGATTAAATTGAAAAAAATACTAACTTATATGGGGTTTGAATAACATCACCACCCATCATTGTGTCTTCTTCAAAAATTTGCAATGAACTCTTGCAATTATTTAATTTTACCGGCAATTTTTGTAGCGATACCTGTAAAATATTAATAAATTAACTATTTTTTTTTATTTAGTGTTTTCATAAGTTTGAACCAACCTTCAAATCTGTCATAGAGATTGTTTGAGACTTATTGGAATCGAAAGAGCTTTGTGCATTTTCATTTGATAAAGATTTTCTTACTTTTCCTAAACTTCCACGTTTTCCTCTTCCTCCTCTGCCTTTGCCCCTTGTTGAGGCATAACGATTATAAATTGAAAAAGTGGGTGAATCATCTTGCTCGAATCCTGCATCCATTTTAACTTGAAGAACTTTACCATCCTTAACAATTTCTACAGTTTTTCCTCCACGACCACGGCCTCTCGGTCTTCCTCTTGTTGGAGTTTTTCTATTTTCATTGGTTTTTTTTTGCCCTAAAACATCCGTTGCTGCAATTTCGCTAAAATTGGTAATATCTTTTTCAGATAATTCACTTTCCTTGGGTGATTTTATGGTCTCCATGACTTTTTTCGGTCTACCTCTTCCTCTTTTGACTGGTGTTGTTTCCAATAATTCTTCTGAATTATTAATATTTTCTGTCGATTTATTAATATCCTCCATTATATCCTCTTCGTTCTTTTGTCTCTCAACAGAACTGCTATCGTCATCAATGGTAATGCAAACTGTTTCGATTTCAGGTTTTGAATAGTTGTCAAATATATCTTCCTGTAAATCATCCGTTTTTTCTGGGTTTGCACAAAAGTCAGATAAAATAGGAACTGCTTTGTCTGTGCCATCATTATCTAACTTTATAGAACAATCTAGAGTTGAGGGATCTAATGTTTCTGAATTCTGTGAATCAAGTTTAATTTTTTTCAAAGAACCTTCTTGATCTTGTTCAATATATTGATTATTTCCTCTTTTTATGGATTTATGCTGTGAAACTGTATCATTTTTGAATGTTTTTAAAATAATTGGTGAACTCGGCTGAACACTTGTTGCTGAATTTGTGTCTGGCTCATTAAAATTACTATTGCTTTCTATATTTGAATCATTGATAACAAGAGAAGAACACTTAACGGTAGTCTTAGTGTCACTTGTGTTGGATTTGTTTATTTTGAGAATTATTCGAGGGGAATCTGGATTATCGTTTTTTGTAACAATAACACTATTATTATGTTGATGTAAATTTGTTTCGGAACTCTCTGATAAAGTTTCCGTTATGTTATTTTCATACGATACATCCATCTTGCTGTCGGTTAATTCACTTGATACTAAATCTGGATTCGGAGAATTTATTTTACTTTCTAAATCGTAGTTTTCTTCTACTTCTGTGCTAGAGCTTATCATGTTAGATATATCGTCTTTGCATATTATTTTACTTCCTCCCATTTTTAATATAAGTTTTGGCACAGTCTGTGTTGTATCTGTTTGATCTATTGTATTATTTTTCAAGGTTATTTTTGGTATTAAAGAATGCTGTGCATCATTAAATTTTTCTTCATTGTCTTCATTACTATTTTCATCGCTTAACTCACTACTTTCATCAACTTTCAAACATTCAGGATGAGTCGACTTTATCAATAATTTTGGTATAGAATGAGACTGTGATGAATGATTATCTGGATGATCAGTATTTGATGTACTTGTTTTGATTGTAAGTTTTGGGATTGGTGGCTCTGGAATAGGTTTAATCGTCAATTTTACTCCTAAAAAATTTTGAAAAAATAAAAAAAAACTGTACTTGAATAATTTAATTAATTATACCTGATGCAGTTAACATTCCTTCTTCATGTCTAGATTTCTTTTCATGTATTTTTGATTGAGTGAATTCTTGAGAATTCTGGTGATCTATCTTGATTGTGAGCTTCGGAACTACCGTATGAAAACTCTCTGTATTGGAAGATGATGTACATTCAACTGAGGAGGTTGATGACAAAACTGAAGTTGGAGTTGAATGAGAAATGTTACGAATTGTCAATTTAGGGACTATATGAGTTTCTACATTCGGCTCAAAACTAGTATTTACGTAGTCATTACACTCAGAAACAGCGTTGGAGTGAGATTTGATCAATCGCTGATCACTTTCTACATCATAATTTGTTTGCTCAGAGCTGGGTGGTTTAATGGGTTTAATAATAATTTTAGGTGAATGCTGCTGTTCAGAATTATTTACTTGGGGAATTTTAATAACCGTTTTTATTGGTTCTCTATTTAAATTGATTTTTAGAGGTTCAACTTTTCGGTTGTCCATATTATTATAATGAGATCCTCCTTGATATACAGAACTAAATGGTCGAGTCAAAAAATTTTCCAAAATACTTTTACCTTGGTGTTTTGATACCGGTGGCAAAACTTCGTTTATATTACTTTTTATATTGAAAATGTTTAAATCATTTGATGCATGGGTCATCTGATTATTAGCGTCATCATTTTTTATTAAAGATTTTTCTAAAATTTCTTCACGTTTGACATAGGTTGAACTGCTACATATGGTTTGGCTTTGATCAATTATATTTACTTTTGAATTATCACTACTCAAATTTTGACCCTTATGATTACTTTCTAAATTACTATTATGTTCAGCGATCTCTTCCACATTCATTTCACGTCATATCTATATTCACTCCTAGATAATTTTGTATGTTTTTCTCACTCAGCTTATTATCCAAAAAATCAAATGTTTAAAGTCTGGAGTTTCTCATATAACCTATCAACCTTTAAAGAAACTATGTTTGTATTTATAATTTTTTTTTAGGTAGTGTAAGTTGTCCCGCTTCCTTATGGTATTTATTTTGTTTATGTGATTGAAATAAAAAAGGAAGCAAATTTTTCTAACCTCATTTAGAAAATCTGATTATCAAGATTTAATTTGTTAATATGTTCAAATAATATTTTTGCTAGCATTATAATTAATCTATCTAATGAATATTTGTTCTTTTGTATTGATTGGGTTGATGACGTCCCACACAAAATTTGAAAAATCAAAGATTAGCATTAAGCTTCACTTAGTTTAAAAAATATAATACTTCATTAGAAAAAATTATGCATTGAATTTTTTTTTATATATTTTTTTAATTAAATAAAAATAATCTAATTTAATTTTCGTAAAATTTTATTTAGGTTGAGAATCCGCGTCTTGATGAGCGCTTACTAGTGATAAAACTGAGAACCATAGTGACAGTTTGTTTTTTTTTTAAATTATCAGATGGCTCGTTAAATAATGTATCATTCACATTAACAAATTATCAAAAGAGATTCATTAAAATGATGTTTGCTTTCATAGTTAAAATAAAACTTGGATTAATAGATTTATGTAACCTGATCATTTGGTGCATATTTTGATACGTTTTCAAATTGCGATTCAATATTATCAGGTAAACCCAATTTATTTAAGTTTAAACTCTATTTGATAAAAGGGTGATGCAAATATTTTCCTCTTAAATTATGGGGGTTTCATTTCGTTCTTTAGATTGAAAATAATCAGTAACTTTTATTCGTTTTGAAAATTTAGGTAAAAAATAGCAAATTTACCAAAGGAGGATAACCTTTTTCTTTACAAAATGAACTATTCTTTTCAGTAAATTTTTGAATTTTTCTCTGTCGTTCGAAAAAACTTACATTTATCGAATTGAACACATTAGGGCTTCTATTTGTATTACTAAATGATGTTAAATTATACATCACAAGAAATATTTAGTTAAATAAGATTAAGTAAAACAAAAAATAATGAACTAATAATAAAACGAATGGAATTTGGATTTTAAAATGGCATTTTTTTTTTTTTGACGTATCATTTGTGACGCTACTGATTTGGGCAGGAAGTTCAACAAAGTTAGAAAGAAAAAAATATTTGTGATTAATTTGTTTTATTAAAAAGTAAATTATTTGTAAGTCTTTTATAGCTAAACACTTCATTTTTAAGGGTATATAAGATTGAGTAGAAAAAAATTCAAGAAATTCTGGAATTGTGTTCAAAAACTTCTATTTTAAAACTGCGCGTTGTTTAGAATTTCAAAGTTTTCATTCATATTACAAGTTATTTAATAATAATTTCATTAAATGGCAAAGCTTTGAGTGGAAATAAAGCTATTTGAGTATGAAAAACAAGTGTAATATGGAATTTTCACTACTTTATGAAGGCGTAATTTGTATATGGGTGGGTCTACACATGTATTTGATTTGTAGAGATAAATACGCACGTAACTATAAAATTAAACTGAATTAATAAATTCTACTTTCTCAAAGATAACAATTCCCACGGTCATTATTGTATTTTTTTCGATCTTGTGTTTTTGAATTATTTGTTGCTTTTAAATAATTTATCAAATTAACAAGGAAAAGGGTCAACGAAATGATTCATGATTTTCATATGTTGCATCTGACGTCATTCCCATATCCGTTCTTTTCTAAAATAAATACAGTATATGAGATCTTTTTAATTTTTTTCCAGAATTATCATCTATAAATCGTTGAATGTCATTCCAAGTGAATTGTTTAAACGTTTAAAATCTTAAAAATTTAAAAGAATACATATAAAAAGAAATATATTTAAATAAAATGCGTGAGTACAAAATAGTAGTGCTTGGTAGTGGCGGAGTTGGGAAATCTGCATTAACCGTGCAGTTTGTACAGGTAATTTTGTTTTTAAGTATTTTAAAATACAGTTTAGACTTTAACTCTAATAATTATTTTTTCTCTTAGGGAATTTTTGTAGAAAAATATGACCCTACAATTGAAGACAGTTACAGAAAGCAAGTTGAAGTTGATGGACAGCAATGTATGTTAGAAATTTTGGATACTGCGGGAACAGTAAGAAGCAATTTTAATTTGAAAGCTCTGATAACATCTACATTTATTGAATTTTTTATGAAAACTTTTAGGAACAATTTACTGCCATGCGTGATCTTTACATGAAAAATGGCCAAGGTTTTGTTTTAGTATATTCAATTACTGCACAATCAACATTCAATGATTTACAAGATTTAAGGGAACAAATTTTACGTGTCAAAGTAAGTTAATCATTTAATTATAATTAAGTAAAATATCTAAAGCAAAATTGTGACATTAATTCTAGGACACTGATGAAGTTCCTATGGTTTTAGTTGGGAATAAGTGCGATTTAGAAGAAGAACGTGTTGTTGGAAAAGAGTTGGGAAAAGGTTTAGCTAATCAATTTAATTGTGCATTTATGGAAACTTCTGCAAAGGCAAAAATCAATGTAAATGATGTGAGTATTTTTTTTTATTAATATTATAATATATGAATTAAAATGTTTGTTTTTTGCAGATATTTTATGATTTAGTACAACAAATAAACAAAAAATCACCAGAAAAAAAACAGAGCAAAAAGAAAAAATCTCTGTGTTGTCTTCTATAAAGAAATCTTTTTTGTTTTTAAAAATTGAAATCATTAAACAAAGTTATCCTTAAAATAACGTTTATCATCTAATTTGGCATATTAGAATAAAAGAATAAAATATATATATATATAAAAAAATAATATGAATGTTTGCCGAACAAAAGAAAATAATTCAAAGTTTTTAAATAAAAAAGATACCGTTGAAAATTATATGAAAAAAAAATAAAAATCAGTGTTAACAAGCCAACAACTCAATAAATAAATAGTTACGTGTAGAAATTTTCTTGACTGTAAAGTGAAAATGAAAAAATAAATAAATGTTAGCATAGGACACGAAACATTATCATTTTATACATCAACATTTATCGCACCTTTTATCCGAAAATATGATATAGATTGCTTGTTATAAATTAAAAATATAATAAAATAATGTGTATACTTTATATCATCATTTTGAGTATCATTAATGTATGTGCATAAGAATAATTTGCACTAAAATATATTTAAATTAGCAAAACAGCAATCAAATTGCTATGTTACAATTCAAAGTTAAGTAATTATTATAAGATTAATTAAACTTGGTAAGCCTTTTAAACCAAACAACGTCAACAAACGTAACAATCCGTATTTCATTTTTCTTTTATCATTTTTCAAACTGTTGATAAAACGTTTATTTAAGGAGGACCTTTGATTAAAATTATTAATGAACTAATTTTACAATTCTTGTTATTCCGATTTTCTATTTTTTTTTTATATTATAACTATGTAATTGTTTAACAGTTTTAAAATAAGAGTTTAGGTATTACAATAATTATTATAAGTTTACTTGTAATCATAAAAAAATCATGTTATTCTAATTATTACTATTAAAAAGAAAAATAATATTAGGCAAGGAGACTGTAAAAATGTATGCAAGTAATTATAATTTACAATATTTTTATAATTAAATTTACTCTCAAAAGTGTGTAAGTTTTGATGTAGATTTTGGTAGTTATACATAAATTAAATTTGCCAAATATTTTACATTATTTAATTGCAACTGCATAAAATCAAAATTATTTCACGCTTTGTTCAAGCTCAGAATAACAGAAAAATTATTTGAAATATGTTTAAAATTACTAAAAAAAATTCACTGTATGTACATTTCTTTTTTAATTTCAAACTAAATTGTAGATTGAATCTTCAAATTATTACTATGCATATTCCAATAAAAATCAAATTATAATTATTAAAACAAAAACTAAAAATTATTGTAATGGAATAAAAACCCAAGCGATCACGCATGATATATAATATATATTTTCCTAAAACTGACAAATCTTTAAACGTTTTAAAAATATAAAATAAAGGAAGACAAGTAAAAAATCTTACAATCTGTTTAATAACTTATTTCATATCATTAAATTCGTAATGGACATTTGTATAACTTAAAAGCCCAGATCCCCAGTAAAAACATTTGTATTGATATTACAAAAGAAACATAAACTGAAAATTAAATGAAAATTAATCATTAAAATTTCAAAATTACTTACTTTACTTACCTGATGGTGGATGTACTTGTTGACAATAAAAATCATTAAAAAATATTTGGTTTATACTTTCAAACAAAGCTGGCTGCAGTTTACAAAAAATTAAAACAAGCTGGAGAGCAAAATACTTTTCCTATAAAATAAAATTTAACATTATATTACGAATTTTTACAAGAATCTGCATACCTTTAACCTATAATCAGATGCTGCATCAACAAAAAGTCTAAGCATTATATTTAATCCCCAAACACCTATAAATATTTAAACTTATTTCTAATAATAAAAAAGACTTGGATCTCTTACCTATTAAAATAGGACCAACAATCAAAGGAATCGTGTAAATAAAAATTCTATTGAAAGTTTCTTCGTCATTTATTTTGATTATATTGAGAGCTATGTACAGCAGAATATGCGAAATCGTAAGTTGTAATATTAAAATTCTTGTGATTGAAATACGACGTCTAACATTTAAAAGAAATATCAAATTTATTAGAAAATATTCCACGCCTTTAGCCTTCTGGTATACTTGACATGTAAATATGGTTTTTACTTACTTTGTTATAGATATTTTACTGAAACATAAACTTAAAAGACAACAACACGGTGGGGTTGAAAAATTGAATTTTTTGGGTCTTTCAGAGTGAAACTCTATCAGATTAGATTCTCCATCAACATATCTTAAAAACAAACTGAAAAAAATAAACTACTATTAACACTTATTTTTAATCGAGTTGATTTTATTGACAAGGTAGCAGACCTAGAACAAAAACTTAACTGAAAATAGAAAACTGGAATTTGTTTAGACGTTGTTTAGTTCATTTTGAGAAATTTTGAAACATGAGTAACATTAAAAAAAAAAGGAAAAATAATCAACATATTTTATAAATCAAAGTTGACACAAGTTATTACTGTAAAAAATATCGTGACTTTCCTAATTGTTTCCTAATCGTACTTTTTAAGTTTTTGTGTATTAAGATAAGACCATGCAAAAAAAAAATAGGAAATTGCATTTATTTTCCAAGAAATCCAAGTCTTTCTTGAGTTGATATTCTTAATTGAAATCTGACAGGTCTACGTTACCAATAAATGGTTAGAAATAGTTCTGACTTAAATTACTTACTTGAACATCTGATATGCACAAAGAACAAAAGTTATATGAATAACTGAATCACAAAAAAAATAGGATCTGTAATAAATTTGAATTAATTACAATTGAGAAATTTGAGTTGATATAAACTTAAGTTTTGTCAGGGTCAATATTTTTGTTGTTTCTCATTTATTCAAATGAATCATTTAAAAGATTGATACCATTAATGTATTTATGAATATATTTACCTGGGAACAACCACTATTGATAAGGTCATCAAATTGCAGACCTTGAAAGAAAAGTGAGAAAAAAATATTATAATTTGAATAATTATAAAACTTATTTTATTATTTTATAGGTCGTTAATACCTATAATAACATTTTATTTATCTCAAATTCTTTCTGTTCTTAAAACAATTTGTATAATTTTAATTGATAGCCTACCAAATAAATACCGCACAAAAATACAGTTTTAGTTATATAAGCCTTTGGAGTATTTTTAAGGATCCATACAAGTTTTTTCAAAAACATAAGTATTGATAAAATGTTCAGTAATATAATAGTAACGAAAACCGGAAGGTGATCATGATGCAATCCTGAAAATATAGGAATTTTATTTCGGTCTCTATATAAAAATGTAGTATAAAATTTATCGCTTTGATAAATGGTTCATCTTACTTTTTAGATTTTCATTAAATCCTAGATTATAAATTTCACAGGATTCTCTCTTAAACTCTTCTAAAACAGTCAAGTTCTCTTCCATTATTGTATAATATTTGATTTATAGCATGGACCAACAAAACATTGTGACTTAAAAAATAAACGGATAAATTATTATTATTATTGTTCACTAGTAATTACTGTAATTTATTTTGTAACTAAAATGATACATGAAAAAAATTAATTTGAGTAAAATTGCAAATGAAATTGAACTATAGTAATGAACATTGACTAAACATTCAGCAGTCTTTTTTTAACTATCATATGATGGAAAGTATTTTTTGTGTTTAAACTAAAAACCAGTTATAATAGGTAGGCGTGTTTGGAGATCAAAATTCTATTTAAAGCACTCAAATATTTTTATATAAAAAAAATTGATTTTAAAATTAAAAAAACTACGAAAAACAGTTTTTTTTAGATTTTATCAAAAAAAAAAAATTCATGAAGTTTTGATTCTTTTGTTGATGACATTGAAACGTGAATAATGATTCAAAAATATTAATTAAATGCACGCTTGAGTAATTTTATACTCTTTCAAATCAAATATGCTGTATTTAGTTAAATGTAAAAAGTTCTGAGAGAAATTGTGTTGTAGGCTGGGATTATCTATTTAGTTTGATTCATCGAACAATACTAAATTCTCTAGATTTCAGGGTGATGTAACCATTTTATATATTAATAATATAAATTTATTGAAAAGCATAATTATTTGTTTGATAATATCAATTCAAATTGAATACAAGAAAAATGCCCAAAAAACCAGCAAAAAATGCGTATTTCTTTTACATGCTAGAATTTCAACGTTCCGAGAAAGCTAAAGGCAATGATTTGTCAATTTCTGCATGTAGTTCTGCTGCCTCGCAATCTTGGAAGGTATTTTTTGTTAACTTAAGATTTATCTTTCTTTCACGAAAAAAATAGTTTCGTAAAGAAAAACATTGCAACATTTCTAATAAACTATCTTCACTCTAGGCAATGACTGATGATCAAAAGGCAAAATACAAAAAAATGGCGGCAGATTCAAAAGGAGAAGCTAAAACGGATACAATTATCCCAGAAAAAGCAAATACATGTCGGAAAAGTGGTTATACCTCGCAAGGAGTACCTTTAACCTTGGTTGAGAAAAAACAACGACAAGAAATGGAAAACATTCTGAATATGAAAGACCACATAAAAAAAATTTTACTGGACGGTAAAAAAACTGATGGTAAATTAATTTGGTAAAGTAGTTGAACCGTTTTTTATAATTTTTTTTTATAAATAATAATAGGAATTGAAAATATTAAGTTTTTCGTAATTCATATGAACATGTTTTTCAAAAACATACCATGTGAAATCGCAGTTTGCAATTTCTCAATTAAGGAAGGTATTAAGGGCTATATAAGTGATTTAATAAAAATCGATAAACTTCCACTTGGCGCGGCTTATGAAGCCAAACAACATTCTGAAAAACATCATGGGTTGCAAGTACCCCCAGATTCCATTGGTGAAGATGACTTGGGCTTTATCATGATTAAACTTAAGGATTTCACAAGAACCTCATTGAAGTCAGGGAATAAATCAGTGATTTTTTGCCACCCATCAGATATGGAAAATGTATCGAAAGGTTTAGCTTACTTACAAAAAACTGATAATGACGATATTGGAAATTTTATTTTGTATGATTTTATTGAACTTTTCTTCATCACAAATCTTATTATCTCAGAAGGAGCAGAGCCGAATGAAATACCAACATATGCTTCTGCAAATATTCATATTGATCGTGACATTTTTGATTCGTACGTTAAAGGATGTGACGAACATGATGAAATCGACCGGAATACTAAGTGTTCCCAATCGATTGTTCAACGATTAGCCTATCAGTATATTGACTTCTTTTCAAAATATTTTAACATTGAGCGAGAACCATTGAAGCACATACCTGATGGTTGGTTTGTCAAAGAAGAAATTGAGAATCAACTATCAACAGTTTCTGATTTAACTACCAGCTTTAATCAGACTTTCGATGAAACTATATCAAGTTTTAATGAAGAAAACATTTGTATTAATTTAGAACGTACAAACCCATTCTATGACGATATAATTTCTCTTAGAAAGAGTAAAGCTATCAACTCAACTGCAAATACCTCTTCTGCAAACTTGCATACTCTTAAATATGTTTGTGAGGACAGTGATTTTGAGTTAGAAAGCCAGTGTACATCAGACGATGAATCAAACATCTCCTTCCATCCAAAGAAGTTTACTCGTAATTTGAATATTATACGCCAACAATCCAAAAAGAACTGAGAATGAACCCTTACTATATATTTTGAAAATATTAGCCAATTAATGTCATAAACAAATAAGTCGATTACTTCGAATTAATAAAGACACTATTTACGCACTTTAAATAATTTTATTTTTTTAAACATTGAAAACAATTCTTTTAATATTAAATTATTATTATTTAAATATTAAATTTTTTTGGTCAAGAATATAATTTTTAAATTTATATTTGATAATTATTATAAACAATTTTCAAAGCTTCGTTGCAGTTCCAATAAAAAGATTGATTTTTTTGCTAGCCAATGTACAAAAATTACAGAATAAGGTTTTTATTAAGAATCTTATAAATTATATATAAAGCATTTAGTTTAATTTCTGTTAAAAATATATCAATTGAAAGAAGAACATCAAGAACATTTGTTAATGAATTATTATGCTAAATGCATAACATTATCAATTAGAAATATAAAGACAGCTTTATGGCCAAACTTTAATTTTATTTATTACTTTAGTCTAGTAAATCGATTTATAACTTAGGCATAAAATTCACATTTTGCTGTTAACTTGTACTCCTCTTCTTCGATTTTGTATACATCAATCAACTAAAAGAAAATATTAAAAGTAGAAATATTTTGTCAAGACACAAATAAATTACCTTTTGCACATCATGAGATAATTCATCTAATTGTTTATCATGAGTTATTTTAAGTTTTTCTTTTTCTCTATTTTGCTTAATTGTTGCATTCTTGTTGTTAATTAACAAATTAAAAATAAATGTATGAATTTGATTAAAATGATTTACCTTTTTCTCATCCATGAAACGCTTTATATTATTTTGCTTCTTTTCACGTAAGCGACGATCTTTTTCACCTTTGGTTTTAAGTGTTTTATCGTTTGCAACTTCTTTAGATGTTTCAACGGAAATCTTTGCTTGCTTTGCATTTAATTCTTTAACTTCGCGTTCATGTTTTGCTTCAAGTTGTTTCATTTGATTTAATTGAGTGCTCTCCATTAATTTTTTCAGTGTATCTTGTTGATCAGTCAACTGTGTTTTTAAAATTTCCCATTCTTCTTTTTTATGACGTTCTATCATTTCTGTCCACTGATTGTTCTGCTCTCGAATTACTTTCCGAACTTCAGAGTCACTTTTAATTTGGTCTTTACTGAACATTAGTACAAAAAGATCATTAGTACAGAAATTAATTTCATTCATAAAACACAAGTATACCTTTTTCCTTTAATACATTTTTCGATTGCAGCATTGTGTAATTTTTGAAGACTCATTCGTTCTTTAGCTTGTTTTTTACGAATAACATCCAACTCTTTTTGTTGTTTCTTAGCAGTTTTTTGAAAACCCTTTTCTTGTCGTAAAGAGTCGACTGTTATCGGATCAAACACTAAAGGAGGTTCTTCTTTTTTCTCTTCTTTCTTCTCAACTTTGGCAGTTTGACCTGTTTCCGCTTGTTCGATTCCAAGAGCTTTCATATTATCTGACCTTTCTTTTGCAGCTCCCATGAATGCTCGAGGATCTGAAAATAATTTATGTTTAAATTAATCATAATTATTATTTTATTACTTTTTGAGAATACCTGAAAGAGCAGCCATGAAATCTTCAAAACCATCAGGGACATAAATTTTTAGTTCAATATTACAAAATAACATCGGTAAAGACATTGGAAAATTAGCATCTGTACGTAAAGATATATGCCTATATCCTGCTTGCAAACCATCAAGAGGCAGAATCCTCTGCCCTAAGAGTTTCCCGTTTTCATCGTAAACACCGAATCGTAAAACAGCTAAATCGGGTAATACAACTTTTCTGAATAAAAAGGGCTCTTCATTGTAAACGGGGTTAAGACCATTAGCCGGAATCATTCTGGTACGGAATTCTTTTCGAACTGTATCAGAAGGAAGTCCGTACATATCTACTTCCACATAAGTACCAACTTTTTTGTCCGACAAAAACTGACCAGCAATCACAGTACTTGAAATTTCAGGAATTATTGAAATATTTTTTTTTTTTATTAGTCGAAAGTTAGGTCTACTTACACGGCAACTTGAGCTGCAATTACTCCATCAACCGGAGCATCACTATAATTAAAACAAGTGATTTTTGTTTTGCATTATTGTTTTAAAAAACTTACCTAAAAGGATCAAAACATTTGTCATAACGACGCATGAAATCTGGTTTTAACAGATATCCACAGTTACCATTATACTCAAATTTTCCTTGATTAAGTTGCATAGGAAGATCTGATGTTTGGAAATTTAAAGATACCATTTGACATCCAGCGTTCCTAAATAAATATTAAGTTATCAAAAATGTATATTGCATTACATTTTTATTACCAGAATACTTGTGGCATATAATTACTACTATCAGCACGGGTGCCTTTAGGATAAATACGAGACATTTGCCGTTTATTGTAGTTAACAAAATCAATAGCCTGTTGCTTCAAAAGATTCATGCCCGTTGTTTCAGCAAAAGAACTCATATTATGATGAATATTTTTTTCTTTAATAAAGATTTAACTATTTTATTACATTTAAGTGATAGTTTAGAAAGCAAAACATACGTTCAGCAACATCAAAACCTTGAAATTTTATAGGTTGTGCATAATTAATCATCGAGCTCAGCCAAGGATGAACATTTGTTGTGGATCCAGTATACTGTACTACTACTTCTTCACCTCCTTCTTGTGAAGCATTTTGTACTGCTGCAATTATTTCTTCGGGATTCTTATCAATCGGAGCAGCACTAGCATCTTCTTTTACTTCATCTTCGATTACAAACTGTCCTTGCTGAAATAATTCAAGTTCTTGCTTTTCAACTTCTGGTTTTAAACGCTTATTTTTTATCAAGATTTTCCGTTTAAGTAGTGAAGGAGGTGGTAATGGTGCTCCAGGTTCCAACTTGAAAAGAAAATTTTTATAATGGAATTAACAAGTAACAGTTTTTCTTACTGGATAGTCAGGTATCGGTTCTTTAAGCAGTAAATCTCCAAATATTTCATCACAATATTTGGCAAGCTTATATTGCTGAGCTTTACAACAATGATTTTCGAATGATAAAATAATTGGGTAGTCGGATGTTACGAATGCTGTATCACGAATGGCATAAATAACGTCCTGAGTGTGAAAAATGTTTATGATTTTTCGTACATTAAATAAGTTATAAGTTCACCTTGAATAAAATGTCAGTGCACATTGCCATTCCGTGAGTTATTATTGGTTCTTCATCTTCACCCTTTCCATCCCAACAGTCTAATTCAACACAGCGACATCCAGCAAGTAATACCTGTCTATACATTTCTACAGAGCTTTTTCCACCAAATTGACGACCAGACAAGTAAGTGTTATGGGATGAATTTATATAATAATGAGATAGTGGCTGATCCATATCCATATAAATGTCTAAACGATCTAAAAATACAGGGGCATTTTCGTCGGACATTAAATAACGAATGAGGCCATCTTTTGAAAGTTTTTCTGAAAAAATATTGTAAGTGAATAAATAATTTTTCTTTATTCTTTCTTTTGGTTCTCGTACTTTGTTCTCGTAATGTAGCATCTTGTTCATAATCATTGATTATTTCAATTGTTCGTTTTTCATCATAAAGTGGGTAAAGGATTTCATTTAAGCGAGGGTCACGCTGTTTTTCATTTAAAAAGTTTATCATTTGATCCATAGTTATTGCATCACCTTTTCCCTGAGTACTAAATTAGTATAACTCAATAAAATTTTAAGATTAAATTTTAATAATAAAAAACCCACATCAATTTAAAAAGCTCTTCAATGTCATTTCTGGGACATATTTTATGGTAAAGCTCATAAAATTTATCAAAGATAAAATCCCCGGGTTCTATTACGTCGTTCTTTCCACTAGGAAGATCCAATTCACTTAAACATTGATATACCAGTTTTTCAGTTTTTCCAGATGCGAAAGTTTTGGCTATCATTTTTACAGGAATTTTTCCTTTAGGGTCTACACTGAATCCAATACGCATCCAACTGTGAATAAATTTATTTTTTATTAGAAATCATTAATTAATAACTACTAAATATATATTGTTTAAAGAAATCTATTCATACAAAGCAAACTATGTAAATATTAACATTTAAAAATAAAAGTTTTGCCGATAAAATGCCAAAAAATACTAAATAAATAATAAATTATTAAAATTATAGAAAATAAAGTTGAAGCAATAATAGACATTACAAGTTTTAGAGAGATTTATAGAAAGTGTCCAAATAAATATTAATAAAAATAACAACATGTTAAGCGTTTCACAATAAGTTTTCACTGAAATTTCCAATTACTATTTCTTTATTTTACGCTATATAAGACCAATCGTGGGAACTTAAATAGTTTATAATATCAGAAAAACAATACAAAATTAAGACATTTGTTAAAGAAAATTGAATGATTTAACCTTTTAAGTTAATTTGAAAGAATTTCATACTTTATTGTGTTAATTTATTTGTTCAACGCCTTTTTTAAAATATTAAAATGGATAAAGCGGTAATAATTAAAATTTTTGAATCATTAATTTATTAATATTCATTTGATCGTCTTAAAATAAGTGATAATGGAAATTTCATATTTATTTGTTTTTTTACTTGAACTTGACGAGACATTTATTTTCTTAACTTACTGCTTCATCAAATTTGTTCTGGGGCAAACATTATTTGTTTTAACATTATGTGTTATATCGCGAAGTCCTTGTTGCCAAATCTATATAAAATTAAAATTTAAAAATATGAAAACTAAAAATCGAAAACAAAAAGATAATGTTAAAAAAAATCAGAGCAAATTTATTTTAGAATTCAATTCTTTCATGCACTTTAGTCCATATTAAAAAATTGTAGAAAAACAATAACAGTACTAACTAAAATTAATTTAATACTATTATTTTTTCTAAACATTCTAAATTCCTTTCATGCATTTATTTTAAAGACCATGCTCATAATTAAATTAAAAAAATATGATAATAAAACAGTAAGCGAAATGATGACATGACGGAAAAACTGTTTTTTTATAATAAAATTTAAAATGTTTTATTTTAGCCATTAACTTACTGTTTTTTTAAACAAGTCATGGGACAGAAATTGTTTGCTTTAACGTTATGTGTTATTTTTCGTAAACCATCTACCCAAATCTATAATATTAAATCACATAATTTGGATTTTCAAACTGTCCAACAATATTTAATTTTGATTAAAAGATTTAACAAATAGTTAAGAATAGATAGCAAGCAGTTAGCTTGTTATTTAAATATTTTAGGTTTAAAGAAGTGAATTCATTGGTAATCAAGGTAAAAATATAGAAAAGGTTTGAATTTTATTTATTTTATTACCAATAAATTAACTTCTTCTGTATCAAAAAAAAAATAGTGCTTATTTGTTAGTTTGAATTTTGAATGATAAATAAACTTCGATTATGATACCTTTGCTGTTGCTGCATCTACACAAATTACGTGTTGGTAATTAACGTTAATATAATCTGTTCCAGAACAAATTGTTAAACTTCTTTCTTCTAATTGTTCACCATGCCGATTGAATAGTTGATTCATTAATTTCATATCCTACAATTTGGGTAGAATTTATTTTTAAAGTTTACAATAAAAAGTAAGTTATACCTTTGGAAGACCACCAGCTCGGATATCTGAAACTTGACATAATTCTATCACGTCACCCTCTCGACCTTCACTTTTCCAATACACAAAAAAACCATATTCGTCAACTTTAAACGTACATTGTAATTCTAATTCTGTATTATCCTTTTCTTCAGTCCATCTGTCAAATACACCACCATCCAATAAAGCTTGAGGGACTGGAACTTGCCAGTTAAACTCAAACTTTTTAGTCATATTGACTCAATGAATGTTGTGTCCTTCTACTTTCTATTGAAATCACTGAAATTTGATTGAAATAAAATAATAAATTTGATTAAAATAAATTTGATCAGTTTTAAAATTCTCTTGGGAGGAATAATATCTATTAGCAAAAAAAAAATAATCTTCTTAATCAATTTTAATTTGTATTAAAATTATTGATTTTTTTACGAAGAAAATATTACAACATATTACAAAAGTATCATTTAGATAATATTATTATTCTTACACAATAAGATTTATTTTGTTTTCTTCTATGAAAATGTTTGATTCTTAAAAAACTGGTCACATTATTTTAGGATTTAATAATAAAAACTTGATTTTTTTTTTTAAATTCTGACAAACAAAATAACATACAAGTTTAAAATGTTAAAGTTTAAGAAATTTACAAGCGCATTTCTTCAAAACACGTTTATAAAATTTGTACCTTATGCTTCTTTTTTTGCTGAAAACTAAACAAATTCTCATTTAAATTAAATAAAAAAAATATATTTTTTCATGAAGGACGGACAGTAACTACATCACATAAACTCATTTTTTTCTTAAAAAATAAAGACAAATGAAAGAGTGTTTTGTCATATTTGACAACTGAAAATATTGAAAACGAATATTTTAAAACATAATTCAGTTGGTCACTAACAAATTATAGTTCAAATATCCATTCTAATGTTACAAAAAAGCTGATGGACTAAGTGGCTGATTGATACTCTTAAATAAATTTCTTTGACATGTTTTATATTATTACATAAATTACATAAATTTCTCAAATAGAACAATTTTCATTTAGATCGTATCGTATATTGTAGTTGAAATATTAATTTTAATAAATAATATAGGAAAAACATTTTTGCTTCAATAATAAAGTACAACTTTTAACAAGTAATAATTGAGCAAAGAATTCTGTCATTTTTTTATTTAAAAAAGTAGAATTAAAAGAAAATAACCGTCTCTTAAATCATTATAATATTAAATATTTTTTGTTTAAGTTTTCTCTTTTTTTTTTTAAATATTAATACTCACAGATTTCAAAATTTGAACTTGTTGTAAATTTCACCTCTAACAACATACTAAAACAAACTACTGTAAAATATAATAATTTCCATACTAACTGTTAATAGGAAACCATAAAAAATCTATAAGTCTATTAAAATATGTAAATAAGGAAAACATAAAACTTAATTTTGTATAACAGAAAAAAGGGCAGAAAAAAACACAGTTTTAGGCAGAGAAAATCACTTTATTGATCATTTTCATAAACATAAAAGAACACTCTTTACTCATTAAAAAAATTCAATCAAAAGAAAATATTTTTTTTTTCAATCACAAAAGTCAATTATGATGTATAATGATGAATAATTGTATAAAACTTTAAAACCGATAAAATACTTTAAAATTAATTTGATA
The DNA here is from genome assembly GCA_900002565.1 of Culicoides sonorensis. Lineage (NCBI taxonomy): Eukaryota > Metazoa > Arthropoda > Insecta > Diptera > Ceratopogonidae > Culicoides > Culicoides sonorensis. The sequence continues at coordinate 9,584 of LN483496.1, read as the reverse complement.
CTTAAATAAAGTTTAAAAGTTAACCTCTAATAAAAATATAAATAATGTTTTTATCAATAGAAAAATTATCAATATCTAATACTATATCGATTTCAATTTTAGTATATATTGTTATATAAGGAATTAAATTTTCTTAGATTTTTGGTGATCTGGAGTACTTTTTAAAATGTCAGGTTGTCCGTGTGAACTCAAAACTAAACTATTATAAGAATTCAAAGTGTCATTCGCTTGTGATCCTATATATTGTACACGTGATCTGTAATAATAATAGATAATAATTATTTAATAAATGTCATGACAAATATTTTGAACCTACTTGAGGCTTCTGTGACTGTTGTTTCGTGTTAAAGTATTAGTTTTTGGTGTGCCTGGTAAGGTATGTCCAAGGGCGTTCATGTAATCCGCAATCAACATTGTTAGTTCAAGTATTTTTGGTTTACTTAATGAAAATAATATTTTTTTCTCGGTATTTCGATCATCTTCAGAATTAACAACAAGCATAAAATCATCAAGATGACCCCCAAATGTTAAAATGTTGTCATAAGAATATCTTGCCAACGGTGCCATTGAAGATAATTCTAAAACACTTAAGGCATCTTCTGCAACTGCAAGCCATGTCATTGCTAAATCTGAGTGACGAGGTTGAGCTTGGAATAAAGTTGCACCAAAATATTGCCATTTACGAGCACATGTTATATAAATTCGAACGCAATCAACTACAGACTTTCCTTTCAACAATAACCATTTCGTTGTCAAACAATCTTGCAACTCTTTAAATGCCTCAGATGAAAGCGTGTCTCTGTATCTATAAGGATAAAATCTATCCAATGCTTGTATTGGAGAGGCTTTTAACTTTTCCGATGTACAGTCACCAAAATCTATCTGAGCCATAAGTGAAGCCAATTCCAATGCTAATTCCTTCGATAGAGGGAAGCGTCCTTGAACAATTTGTGAGTTAGTTTGGTATACTAGAAATAATCTTTCCTTATCTGTCTCTAATTTTGTAGAACTTTTCCAGTACAATCGATTTTTGTATGTCAATTGAACTACTCGTGAATTTTCAAATTTTCCTGAGCCCTTTTCTCTTAATGCAGTTTCCCATTTCGATATTACATCACAAAGTTTTGCTTGTGGATCTAAATAATGTTCAAGATCTTTTTCAATAGGATCATCGCTAAATAGTGTAAATCCATTCGATGCATCTCTACATCCGATTTCTTGAGTAAGGGTTATTTGAAATTCTTCAATTGTTGTGGATCCATCAAACCCACAAACCTGATAAGTTTCATTTGCAAAATGTACGGGAATCGCATGAGGTAACGAATGATGATACGGATTTTTTAACAAAATTGATAATACTTCCATTCTGGATGGTTTTGCTTCTCTGTCTCCATTGATTGTAGAACGGCCTAATGCACGTTCACAATAAATTGCATATTTTCCCATTTCTGTTTTACTGTCGGAATGGCGGGCTAAATGCAACTTAAGATACCATAACAATCTTCAAAAGGAAAAATGAATTTTTAATGTAATAAAAATTAGATTACTTCGTTAAATTATACCTGTTATTTTTAGGAACAAATAGAGAAACAGCAAGTGCTAAAAGTTGCCATCCTTGAACAAATGAATAAGTGGGTGGATTTGTTTTGCAATCCAATAAGGATGTCTGAAATAATAACATTTTAGGTTAATACTTATTTCAAATCTTTCCAAAATGCAATTCACAAGTGATTTTTAAATCTTAATCAAATGATGAAGACAAAAAATACCTGATGGGTTGGAGGAGATGTATTATTTAACGCCTGGGTAGTGAATCCTTGTTGTTGTGAAGAGTCACAAGTGAATAAACTTTGGGTTGCACATAATAACAGTTGCTGCATTTCGCAAATAATTATATAAAAAGGAGATGTAGGGATAGAAAATTTTACTATGTTAATATTTTGAACAAAATGATAATATATAAATGAAGATTTACACTACCCAGGCTATTTAATAAAATTATGAAAGAATTTGAAAAACATTCAATCATGATTATAGTAATAATAATAATAATGATATTTGAGTGACATAGAATTTTTTTAGAACAAAAGCAATCAAAAATTATTTACTATGTGCCATTAATCACAGTGCAAAAAGTTAAAAAAAAAAAAACAGTTTGAGCTTTATAAGAATGAAAAATAATAATAGCATAATAAAATTATAAAAGAAGCATAAACTTACTCTTTTTTTGTTTACCTGAACGCCTGTGCTTAGTTTTTGTGTTGAATGAGGAGATGTTTGTTTGATAAGAATGCATATTAACTCAGTTTGAAGCTTTGTATTATCCAAACACACCTGAAGAGCATTTTGCGCCAAAACCACGTGGTAGTCTATAGCTGGTTGACTTACAGCTACTGACATAAATAGTTGAACACTCTAAAAGTAAATTAAAAATAGTTAGAGAGTAAAACCTATAATTAGAATATATTACTTTAAACAATTTAATGGCTTCTCCATGTAGAGATTCAGTTTCCAATGACGTCAAAGGTGATGTCAATGAATCTTTGGTATGTAATAATACAGGATGACGCCAAATAACTGATGCTAAAAACATAATAATAAAATTTTAGGAAATGTTAATAATTGAAACGATTTATTATTATTATTTATAATTTATTAAACTCACTTTCTTCTCCATCAACTTCCATTAACTTTTGTATTAATTGTTCGTACTGAGTTCCAGAATTTTTAGCACCTCCTGATACTACAGTCAAGTGATATAACCAATTATCTCGCTCTTGCTTATTGCAAAATATCAAGTATGATGGGCCCTTTGAACAAATGAAAAACAGACGTTAAATAAAACAAACAAAAAAAATTGTAATATTACTTGATGTTGTGGAAGAATAGCAATTGTTAGTTTAGCTTGATTCATTGTATCATCTCGAGATTCTTCATCCGAATCATCTGATATATGTTCCACCTCATCAACTTTGGCATCTCTCATATTTATTTCGCCAATTGGACTCTAATTAAAATAGATCCTATTGTCATGTCATATCTTATTAATTAAGTTGATATTAAACTTACTGTTTCTCCAGGTGCTTTAAAATATAAAAACATTCTTCCTAGCAAAACACACCAACATTTTTTTGAATGACCATTTTTCACTTTTGTTACCCAACCTTGAATAGTTGGTTTTTGATCATCACGGCTCAATAATAATTTAGTTGCATTTCTTCGCTGTACATTCTAGTTTTAGAAATAAAATAAAGATAGTTGTTTTAAATTGTTTAACAAGAAGCAATAAATCCTGCCGTCATAAAACTAACCTGTATAGTCTTAATCCAATCATCCATTGATGCATTTGAGTCAGCTGTTAAATAATAATTTTTTTTGCCTGTGTTAATTTCAAATATAGAAGCTCCTTCTTCCTTGCTCACTCTACATTTGTCATCTAACTGAATTTGTCCTTGTGGTTTCCTATGTACATCATTCTGACTTTTCCAATATTTAAGAGTTCCGTCTTTTAAAACAAACCATCTTTTTCTCCATGTTTTTAATTTTCCACTTAGTTTGATTAAATGTCCGCTCTAAATTGCAATTCATTCAAATTATTTATATGAAATATTTCAAATATATAAAAATACCTTTTCAGAAACTTCAACTTTTTTCATAGGCGAATCAACGTAGGAAGATCTTAAAAGTACCGCAGGCATGACCGGCTCAACAATAGAGTGCTGCTCACTATCTGACATTGCATCAGGCGGAATTGCATAATCAGACGATATTGAATCAATTTCATTTCCTTCTAAAGCTATTTTAATTTTTTTTTAAAACATTAAAATGAAATTTTTTTATTATACTTTACCATCTTTGCATTTTTCACGATTTTTTACATTAGGACTTTCTGGGTGTGCTATTTTTACAGGACTCTGATGTACAGACACTTTTTGGCTTTTCAAAGGACTAGTTGAACGTCCAGCTGAGGCACTACTATTTTCAGTACTAGAGGAATTATGTGTTGAGGTAGCATATGTATTCACATTATTTTCTTCGCCATCACTCGATTCATCGCTTGAGTCTCCAAATGGCAATGATCGAATTTGAGATGCACGTCCTTTAACTGTAGCATAAACGGGAACATTTATATCACAATAACTTGTTACCTGTGATATACTTTCTTGTTTTGTAGCAGAATCAGATTTTGTTGAATTATTGCCTCCATCACCTCCAACTAAACCTTCTTTTGCAACCTGGTATATTTTGGCTTCCCAACTTGGAAAGCGATGCAATGGAGGAGTTGGCGGTCTAAAACTTGTTTCAGTTAACCAGTGTTGCGTTTTTTCTACTGAAGGAGTGTAAATTTCAGCATAATCGTGAGTAACTTCTTCATCAAAAGACATGGTAGTTTGTGATTTGATTGGAGTAATTGTAAGGTCTTCAATTGCACACGCTAAGTCTCTCGTTAGTTCTTGTGGCTCCATTGATGATTTTTTCTTATAATAATAATTTATATCTGGCTCTAATGAACGACTACCAGGTGATTCTAGAGATTCACTTTTTTGATGACGTTCACTTGCTTCGTGGATGTTCAAATTGAGACTAGCCCTTATATGATGTTTTGAATTCGTGCTTGAATTTTGTGAGACAATATGACTTTTGAAAACAAATTAAAATAACAAATTTCACTAGCTATTTATTTACTTACTTTAAATTAATAATCTGTTGGTGATATTTGTTATTTTCTTCTCTCAGTTGTTGATTTTGTTCTTCAAGATGTCGCAGTTTATTGGTCACCCACTCTTTAATTTTTGCTGCTTTAGCTTCCACTTGTTTAGCGTCTTGAAGTCTGAGTTGTTTTTGTTCTTCCACTTGGTTTTCTAATTTTTTCAATGTCTTTTCGGTATCCGTGTCTGGAATATTTTTTTCAAAACTCGGCCATTCACAAAACTTTTGTTCCATTACAAGCAACTTGAAACCAAAGTTTAAAAATATTAATTTCTTTTTATTAAATTAATTTAACAATACTCATTTACAAGAACTTCTATGATAGTAGACTTACATATTTTTTTAGTCATATTAATTCATTGAATTATCACGTATAATGTATTAAGTAGATATATTTAAAAGTAGGTTTTTAACTTAAAATGAGATTCATAGTATTTAATAATAAAAGAAAAATTTTTATTTTCCTAATAGCAGATAAAATAAAGATAAAATGACTAGAACAAAATTTTTATGACTGTACAACATATAACAATATGGCGAATACCCTAAAATATAAAATTAAAAGGAACAACAATCTATTTGTCAAATACTTTCTGAAGTATCTTGATGATAAACATTTTCGTTCAATTTTTTTCAAATACGCTTGTTTCGGGTTTTTCTTAATGTTTGTCAATAATAATGAAATGATTTAACGCAATAAGGCAGTTCACAGAAATTCCCAAACGTTTTGTTTGATGGTTCACTTTACAAAACATATTAAGTCAAAAAGGAAATTAATTGAACATTATATGCAGTCATCACATAATTTATTTTTGTTTATTAGAAGTTAAACGTTTCCGGATTAAGCCTGTTTTTGTAAAAAAAGAAAACAGTTTAGGTTTCTTAAGTCTCAAAATTAATTCGCGCAAAATATTAAAGGACGGAACACATGAAACACTAGTTTAGACGGGACGGTTCTCAAAACTCGCTTACTCTAGAAAAGATTTTAAGAAATTTTTTTTTTAATTTTTACACGAACCTGTCTCTGTGCATCTTCTGATCTTTGTTCTGCTTCAATCAATCTTCTTTCTAACTCTGAAACCTATAGAGATTTTAATTAATAATTTATTTTACTAGTGTGTGATATTTTTTACCTTTTCTTTTAATAAGTCTCTCACTCGACTTGCTTGATTTCTCGACCTATGAAGTTCTAATTGTAATTCAAGACATCTTTCTTGCCAGTTTATCTCTGAAAAATCTTGTTGGTAGTTATTTATTTGTTCTGTTAAATCCGAAAAATGTGACCATGAAGAAGGTGTATTGTCGTACAATAGCGAAGGGTTAGCAATGAAAGCAGCAGTAGAAGGACTTTGTATGGAGTTGTTTCGTTTTGATAAGAGTCTTGAAAAAATAATATTGTACTTTGTTTAGTGTAATTAATAAACGGAATAAATTACCTAGGACTATTTGGAGTTGAGCTTGAACTTGTTATTAATCTATTGGAAGTTGGATTATTTTGAGCTTTGTTTGATGATCCTGCACTCGATAATTTAGAAAAATTAGTACTTGTTACTTGAGCACTTTTAGAATGAAAGTCGACAAGGGATTCAAATATTTGTGAAAGTCTTCTTGGTGACTGGTCTCCACATGGCAACTCTTCACCAGAAGACATAGTATTAACTCTATTCATAAAAATCTTTTACAAACAATATTTCAGGTTTCACTGCTTCCAACATTTGCTGTTTTAATTAAATTTAAATCAGTCTTATAGATATGTTAATTCTTCGTGTTAATAATTTCTTACAAAAATCCCCTAAATTTAACGTATAACTTTTTGATAATTTCTTTGGAGTATTTAAATATTATTCTTATTCTATTTTGTTTTGAAAATTATTTTTATTTTGAAAATTAATTGATTTAGCAACTTTTTTTTATAAGTTTTTATGCATTCGAAATACCATCACAAATATGTTTCGATTAGATGAAGGTCAGTTTTTTTAATAACACCTGTATCCAATTCGTCAGTCGAACATAATATAATATTTTTAAAACCCTTTAAGGATAAGATATAGCATGATAAAAATTAATTTCGACAATTAAAATTTCTAGCTAAAAAATACCTTTAACATAAAAACGGTGATTTAATTTAAGTTATAGTTGAAATAAAAAAAATTCGTATGTCAATATTTGTTAATAATTTGTTGCCGTTATTAGCCGCCACTTTCATCATTCCGATCAAAATAAAAACAAACTACTTTATCATCTTTGAAGAATTTTGACATTGATTTGTCATTATTATATTGTTGAAAATTTTAAAATTTATTGTTTTTATTACTTATATTAAAATTTAGCAGGAAAAATGACGACACTTAGACCTTTTGTTTGCGATGATATGTTTAAATTTAACAATGTGTAAGACAAATTAAATTTTATTTCACTTCACTTTTTTTTGATATAAATTTGAAACTTTAAAAGAAACTTAGATGCTTTGACCGAAACTTATGGATTATCATTTTATATGCAATATTTATCGCATTGGCCCGAGTATCTTCAAGTAGCTGAATCTCCAATCGGGGAAATTATGGGTTACAGTAAGTTAAATTTTATATCTTTTATCTTTAAATTAAAAAAAAAAATCAAATATTTTCCCTAGTTATGGGGAAAGCTGAAGGATCCGGCGAATCATGGCATGGTCATGTTACTGCTCTTACTGTTTCACCTGATTATCGTAAAATGGGATTGGCTTCAATTTTAATGGAGTTTTTAGAGGACGTATCTGAAAAGTATGTTCTTATAATACGTGAAAGCTTTTAAAAAATGCTCGCTTTTTACTTTAGAAAAAAATGCTATTTCGTGGACTTATTTGTCCGAGTAAGCAACAGAGTTGCAATTAACATGTATACAAATTTAGGTTACTCAGTATATCGAACGGTACTTGAATATTATTTGGGAGAGGAAAATGAAAATGCCTTAGATATGAGAGTAATGCTTTAAAAAAATGGAAATTGTTTAAGACAGTTATTTTAATTTGATTTTATTTTTTAGAAAGCACTTTCAGCAGATGTCAATAAAAAATCTATTATACCATTAACTCATCCTGTGAGACCAGAGGATATTGATTAAATAAAATGAAAAAATTAAAATAAAAACTTAATAATTGTGCATATATTGTGTATTTGCAATTTCAATATTTTATTGCTTAACCGCAGTATTTTCTTACGAAAGTTTAACAATCATTTGCTTATGTCTATTAAATGCTGACCCAGACTGACAATAAACTAATAATTAGATGCCGGAAGAGCAAACTAAACTAAATCACATTTTGTTATTGTTAGTGTTTGTCATTTACACGAGTTTTATATTTTTTTTAACTAGCAATTTATATGGTAATTTACTGGTTAAAATCTTTATTCTATATGTTTGTACGTTGGAAAATCAGCTTCTTCCACTTTATCAATTACCTTAAATGATGGAAATAATCCTAATTGATGCGTTCGTTCATTTTTACCTTTTGAAAATCCATTCCAATGGTTACCTGCTATACCAATTAAATCTTTTTTTCTTAAATTTATCTGATCAGGTTTTTTTGAATCGTGTGTTAATACAACTTCTCTATTGTGTGAATTTTGGCCGCCATAATAGTAAATGTCATCTAATGACTTAAATCGATCAGAAGCATCAGGATAAAAGGTTTGCATGATTTCATATGCTACACGACAAACTTGCGAACTAAACGTACACACCAAATAATCACTAAGAGATAATAAATGAATATCAAGAATGATGCCATTTAATGATGAATCGGTATATCGTGTAGAGACCGCAGCAACTTTTGCAATTGCAGGATCTCCAATCACATCGTAATTTGTATATTTATTTTTGGCTTCTTCAATTACTTTTGGATCATCTGATGCAATAAACACCCTTCTTCTAGGAACCGGCTGAATTAATTCCAATTGATCATAATACAAGTCAACATATTTCATATATTCATCTAAACTATGAAATGCTGCTTCCGTTCCCACTTTATCTGTTCTTCTTACATGAACTCTATAAAGATTTTTTTTTAAAATGAACTAATTACAATATTTTATATTACAACAATTTTAATACATTTTTTTCAGTTAATTTTTGTGTATAAATTTGATATGAAGATTGTATAACATGATATTAAATTAGATTGAGCATATTGAAATGGATGAAATTAACATTAATATCTCTTTTAATTACACTTACCCCACTATAGGTTTTTGAAAATTCAGCTTTGTCAAACTATTATCTAAAAATTCTTTTGTTTTTGGTGTTGGACGAAGCAAATATTTTAAAAATTGGCCAACCCACCATACGAAAGGATCACCATGAATTCTTTTTAATCTTGGTGCTAAATCTGACGGAATAGCTAGCGGAAGATAACTTGGTCTAGGATTTAGGCTATCAATAATTGGCAATGTTATTACCTTATGTGTAAAATTTAATTAATAAAAATGTTATTAAAAAGATGTGCTGCTAACCAAAATGAAAAAAAAAAACTAACTTGTGTATCAGCAGTTCCAGGCCAAGAAGAATGGTTTTCACCTAGTGCATCGACACATGTATCAGAAACGGGCTCAAAAACTTCTTCCCATCCTCCTTTATGATATCGCCAACCTTTTGATTTTAGAATAAGGGTGCGTTCTGTAGCATATGCCATTATAAAGCAATAAACAACGTGATGTAACTGACATCCATATCCACATCCTTTGTTCAAGCGACACACTAGTTTTCTCGCATTTTGACAATCAGCTGGATTTTGCAAATATTTTAACCGTTTTTGAACTAAATTGCTCAAAGATTCTATTTCTTTTTCTCTCCAAGACTCAAATCCATCGACTTCTTGTAATCTATTCATGTCATTA